>BQKN01066447.1:1349435-1362233 GCA_022839385.1 Asparagus kiusianus
TATATATATCATGCATACATTATATATATATAATAAAGTATGAATGATCTGTAAACATGAAATAAAAGTTATTGTGACAAAGTTTGATGAAAAGTCATTTATATGATAGAAAACGTCAAATTTGTGTTGAGTTTACATATTGAGCTTAAATATAAACATACAATATCTGTAAGCAAACTACACTTATACCTAGGTGAATGCACACACATGAATATGGATCTTTAACTCTTGATTGTCGTGTGTTGAATTACCTGTAAGGAGAACAACCACAATAACAAAGACTAGAAAACATATTAGCAATAAATTGTTTGACAAATCATCATCAAAACTATAGGGCCAACATCGTCGCCTTGACATAAATCAAGAACAGTTTGCCCGATTTTGGTGCAACGAGCACATGGGGTTTCGAGAGATATTCTTTAATATTCTCAAATGTTTTTTGATAGACGTCATCCCATACAAATGATACGCCCTTCTTTATGAGCCTGGAGAATGGTTGATATTTCCTCGAAAGGTTTGAGATGAACCGACGTATATAAGCCAACCATCCTTTGTAATCCTCTGAGTTCCTTAAGGTTTCTCGGGGGTTGTAATTCATTAATTGCTTTTACCTTATTGGGGTCAATATGGATACCCTTAGTGGTGACGACGAATCCAAGGAATTTGCCGCTAGACATTCCGAGGAAAGATTTTGTAGGATTCATCTTCAATTGATGAGTCTGCATTAGGTTGAACATCATCTTCAAGTCTTTGATATGATCATTCTTGTCACGGCTCTTCACAACTAGATCGCACATAGCATTCAAGGGTCTTCTGGAGATGCTCCTGGAAAATTTTTGATATGTCTCTTTGATATGTGGCACCTGTGTTCTTCAAGCCGAAGGGCATAACTGTGTAGCAGAAAACCCCAAGGGGTGTTCTGAACGTGGTATGCTTTTCGTCATCTGGATTCATCTTTATCTGATTATAACTATAAAATCCATCCATAAAGGATATTCTCTCAAACCCACATGTATTATCGATGATAACATCCGTGATGGGAAGAGGAAAATCATCTTTTGGGCAGGCGGTGTTAAGATATCTAAAGTCGATACAAATCCTGATTTTCCCGTTCTTCTTAAGGAGCGGGACAATATTAGAAAGCCATTCAGGGTGTTGCTCCTCCCTAATGAAACCCGAGTCGATAAGCTTTTTAACTTCGGATTTGATTGCCTCCATAATTTACGGACGAAACCGTCTTTGCTATTGTTTGACCGGTTTGACATTCGGCTTAATATTGAGGCGATGCATTGCCACATTAGGATCAAGCCCTGGCATATCCTCGTAGTTCCAAGCAAAAACATCGATGTACTCTCTAATGAGGGCAATTAGCTCTTCTTCTCATTTGGTGGGAGTGTCGCTAATGAATATCGGCTCAGATTATCTTCGTCACCCATATTCACCTGGATTACTTGGTCATCGGTAGGGGGTTCCTTTTGTTCGAACCTATCACTGTACTGCATATTCAGGTGATGAACCCAAGGGTCTTCCCAAGTTGGTATTTGATCGTGTTCCTCAATGGTGACGGGGTCAATTATAGTCATGTTCGACATCAGTTTTTTGAACATTTCCCTGAGACTAGCGTCGGAGTCCCAGGCTAAAGAATCGGAAGAATATTTGTCTTTACCCCTATTAGCTATTTGATCGATGACTTGCCAGTAGCACTCGTCATCGGATGAGGAGGCATAGCCTAAACCTCTTCTGTAGCTATAATAATTATCAGGTTTTCCTTTTGGTATATAGGCCATACGAGGTGGAACTCACGGACCTCAACCAAAACAAAGACCCTCTCCGAGTGCGAAGTCATATCCATATCTCTTCATGAGATTACGCGCTTTTGTGTCATATCTGAATAAATGAGGGGCATGTTTATCATCATCGTCATCTTCTCTCAAGAAGTGATCTGGTGCTGAAAACTCCTTCCATAAACGACTTCCTTTTCACCCCCTCCCTTTGCAGGGACAACAAGTGTCATTCCGAACGAATCCTGAATATGCTTTTTTGTCATGCAATATGATTAAAGTGGCATATACAAGTCAAGGTCATCGTATAACCCTTTCATGATGTTATCATGATACAACGAGTACTCTAAATCATCATTTATTGCTATTTCTTTAGCAAGTTACTAATTACAACTACTATCTGATGGCATTCCATCGTCAAGATTGATTACAATAGGTACAATGTCATTAAGTACAAAACCACCATTATAATCAAACCTAACTTCGGTGTTAGCTTCTTCTTCGCTGTCCGTACCTTAGGCCAATGGTTCAATATCGGATTCAGCCCCGTAGAGAAGGAAGTCAGTAAAATAATTTTCTAACCCCTTAAACAGTTGCTTATTCACGATCACTGTCTTGACTTTATTATTAGTGTCTACATATTTAAGACACTGATGGAGGGTGAAAGGGACTATAATGTTACCGTGGATCCATGGTCGACCTAATAGTAAGTTATAGGAAGTCTCTGCGTTGATCACATAACATGTGACTTCCGACTTCAAGTCTCTAATCTGGCACTTCATTCGGATTTTACCTAGTGGTCTAGACCCACTGGTGTTGAACCTGTAGATTGTAGTGCCCGTGGAGGCCAACTTACTAGCCAGTATTCCGAAATATACATCAATCAGAGTGGCATGATGCTAACAGTGAAACCCGGATCGATTTGGATCTGGTTGATCACGCTAGAGGCAATGTGCTCGGTAAAATACAAGGGCCGGTCATGCTTTGAATTCTTCGTCTGCATGTCCTCTTTGGTGAAAGAAATGCAGGGAAAATAGTGTGTCACGAGGTTGCAATGTTGGACTGACGGCTCTGGTTCTTCAGGGGATGGCTTGATCTGAGTCAGGAAAACGTCAGAATTTACCAAGGCTTCTAGCAATGCTTCCCTCGTGTCTTTCGAAAGACGTAGCAACTCATATAGAGTTATTCTAGCTGATATATTGGCTAACTACATCATAACGTCGAAGCGGTGCGGAGTACTTGAGCTTCCTGGTTTGTCTCCCCAATCAGTTGATTGAATCGAGACTGCTTTAGGTTCTGGTCCTCTTGGTATAAAGGCTTTTTAGATTTTGTTGAGTCTTGTCAACAGGTGCTGGGGGAATTGTGACCACTCCCATTTCCGCTAATGTCTTGGAGGAAATGGTTTTGGTTACCCCCTACTTAGCTAACTTCTCGGAGGCAGTTGGATACTTGAAATGATATTCATTTCCACTCAGTAAAGACCAGTTCTCCGTTAGTTGTAAAGACTTCTTGCTCATCTTCGTAGAGTGGGAAAGTATGGATTCTTTCATCATTTTTTTTCTGGAATGGCTGCGACTCCAAAACAAGACTTCCCTTTCCCATTTGACTTCTTCTTGGATGACGATTCGGCTCACTGTTCATCTTTAATCAGATCGGGATGGACCCAAAGAATCTCGCCATTTGGGGCTATGTGTGGTACAAGTCCTTTTTGGCGTTGTTTATGAGGATCGTCGTTGATAGTCTTCACTGATACCTTCATTATGATTTCGGGCTGAAACCAATTCAAAGGAATAGACCCAAAGCTGATTGACACTACGTTCATACCCACCTTCTTCTCTTTAGATGGTTTCATCGTAATGACCCCAACATCAATCAAAGCTTGGATCTTGTCTTTGGGGGCATAGCATGACTTAGTCGGGTGGTGAACCGCTCTGTGGAACGCGTAGTATTTTGGGTCATTAACCCTTTTGGCGTCTTCCTGATCCTGGATTAGTGGCAACTTGATCTTGTTATTCTCTATGAGGTATTTAAAAATACCGAGGACCTCGTCTTCTTTAAAAGAATAAACCTTCAGGAAAGAATAAACCTTTGGGAATTTGGGTTCCGAAGCCTTTTGCTTTTGAGGCTGTTGTTGCCAACGTGACTGCTGAGGCGCCTTTTTCTGCTATTGTTGCGGTTGTGGTTACGCTTGCAGCTCGAACATTTGGTTCACGTCGACTGCGTTCGCTTGCACTTCCCCTTTACCCCTGGGGATAAAATTCTGCTACGGGGTATTAGTTGCTGTCTGACCCCTTTCGACCTTCTTCCTTTTGAGGAAGCGTTTGGCTCGTTCTCCCCGGACCTTCAAATCCTTCTAAGTCTTGGATGGCATCATTCCTATGGCTTCAAGGATATCTAGAGAAAGATTGTTGTGATAGGTTTCCAGGATGAAGTCCTCGCTGACCGGATCTCTACAGTTCATATCTTTGTTCCAGAATCATTTGACAAAATTTTCGACCAACTCTCTGTCCTTCTGATTCTCATCGAATAACATTCCGATTTAAACCTTGATATCATCATCAAAGAAATTTATGAGAAACATGTCTTCCATGTCGTCCCAATTGCTGATGCTTCCTGACTTAAGACGGCAATACCAATCAAAGGTTGCTCCGCGAAGAGTGCCGACAAATTACCGTACCATCAAAGGCTCATTTCAGGAGATTATTCCTAAATGAGACTTGAAGTATATTAAGTTCTGAGTAAGGGAACCCTTTTCGTCAAACGGTGTGAAGTTGATCAACTTAAACTTTGTAGGGTACGTGATTGATTCCTACTCTCTTGGGTAAGGACAAAGTATTCCGAACTTCTTTACTTCTTGAGCGCTCATCAACGCATTGATTTTGCTCTCCAAGTCTCTCATCTTCTTATCCTCGCTCGTATCTTTCTTCGAGTGATTCTGGGGAGAAGTGACGTGGTCCTCCTTCGTATCGTTATCATCTGAGAGACGACCCCCGGTATTGTTGTCAACAGGAGGGGGATCCATGTTGGTATTCTTGTTCGCCTCCTGATCACTATCAACTTGGTTAGGATTAGTGTGATGGCTGGATTCCCCTTGCTGATTTGTCAGCACCACAATTTGTTGACTATGCATATCCCTCATCTCTTGCATGGCTATTTCCATCTCGAATTTAAAATTCTCTTTCTGCTTGGCTAAAGTGTCCTCGAGAATTTTAGCCATTTGCTCGACATTAATCATGAATGATTCATAAGATTGTCCTACACTGGATGTTGTATCGACAGAAGCTAATGCAGAGCAAGCATCTGACATTTCATCATCCTAGGATCGTGCCCTCCTGGGTCTAGGTCTAACAGTTCTAGACCGCAGCCAAGTCATGTGCTGGGATACTTCTGCAAAAGGTTCGGGATTGAAGCGTCGCACGGATTTGCCTTTATCGGCCATGTTGATAGTAACTCACGGTAGCTTGTTACTTAGACCAGTTGACTTTCTTCTACGAAAACGCCTTATCTTTGATTTGGACATTTCGGTAGAGATTCGTTCGAATACAGAGACCCTCCGGGGATTGGTCTCGTGGCAGCTGCATTCTGACAAAACTGCCTTGATGATTTTCACACACAGACAGTAAGAGTCCATTTCTTGGGTTTTTCTCTTCCGAGACTTATTCGTACCCCCAGCCTGATAGTATAACTCATTGGTCTGATGACCAGAGCAACCCATCATGTATTGGCATAACTTCCTAGGTATAACATCGTCATCACATGAACACATTTCCCTCTGGGGATATGACGCTTCATTGGCGTCTCTAAGAGTCACTCGTTGAGATTTACGCCTTCGTGAGCATGAAACTCTAACGGGCTTTTGAACTTCGACTCGCAATCCGATGCAGTCGGTCATAAGAGCCTTCCCTTTATTATTATTATTAGGGGGATTAGTACGACCCCCAGCCATAATGGTTATTTGGGAGCCTTTCAACGGTCCCAATCGCTCCTTAATAGGTGCTTTACCTCGATCTTTGGGGAGAGGACCAAAGCAGTCTTTCAGAGAAGTTCTGAATTTGGTGAGGTCCATACTACTAAGGGGAGTGGGATCCAGAGTTGACGAAGGTTAAATGGTAACTTCGTCTACTTTTGCCTTAGGCACTGATTTAACCTTTGGCATCCTAACCCGTTTCTGCTTGGGCGATTTTCTAACCACCTATTCCTTCTGCATTTTTCGTGCATTTTGCACAAGGATTCGAGCTTGCGTAAGCAATACGTGACACTTCTGGATTCGCCCCTTAAGGGTAGAGCGAGTCCTTTTGACACGAACCCATTCATTCTTTTCTGCTTTGGAGGAGGAGTTGCTTGATCACTGTTGTTGTTCTTAGCGCTTCCTGGATTTTAGATCCACGTCATAGCGGATCCCATCCATTGGATCCAAAGCCTTAGCAAGTTAATGCACAAGGTATTGGCGTAGCCTTTGGCGTGCTCTCTTTGACAGAATCGGCGCACCCTCAACAGCTAAACGTTTGATGGAGGGGAGGCCCAGATCTACAGCTTCGACCTCGTCGGACGTTGGAGTGGCGTCGTGAGGTTTAAGTGTAGTGGCGACGAGAGGATCTTGGATCTTTGAGCCTGAAGTCTAGTGAGCTTTCTTGGAAGAAGAGGCCTTCCTGCGCTTGCGAGGAGAGGCAGATCTGGAGGAGGAAGAAGAGATATACTCTTGGAATTTCTGCTGATCGAACTCGTATTCGATCACTTCGTTCACCAGGATCTTGATCACTGGTTGCGGTACTACAACTTCAACAATGAAGCTGTTGGCTCTCACTGTGATACCGGTGTATCTTCTCGGGAGCTTAGCGATCCTCATGGGAGCTTGTGGATATGTGATTCTCATGATATCTTAAGAATAGTGGTGTGAAGCGATATGGCGGGGCACAGGATGGATGATATGGGTATATCTTCTCTTTGGAACTTAGCAATCCTCATGGGAGCTTGAGGATAGATGATTCTCATGATAGCATGAGAATAAAGGTGTCAATCAGTACAGTAGAACGTAGATGGAAGCGTGGAATGAGACGATGAGCAGCAGATTCGAAGAATCTATTTTTCAGCTCGTGAGTCGACTCATACATGTGCATGAGTCGACTCATCAGGTTGAGTCGACTCATGACTGTCATGAGTCGACTCATGAAATCAAGCCCTCTTATCAAAAGTCTCTGACCAGTCGACTCATCAGTTATGAGTCGACTCATATGAGGTTATGAGTCAACTCATCGATAGTTTCCTGATTCGTTTGGGTTTCTGTTCACACGAATTCCTGTTGGTTTTGGGCTTGGTTATTTACCAGATTACCATCCACGTTTGTACACCTATATAAAGGGTTGTTTAGGGTTTCTAAACATCATCTTGGAGATCTTAGATCAGAGGGAGATTCTAATCTTTGTATTAGGGTTTAGAGAGGATTGAGAGGTTGTTCTCGATTCTAGTGAGATTGTGAGGGAGAGATTGTAATCTTTTTGTTCTTCATAATCTAGAGAAGGTATTTTTCTTCGCCATACTGTATTGTTTTGTGTTTTAGTTGTCTTCTTCTCAACCCACTTTTTGGTAATTCCGCGACCAAAGGGTGCTCGCACGGCGACTCGTATCACACTGTGATCGCCATCTTGTTTGGGGAGAAAGTCGATTTCATTGATGAGTTCATTTACAACTTCAAACGTTTACAACAAACTCAAAGAAATAGTCTTTTTATAAGACTTTCAATAAAAATTACAACTTTCTTGTTAACAAATACAACAGACGTTTATCCTCCGTTGCTTACGTGGGATCTTGGCCTGTGACAGAGATGTTGATATTCGTGGACTACCAAATGATCAAATCAGATCCGGAGCTTCGTTGATTTATGAAGGAATCAAGAAATCGAAGTAATTATCTCGGTAACAATGAGATAATCACTCTTCTCGAGATCACCATAACGGGACAATCTCAAGGGAAGGAATCGGGAACTGTAGGTCTGACGAGCTCCTCTTCTTTATGCTGACGAACTCGATCCGATCTCCTCCTCTCTTCTGAAATTCGTGCTCCTTCAGTCTTCAATTCAGTAGGGCTTTGTCAACGCTCGAGAATTCTAGCTCTAAAAAAATAAAGGTCCTGGGGCTGTATTTATAGGTTTTGGTGTTGGCCTCTTTGTTTTGATGATGTTTAACAAACAATTTACTACTAATGTTGTTTGTCTAGTGTTTGTGTTTTTATATTTATTCTAGGCAAATAATGTGTTGGAGGATGGATGGATTGCGTCATAATGATCATATCCAATGGAGGTTGGAGGAATTGTGGAGTGAAGCAACGTACAATTCAAGTTAAAGATCAAGTTCAATCTTCATCCGCAAAGTGTACCAAGTCAAGCTTATTGAAGATCAGATCATAGCTTGGGTAACTTAGTTTAGGTTTTATATTATGTGTGTTAAGTACGTTAAGCTCAATATCTATACACACACATTTATTGGTTTCTTCGTGTGTGTGTGTGTATATATATATATATATATATATATATATATATATTTTGAGTTTTCATGTTTATAAATATGAAATAACATGTTTCATATTTACTATTGTGTTTTGGTATTTATTGCATAGAATATGCAATTTTGTGAAAATATTGTATTCTTAGTTTTTAGACTTAACAATAATCATATACATATTTTATTAAGTCTATATAATCATTGTGCAAAGTTTCAAAACATGGTTTAGCCAAAATGTCAAAATTCACATGTTTACATTTTCGTGTTTTGGACTATTTTTGCAAAATGATGATATTTCACAAATAGGAAATGCAATTTGGAAAATTCTTTTTGTAACATGTTCATTTACATGTTTATATACATTTCCCAAAGTTTCATTATTTTTGGACTTCGTTTGTTATTTTTAACAATTTTTCAAAAGTCAAAAAATCTGTTTTAAACTGTTTTTTCTGTAGTATCTGTTCGCGGTCGACCGCCACGGTTGACCGCCATAAGTTCAGATCTCAGATTTGCTTTTGTTGGCTCGCGGTCGACCGTGGAGGTCGACCGTAGTGAGTCCAGAGACTTTCGCGGTTGACCGTCCCTTGTCCAAGTCTCTTTTCCTGTTTCTGATCGCTCGCGGTCGACCGTCGCGGTCGACCGCCGATCTGTCAGTTCTGTTCCAACGGTTATTTTTTTGTTACCGTTGGCTGGGGTTTTTGGTCTTTTGTTTTGGGGTTTTTACTGAAGTTTTGAGTGGGTATAGATACCCCTTTGCCTTCAGCTCTCCACCTAACAAGAGAGTATTTTAAACAAGTTTAAAGAGTTTTAAACAAGGGTTTTAGTTTGGTTTAAGTGTGTTTAAGAAGCTTTTAAGCATTTGGAAGTTTGAGTTTGAGAAATTAATTTCACAAGAGCTTGAGGAGATCATCTATTGGTGTTTGGGCATCCAACTATTCTCCCTCTACCTCTTGATCTATTGAGAAGTTTTCTAAACTCTATTTCTAGCTTTTTTATATATTTGATTATCATTGTTATTAAGCTAGAATTATATTGAGTTTAGTTTTGATTTTTATCTCATTGTTACACACACCCACTTGAGCTTATTGTATCTTTCATACATAGTATATTTGGGTTGGTGAGAGTTATAACAATTGAGTGTGAGCTTTCATTGTGTTCTCATCCATAGTAGAGAACAAACATTTATTGTATTGAGCCTAATTATGAGGATACACTTTGTAATACACTTGTACACCGAGAAAAGTGTGTGGCGAGAGTCGGGGATCGTCCCAAGAGGAGTGGCGTCGGTTGACGAACCTAGGGAGAGGTTGTATCTGAGCACTTGAGGGAGACATGTCTAGTTCAACACTTGAGAGGGTGTAGAGTGGGATTGTAAGAGTGTTGATTGTAGAGTTTTCGGTAAACTAGAAAACCGTATTGTGTGGTGTAAACGTTATTCGGGTAAGCGTAGAAAACCCGATTGTGATAGTGGATTTCTCCCCGGGAGTGGGGAGCGAAGACGTAGGATGAAAGGTCCGAACTCCGTGATCATATTGTGTGTTTGCATTGTTTATTTGTACACTATCACTCTTGTTTTGTTTATGTCTATTTCACCCTTGTGTTAAGTTGTATATCCTCGCATATATCATATAGTATATCTCATTGCTAGAATATATCACCTTAGTTATATTGCTTATATCACATTGTATATCTATCTTGCAAAAATAATTTGTTAATAAGTTTTTAATTGGCATAAAATAGGATTAGATTAGCATAAGACCCTAATCACCCCCCTCTTGGGTCTAACATTTGGGACCTCTGTTTTTAGATAAGAATGATCGATTTACTCTTATCTTCAGTCGTAACCACTTAACCATATTCTTGGATGATATTTTATCAGTTAAAACAAATCTAGATGGTTAACGGTCGGAAAACAGCTCAAAACAGCCAAACAGGTTTTTGGAGCTACGGACGCCCGCGGTGTATCGGTAGTGGCCCAGACACCTTTGGGTGTCTTAGTTTTGGGTCTAGGCACCGTTCTACGTGTCCCGTCCATTTTTATCGTATTTTCATCGTCCGAAATCTGAATTGTACGATTCAATATGTGTTAGAAAGCTGACAAGAAGATCTATAAGTTCCCATGGTTGAATCATATGTAGAGTATACAGGACATGATGGGCTCTTCGTCTTTTGTAAACGACGCGTAGCTCCTGATCAGTTCATGTTTTCGTTATTCTGAAGTTTCGTTGCTTCACACGGTTCGTCGACTTACTTCATGCACTTGTCGACGTCAAATAAGCTTTTGTGACTTGGATAGTAACATTCATCGTCTTCTCTCTATCTCGAGCCACTTGCGGGAACCTATAGGCATTTTTAGATGCCTACACTAGGAATAAAAATACATAGTCTATGATAAAAGAAAATACTGATAAAATAACTGAATCCATCATCCAACTAATAAAAATACTATAAAAGAGTTCTAGTGTTCATCAGTTACTACAGAAAAGAAAACACGTCTATGCTTCAGTTTGTTCTTCCACTCCATCGGAAGGACACTCCGGCTGGGCATACACCGGCTCTGCTACATCATCGAACTAGACCTATTCGTCTCCTAAGTCTGACACACACTAGAGAAAACAGGTGTACGTCAGCGTGCATGGTACACAGCAAGATCTCACATGGAAAAGGAAACGGTCGAACGACCCATGCTATGACAGTAAAACACTAATAGGAAAGACAATGATACATGTAACTGGAAATCTAATAAGTCAAAAAGTAATCTTATACTAAACATGATAACATACAGCCAAATACATACAGTAACTAGGTTGAATACTAACCATCCTAAAACTCACTGGTCCACATCTCGCACACAGTCAACACTCCTATCATCGGATAACTGGCTATTCACAAATCCCCTACGTGTATCCAATCCCGCTACACATGCGGCCAAGGGACTACACGTAAACCGTTTTCTGCCTGGTCTGAACTCAAGCAAAACTCAGGTGACGAAATGATTCCACTGACTAAAGTGATGTACACACTTCACTTTAGCCCTACAAACCAACCCCAGTGACGACACCAACCACTGGCGCGAGCCTGGAAAATACATCAACAGTCTTATCCGATCATATGAATAATGACTTTCCCATCCCAAGTCTTCTCATTTTTCTATGTCAACCAAAATCTTTATTGAAACTCGAGTTCACCACCTAAACCAATCAACATACTCACACATATCACTAAGTCTGTTCATAACGCACGAGGCCACTAAGCCATGAATTACTAAGGTTCTCAACACATCAAAGATAATGAATAATAACATGGCATGTTAAACATGTTTAAACCGGTTTATGAAGCATGAATAAGAACTATAAAGAAATATCAAATACATGAACAGTCTACTGCAGCATGAATGTATTATACATAAGGGAACTTAATTATTATCTTACTACTAGGATGTCCTAACTTCTCATGTAAGTTAACTGAAATTAAAGATCCTCTAATATACAATGTGGTAAAATAAAACTGGAAACCGACGTTGTTTTGCACATGAAATGTCACGCTCTACGACTATCGGTTATACGTTCTAAAAAAATTCTTTTTCCAATAATTAATTTCTAAAACTATTTCTCATCATAATTAATATAAAATAATTTTTTTATGTAATACATACATATATATGTTAATTCTTTTCTGCATGAAAAGTATCATTTCCCTATTTTATAAATTACCTTTAATTTATTTTTTTCAAAATATTTTGTAAATTCTAATTACAACAATTAACTTGTCATTTCATGTCCTTAAATTTCTTAAAATACAATTTAACAACATTATTAATCTAATTTCCACCCGTGCGCTCATTATTTCATGCTTGTCAACTTTCAGCTATACGCTAGAATTACACATCATCATTCCACACAGATATTCGAAAATGCATATTAACCACAATAATGATATTAATCACAATAAATATCTAACTAAGATAATTAGCAATAATAATTATAAAAGAGATACTAATCAAGTGGTGAGATCTTACCTCAACGCGTCGAACAAATCGACGTCGGCGGCGCAGGTCGGATCCGACGCGGGGCACGGCGTCGGGAGGAGCTCCGACGAGGGGCTGCGGCGACGGGAGGTGGCTGACGGGTTTGGAACAGCAATGACGAGGCGATGACGTTGGAGGCGGCTCTATGGTGGATGAGGGTTACGGATCTGGAGACACGGATGGTGGAGCTCGAGTTCAAGGGCGGCCGACGGGCTGAGTTGGCCGGCGGTTGTCGGGGTCTCAGGCGTCGGCTCGGGCTGAGGAGGCCGAGCGGGGCTGGCCGGTTCATCGGTGTCGGCAGCCAAGGCGGTGGGGATGGCGGGTGAGGGCGACGAGCAGAGCAACGGAGTTCGAAGGGAGAGGGGGTCGGGGTGGATGAAGGCGGCGAAGGGAGTGCTTGGAGGCAGAGGTGCGGGCGTGAGCTTAGGCTGGAGTTCGACGAGGAGTGGCGGCGTTCGGTGATGGAGCTCAGGCGGATCTGAAGGAGGGAGGT
>BQKN01066447.1:1362633-1379883 GCA_022839385.1 Asparagus kiusianus
ACAGAATAATTATCTACAAACAAAAACGTACATGTTGTGCTAATACAACCGTTGATACGAAATAGTCAAAATATACACATATTGTACAATTAAACGAGAATAATTAATAAATAAAATATATTACTTATATTTAAAATCAAATAATTATGGGATAATTATATACACAGTAAAACGTACACGTTACACTAATACGATAGCTGATACGCAATAATTAAAATAATACAATAATTTACACAAATAATACGTAATTAATAATTCAATATAGTACACGAAATAATACGTAATAGTAATAATAATACAACGTATTATTTAAAATAATACGTAGTAGTACCGATAACATAACAGATTAATTCTAGAAATTTTTATCACACAAAATAAATTTATAAATATTAAAATCATTTAAATAAATATAAAATTTGGACTTTAAATCATAGAAAATTACAGAAAATCAACAAAAATACAAATACTTTTCTAAAAATAATAATTAAATATTTAAAAATACTAAAAAAATATTTTAACTAGTATCAAATTTTACGGTTATTACATATTTGAATCAGGGGGAGAAACTAATACACAAGAATAGTGTCTTTTTCCTTCACTAGAATTTTTTCCCACTGGGTTTTTTCCTTGTAAGGTTTTAACAAGGCATATTCTTTGTGTAATGTTGGACATCCAAGGGGGAGTGTTTTGAAATAATGTGGATGTCCATTTAGTTTTCCAAGAAGTTGATATTCCCCTAGTACATTAATCTTCTTCCAAGAACAACACAATGCATGTTCTTGAAAGACTAAGTTCATGAATGAGTAATTAATATGATTCATTAATCATAATCTTAGTTTGTATATAAATAGAGGTATTCCTACATCACTTGAAGATAGCAATGAAGAACAAATGAAATAAAATTTCTCTCTACTTCTCGTCTACCTTTTATTCTCTACTTCATTAGTTTCATAACAATTTCTGTATTTAAATTTCAAATTGTTTCACACTACATTTTTATTATTTGCATTGATTTAAGATGAGCAAGGTAAATGTAGCATCCTGCTCCTTTCCTATATTGTTTTATACGGAATCACATAAATGTTTCTTTTATTCAGTGATTATATTGAAAGTTTATACTATTTTCATAGTAACTGTGTGATTAACAAAAACATCAAGAGAGGTAGGAAAGAAATCGAAGAAATAATTATAATATTATGAAGTACTCCTTTCCTATATTGTTTTGTGCGGAATGACATAACTGATCTTTTATTTAGTGATTATATTGAAAGTTTATACTATTTTCATATTAACTGTGTGATTAACAAAAACATCAGGGTGGTAGGAAAGAAATCAATGAAATAATTATAATATTATGAAATAGAAAATATCCGAATTAATTTTTTTTCGTTTCATATATTATTGCTTATTTGTGCTCATACAGTAAAAACCTTGCTAGGAAGTAACCAACAAATGAAATGTTATTAAAGTTATTTTTTCCCCCCTAAATTCATGCGCATTTTACCTATTTCCCGGTTACATCTAAACCCTGATGGGCAAATAAAAATTTAGCAAAAACAGATGACTCGTAAGTGTCGCGTTAGCATTTTAAGAAAGCATGTGAGTAGGTTTTTCAGGAAAACAAACAAGTTTGCATTGCCGATAATTTAGACTCTAAATGTGGACTGATGCGGTTATGAGGGTTACGTGCAAACACCCAAACTAATTGGGGGTTTCCTGCGGTTCAAATAGTTATCGGAGGTATAGTGCAATTTTAGAAATTACCGGGAGTTTACTGCTAAAATGGTAAAAGTTCTTCGCGGATCACCCGGCTGCCAACAACCCGCAGAATTCCGGTCACAAAAAAAAAAAAATCTTGGTCGCCAATGGCTGTATCCGGTGCTTACTGCACAATCTCCTCGTGCCCCCGACCTCTTCTCCCCATTCCTCGGTGCGGGCCCTCCTCCTCTTCAAAACCCACACTCAAGCTCCAAAGCTTGGCCTCCTCAACTCTGCTAGCCTTCGGCGCCGGCGCCGCCCTTGCCATGTCAGCATTTCTCTCCCCTGGGGCGGCCCTCGCTGCACTCGAGGAGCCAACCAACGCTCTCTCTCTGCCCACCTGGGCTATACACGTGTCCAGCGTCGTCGAATGGTATTGGCTTTTCTCTTTCAATTTCACCTTCTTAATGAATGTGACCAATGCTGGTCAACTGTTTGATGAATTGTCTGTTTGGGTCTTGGACGAATGTTGAAGGGTCACGGCTATGGTTCTTGTTTGGGAGTACGGGGAGAAGTCGGGGTTCGAAGCGTGGAAGGGTCTCTCGTGGGGAATGGTGAGCAAGGATTTGTGTCTTTCTATTTAAAGTTGGATATTTTAGCTTAAAGTTGTATATTTCCCAGAAGGAAAATTAGTTTGTATGAACTTCAGTTTCTTGGGTGTTGCTTATGCTCCCTGATTGCTTCCGCAATTCGCCAAGTTGTAACTTTGCTGCATATAGTGTGAATATCACGCTTTTTAAAGGAGACACATTTTACGCCTAAGAGAACTTCTTGGAATAAGTTAAGAAGGATATGATAATACTTACCTTAACAGAGGATATAAATAGAACTGAATGGAAGAATGGGATTTCATGTGGATGACTAGAAATTTTGGGATTAAAGCTTTTCTGTTGTTGATTGGTAAGAATGGGCGAAGAATTTCACAGTAGAAAAACTTGTAGATTCAAGTTAATGAGGGATAGCAACTTGCGTGGTTATCCAAATAAAAATGTCAGTTGACACTTAACGACATCTATATGACCAGTATTATTCTTGAGGGAATAGTGGAGATCAAAATGCGAGTATTCTTGCTTTGGTGATGTTCATTTGAGAAATTGATAAACAAACAAGAAGTGTGATTGAACGTGTCATGAGGAGAAAGGTTAGTATTGTTATAACAAAGGGGGGAAATGATCACAAGAATAGGTGCTAGATAAAATCCTAGTAAATCCTGGAATGCGCATTTGGTTAGATTCATTTTCTTATAGTACAGACTTCTAAGATGTCCTTTTGCTATGGTTTTCTACCTATATTCAGTTGTAACTTGTGGTAACTTGTAACTGCAGTTTTTTAATTTTAGAGGAATACATTGGTAGATATTTAGGGCATGTGCTTCTTACTTTTAGCAACAATCTCTGATACTTGTATACATGTAGGAGACAAGATTTAACTTGTGAACTTGGATAGTAAAGAGATAACAAAGAGTACAAGATGAGTGACAGGTGAAGAAGAAAGAAACCTAGCAGTGTCATCAGAGTCAAGTAATTATAAGAATCAAATTCCAAGAAAAAAAAATATTTGAATTACTTTAGTGCAGCTATTTATAAAAAAAGGGGCTTTTTGTGGGGAGATTAATGAAGAAACCTCATCATTGAAGTACCTAACTAGCTTAAAGATCATGTTGGAGGAAAGGCACAGGCAGAAGTTGCTTATCTCTCACTTTAATCAAACATGAGTATACTAATCTGCGAAACATCTATTGTCCAGATTCATATAAATGGAATAGTGGAAAAAAGTTGGACATGTAGAGGTAGTTGCTTAAAATACATTTATTTATGGTTTTTATGATACTACTTCTACATTGCGAAGAAAGTTCAGCTTCTTTCATATTCTAGTTTAATTTATGAGATTTAGTATTTTTTTTTTAGTTTCCTGCATGTTATCCAGTCCTTCTTTGCTGTAACTGTACCAGATGATATCCTAAATGGACTATAATATAGAAGGAACAGTTGATATACAATCTCCTGGAAAGGGAGACCTTTTAAGTGTATCAGGGTTATTATTTTAATACTTTATTCTATTGTTGATATTGGGTTCTTTTGCATCTCATGCAATTTAGGTTCCACTTCTTGGGGGAGCTTTGTGTGCATGCACCTGGCATTTCTTTTATAACTCGGAGTCTCTTGAGGTAAGAACATTAGCGACTTGCATAATAACCTGTTAAATTTCTTACACACAGATAAATGATTTGCTGGTTTAAGTTTCTGTCCAAGAGTTTTATGCTCCTGGTTTAAGATTATGTTCAATTATCACCATACTCATGTGCACTATAAGAGAAATGCCTGCAAATACTTCACCCTCTTCCATAACTTAACCCGTGTCCTTTAACAGAATAGTAGTAGGAGGCCACTGGACAAAAGTCTGAGTCAAGGAGGGACTATAGTGGATTAACCAAATCAAATAACTTGAACGACTACCCAAAAATAGACCTCATCGATCTGTATTACTTTCCTAGATAAGTCAAGCACTGGAAAAACATTATTTGATATATGCCTGCAAATCATGTTGGTGGGTATGAGACCTAGCTTATAGGCTGTACTATTTAAGGCTATGCAATTAACTAGCAGTTATAACCTTTCATCTTGAATGTAATGAAAGACCATTATAGTTTACATAAGACATTTACTTCTTTGATTTGTCAAATTTAGATATTATGCAAGCTCAGTGGCGGAGCCATGAATTTTGGTCAGGGAGGTCCAAAATAATTAATAATTAAACATGATAACATATGTGTTTTGCGTGAGCAATTAGTATCTAAACATAATTAAATAACTAAACTTTCAAAAGTGAATTTCAAATTTGAATTAATTGTTTACCATAACATTCTTTTTGTCTTAATTTCTTGAAATCATTTCATTCTTAATAATTTTCATTGTTGAAAATACTCTTTCAATGGTACTCACCGTTGCAATGAGCAAGATCAATGCCAACTTCACTAACTTGTAGATCAAAATTCAATGGACATAAAATATTCATGTTCCATACAAACCAACTTCTTAGCAAATTTATTGAACCCTTGAATTCAGAAAAATGATGATGTACAGCTCCATAAGAGATGTACTTCTCACTTCTGAAGTTGACCGCTAAGCTCCTTATGATCTATTTTAGAAAAAAATTAGGATCTCTTTTAGAAAAAAATTTAGGATAAATTTTGTCGATCGGATCAATTTTTCCTTATCAAACAAGAGAAGGATATACTTGGTTCAAGATATGCCTCAAGTAAGCATTATGACTATAAAAAACAGTTGTTCAAATCTTAAAATAATATATGTATAAACACATTTCAATTTTATAATGATGAAGTTTTGTGTTGTTATAACCCTCTAAATCAAAATGTGCACTCGTATTGTTTTGCCTTTGTATTACTGTTGCACTCAATTGAATTGTAGTCATATCCACATCTAAACAAAATAGGAAAAAATTTCCAAACTTAAGCCTTTATCCTAAGGCCTATACAACCTTTACCCTCACGTGGACCTTGCTACTTCTCTCATCCACTAAAAGACAAAACCTATCCAATCTTTTCCCAAAACAACAAACACAAAGGCAAGATAATGTTCATCTTCCTCTTCTCCTTTTCGTTTCAACAAGAAACACCGAGTAACATTTTAAAATTTTTTCCAAATTAAATTCAGAGCAATTCAATATTTTTTTTAGTTTTGTTCTGCATCATTTAGGGATAATTATTCTTACATTTTACTCTCTATAATTTTATTTTTACATGAAGTACCCCTATTCCTACTTTATATTTTAATTTTTGTTTTCACGGGAGGGCCATGACGCTATTGGCCTCTACGTAGTTCCCCCCTCTATGCAAGCTGTAAATGCTTGAGCTCACTATATGTAATTTGATTACTTTATAAATCTAAATAACAATGTAGAATGTATTTTCTTCCTTGTCAATTGTAGTAAAATATGATGAGCATATTATTTTTTATCTTTTTCTGTTTGGTCCAAATTTTTTGTTTTTAGTTGCTCTATAAGCTTTTGCATGGTTGTGTTATATAGTATTACTATTTGTTCCACAAGTTTCTACCATGTAGAATGCGCTTTTTTCTTGTCAATTCTAGTAAAATGTGATGAACGTGTTATTTTTAACCTCTTCTATTTGGTCCAAAATTTTTGTCTTTAGTTGCTGTACAAGTTTCTGCATAATTTGATAAAATTATTTTTGATATTTTTTTTTGCACGTGTACATTATGAAGGCCTTAAATTATTTATAATGTTTTCTTAGTTAAGTTAGCTTTATGTCAACTGAGAACGACATCCAATCTAGTGCATGAACTTAAACATTTATGCTACTAGCAACCAATACTTGTTCAAGTATCTTTTTTGAGTTGTATGTTGGACTATGACTTGTTCTTTATATTTCAAATAATTATGTTTAATAAAGTTTCATATTGTTCTTTATATTTCAAATAATTATGTTTAATAAAGTTACATATGTTAGTAGACAATTATATAATACCTTCAGAATTTTGTTTAATAAAGTTTCATATGTCAGTAGACAAGTATATAATACCTTCAGAATTTTAACAAGGCCATATTTTGCATCACATATTAAGCTATCTTTATTGATGTCTTATGGCTTTCCCTGTTTGAAATTGTTCTTCATTCTAAAAAAATGTATATGAGATGTGGCACAGTAATTGAAGATTTCTTGTGGATAAACAATATTCCTTTATCTGTTTGATTATTGAAAACATTTATTTACAAGATGCTTAGTGAAATGTCTCTAAAAATGTCTCATCCTAACCTGCAAGTAATTTAGATCCTAAGACCATGATGAACATGGATCATCAATTGTATTCTTTACGATATTTCTCTAAACCTCCAACTTGTGTAAGATCCATAAGGCGCCTCTTCTTTTATTTCTTGTAAGAGGGAATGGAATAGAAACCAACACTGAAGAAATTTACTAATAAGATACAAACTAAATTTTTCTTCTTGAATAACAAATACCATTCAGCTTGATCTGTTATGCCTTTAAAACATTTATGTGATTTTGATAATTATTAATACAAGATAGAATCTTAGACAAGAATCAACAAGTGTCATTATTCGTTTGTATTAAAAATACATTCATTTCAGGAGTAGTTTATTCAAAGATGAGAAGCGTTTGACCGATATAATTTCTAAGTTCTAGGTATTTTAGGATATAAAGATCAGGATAAACGATATACATTTCTTTAGGCGATAGTGCAGCATGCAGTTACAATTTGCAGTTTGAGTGGTTCCATAGGTGTTGCTTCATACACCTTTCCTATATAAGAAAATTGGATATAACATTGTCAAGATAAGAAAATTAGCTTAGAATCATAGAACAACTATCTTTGGATGATAAACGTCTTTATCTTAAATTTTTAGCTCAAACTGCCTACATACGAGAAATCATATGCTAGAATTTCCTCATAAGAATATATAGTATACGAACATGGTAATAATTGATCCATGAATACAACATGTTTTGAAATTTAAGATTACAAATATGCTTTGGATGCTAAGTGATAAATGTTTGTACCTATTTGTGCCCGAGTGTTATTGGTCATTGGTTGTAGTAATTATGTTTTGAACAGTTTGTGCAGCAGAAAATATCTCGAATATCGTTAAATATTTCAAGTTATGTAAATGTCTATTTGTATTTTTAACACCTTCAAGTTTCACCATTTTAACTTAGATACCTTGAAATCTATGTTACTCGATACTTCTATCATGAAGTCGTACCTGACACGTACCTGATGTGTACTCGTACCGAAACTTAACGGATACTTCTTTGATTTATGCATTCATTTATTCAGAATTTCAGATATAAATTATATGATATATGTTTTAATTTAAAACTCTTATCATACACTTCTTAGACTTATATCTTACACTTCACATCTATTTTTTAAAACTCATTAGACATGGGTCGGATTCGTTTCTGATTCGTTTCTGCCCATGCCCAAGTTCAAAACTATAATTGATATGGTTGTTTGGGTGTCTAGTTCAAAAACGAACAATTTCCAAGAATGGATAATAATCAACGTAATAAAAAATTTAAAAATATTATAGGAATTTTAATTCTACACAGAAAATAAAAAACAATAATGATCTCATACAAATTATTATTCAATATATATGTAGTTGTGTCCCTGTACCCTACACTTTACAAATTTACCGAGTCCTCTACCCATACCCATATGGGTACCCGTACCTTTTTCCATGCAATGTAGCTCTATTTTGACAATTTGATTGCCCAAAGTTTTCAAATTGATGTTACTTTAACAATTTGATACCCCAATGTCCTAACTCTTTCCCTACTTTCCCCAAACTGAAAAGACTGGACGTTGGTGAGAAAAGTTGTTTCTCATTCATTTTTCTATGTTAATGTTCTTGAACAAAATTAATGTCTAATTGTTTTCATATTGGGGGTATTAAATTGTCAAAATAGAACTTTAGGATGTTAAAATGAAAAGTTTAAAGTGCAAAAAACCCTTATAAAAATAAATAATTATACGAACTATCATTTTCCATGTGCATAATTCTTATAACTTCAAATGAATCCACTTTACAAAGACAATATGCAAACACAAAGCATACTGTAATCCTATCCAAGTTGAGACATTGACATTACATGGGTTTGCAAATTCTAATAGGAGACTAAAGGGCTCAATTTTCAATTGAGATATCAAGTCCTTATAAACAATGCTACAAACATAAAGAACAATAATGCTTAGAAATAATTTTCTCTTTCACGCTTACAAGATTACAACTTGTCTGTTATAGATCTGTTATAACCCATTAACCTTAAGCATCAAATTAAAAGAACTTTTTGGATCTCATAGTTCATTCCTTTGATAATTACCTCTGTGTGACTACAAAACCATCTTTAACTTTGTTGAAGCACGGTAGAAGTTGATGAGTCACCCTTGTCCGTGGAAGATGATGAGGAAATGGCCTTCGACGAAAGTGTTGGCTAGGTGAATGAGCACCTTTTTCAACCACTTGCCTGCACAGTGGTACATCATGTTAGAGGTATCGGAGATAGGTTTCTCGTTGGCCCTTCGACATTCCTGTGAGAATCTTTCTTTATGGAGTAATAAAACAGTAAAAGAGGTGGTAAACCCTTGGTTAGGTTAGAGAATGTTTCCATCAGAACTCTTACTTATAGGATTTTGTGCCAGCTGATGAGGAGTACACAATGTTAGAATCTTTTCATCGAGGTAAGTATACATGTCTACTCCTTATTGGCTCCAGTAGTTACCTTGTAGCCGTCTCTCCTTGATTTCTGAAAAGGATACGGCGGTGGGCTGAGAGACACGCGACCTAGGGAATCTGATCAAACTCTAATAGATGGTGACGGTGAGTTAACTGAGCATCGTTAGGGTTGGCCGAGCTCTAGTCATCATAGCTAAGTTGTTCTTCCCTGAGGATAACTGTTCTATCTCTGTCTGAGCTTCATCAGTGAAGTACAAAAAATTAAGTCCTGTACTTCATTTCTGCAACTTTAATAGGTTAGAACTTTATGTTCAATCATAGAACTCTTCCAGCTATCATATTCTCTTTGTATAAAGCTCTGAACTGATAATTGTCATGGCCTTATTATTGCGTGTTTTTGGTGTCATTGCTTTGTCTTTCCCTATTACTTAGTTAATTGTTTCTTCTTGATTGTTTTTTGTTACTTGCAATAAATCATCCTTAATTACTTACTAGAAACATCAATGGCATGAGAGAGATAACATTGAGATCTTTAAAATATGAATCAAAGTTGCTTTCTTTAGATCTCTCACATATTAATCTAATGGTTTCATATAGATCTTTGACTTGTGAATCAAATGGTTTTATTTGTGTGGTTACTAAAAATGTGATTCGTAGTCATAGTTCTCTCAATTGTTTGGTCTCTTATCTGTTGACGTTAGAGATCATGGCGCAGACTGTCTAACTACATTCTTCCTGGTTATGATTCTATTGGTTTATTCATATTTATTTCCTTATAAAGGGGTTACAAGATGGACCCTAAAGGCTGTTTTCCTGCGGGGCATTTGAAATCACTGAGCCATCTAATACATTATGTGTGGCACTCATTTGATTCTGTCCTAAACTGGTTTTGGGATGAGAGACGATAACATTTTGAATTGCTTGTGTATGATCCAAGCATCTCCAATCATTTATAACGTAGATAATGCATAGCATGGATTATTAGAAGTATGGCTTGCTATTGTGATTATAAGACCACACCGGACGTAGTTCTGATGTCACTTCACAATTCATTTTCTATATATCTTATGATGCAACGTCTATGGTGGCAATTTATTACTTGAATTATTTTGCCTGTAGCCCTAAAAAAATTATATTATTCTGCAAATATATTCCGATAACTCATGAATAGTAGACCGCAACATTGTTGATTAGACAAGAAATCTCTTGAGTCCACTCAACAATCATTCCAAAAGGCTAGGTATTGTAATGGTGAAAGATATCAATGATAAGATGTGTAATTGATTATTATTGAAGCTTCTTTTTGTTGGTTAACTAAATCCTTCCAATTGTGAATTCTTTGGGACCATAGATTAATTGTGCCAACACTATTTGCAGCTGTATATTTACGTCTAAATTCTTGGATGTTTCTGTTGTAATCATGCACCTACTATTTCTATGATGTGAAAAATGTAGAGTATTTTTATTCAATAAAAGGATTTATTCTCTGATGTTTTTTCATATACTAGAACTGGAAGGTGGCCTTAGGGAGAATTGATATATAGGCTCTTAAGATGGCTCCCTAAGAATTAGTTTAATTGGTGTAGCATCTCACATGCTTAAATTGTGAAGAAGGCAACAAATTAGATCTCACCGATTAAGAGTTCTCTTTGGAGCATGTTTGGACCTTCAAGTTAGCCCTTAGGCTTGGTTTGGATGGAGGTATAAGGAGGAAAGGTACGGTAAGATAAGGTTCAATGAGGTGCAAGGAGGGATATACATTTTGTAATACATATTTGGTTGGAGAGGAGTGAGGAGAGGTGCGTGACTTTTTAGTTTATTTTACATCTTCTCTCTCCTCACTCTTGTGTCCCTTCCAAGTGGAGGGATTTTATTTCTCTTGACTTTCTAGTTCATTTGCATATTCTCTCCTCACCTCACATTACTCTACTGCACCTTACCCTTTAAAAACTCCCTACCAAAAAGAATTTTTAATTGTGTCCCTTACCTCACCCTACCTCGTCTCCTACCAAACGAAGCCTAAAGGACTTACAGTAGAATGGTGTACGTTATTAAGTGCTTGAACGAAAATCAAGTTCATGGGCAACTACTATATCATTAAGTTAACATCTAGGAAGTTCTTTCCAAAACCCTTAATTAAATAGTCAGCCGATGGAGCATTCCAAACCAATCCTCCAGAATTCTATATAAGAAAAATATATGGCTATATTTGATCACTCAGTACTATGCCCAAAAACAGAGGGTTGAAAGAAATAACCTTATTTAAGAATAAGGTGTGGCATTGCCTCTTTTACCCTTGCAAGTCATAAACATCATCTCTTGCACTATCATCACTGTCTTTGAATCATGTGCATGAAATTTTTTGTGACTGAAGATATTCAATCTAGTAATAAACAAATATCAGACTTTTTCAAATTTCAAGTGAGTTAAAACCTCTGATTTCCTACTGCATTCATAGTCTTTAGAACAACAATAATAATAATAATTTTTTTCTGTTTGAACTTCTATCTTGAGTGATTTCTTAACTTGAATGTATCATGGTCTAAAGGTACTCGTGGCTATGCAAGCTGGATTGACTGTTATTGGTAACATGACAATGTGCTTTGCTGCATTTCGAATCTTTAAAGCATCTCAGGAAGGTTCGACAAAATCCTAAGTATTCTCAAGGTTCTGTTATATATTTTACTACTGAGGAGCAAGGAAGACCAAGTGAGAGATATTGTTTTCCTACTTTCTGGTTGGTGGATTATCATTATTTCTTTCTGTACCTTCAACCATAACTGAAAGAAATATATATAGAAAGACTAATTGTCTGGTGAACCTGACACCTTATTGAAAACTAACCAGAAGTAAGTGCAGATTGAGGGGACTTATCATTCCCATACATTGGTGCTCCACTGCAGATAACCATCATCCTTTTGTTTTAATTTCACCCTTCCTCGTTCAAAAGTTGATTACGAATATTATTTTATGCAAGTATGTTGTTTATTACAAGTTCGAACTTCTTTTTGTTTTCTTTCCTTACATGTAACCAGAGAGATTTTAGAGCTAAGTTGTTAGAAGTAAATTTCTGATTTTCATGTTGCAGAACTTTGCTGGTAGCAATGTCAGCAAACTTGAACCCAAAAATGGGTAAATATGGCAGAGAAAGTACAATGTTAAATATTCATCTCAAATTGTCGACTAGTTCGTTATACTTTCAAAAGTATCTTTTTCTGAATATCCGTATTTGCACATTTCAGGTAGACTTAATATTTTCTGGTGGCACCCGTCAACAAGGGAGCGCATAGGGAGGACCTTAGCGCCCTAACATAATTTAGCCCATTCAATTTATAACTTAATGTGTAAGATTGGAAATGAATAGTTCCCTACTGGGCTGCTAAATGGCAAAGATGAGTCAATGCGACTTTCAAGAACAACATAAAAAAATATCACAACTTCCAGTGGACGTACCGCTTGAGTTAGGCGTTATTTTGATTAAATTCATCCATTTCTTCACCGACTTCTGCTAAAGAGTTGCGGTCTAGAGCTACAGCTTGAATTAAGGAAAACTCCTTTTGTTGACTACATCTTACTATGACGTTTTCCCCACCTCTCTTTATGAAAAATTGTTGATATAGAAAATAATCTCAGTTATCTCCATGAGCCATGAATGTTTTGTAAAATCTTAGCGGGAGGTGGCTGCGATTTAGTACTTTTCAACACCAATTTTAAGTTAGGACTTAGGACTTATGCAAGAGTATTGTGATTGGATCAAAGATCTGTTGTGCGCAGCGGAAATTTCGGCAGCACCTCCGGTGCGCAAGGTGCACAACAAGAGATTAGATCACAACGAAATTCTCGTTTCTCAAAGGAAACAAGAATCAAAAGCCAGATATCTCATCAAAGTGAGACATCAGCTCTTCCTCTCATCAGTTCTAAGACTGAAATATCGAGGGAACCTACAAGCTATTACAAATCGCGACAAGAACACAAATTTTACATGGTTCGGCAAATAGCCTACCTTCACGGGGCAAGGAGGGGGGAGATCTACTATTAGAGGGAGAAATATAACTAGGGTTTACAATCTCACAACCTAAACCCTTTCACAAACTCTCAGATCCCTCACACAAATACTCTCTCAAAGGGATGCACAAATCAAAGAATAACTACAAAAAGACTTTGCTTCTTCTTTATGAATAGCCGCCAAAATCTCTGTTCTTTTGCACACAAATCAGCCGCAGTCCCTGAGCTTCTGACTTCACACAAAATCAACCGCAAAACCCTTTGCTGTACTGCGCATGAATCAGCCACAGCCGCCCCCTTTTTTTCATGAAAACCTAGGGCACATCAAAGCTATATTTATAGCACAGGAGGAATCGGGTGGACCTGCTGCTAAACTTTTTTTTATGCGTTCACATCATCTCTTCATGAGATATTTTTCTCGTGGTCCACACAAAACGCGTGAAAACGCACGCGTCCACAATTCTCCACCTCGGTGAAGTTTCTCCCAAAACTGAGCTGACACCAAAGCATCCACATGTCCCACTTGTGTCCAGTACGCCGTGAAGTAAATCCACAACAACGGATTCAATCCACAACAAGTCGAGAACCTGAACGAGAGTCCAAACAATCTTACCCCATCAAAATCAACTAATCCAAGCCGGCTGCATCTGAAAGACTGCTACGTATCCTCTTGTCCAAGAAATCAAGCCGAACATAGTTCACCCAAATGGCCTCCAAAGACCTCAACACCGAAGAATGTTCAAAAGCTCCAAACAATGACCAAACTTCACTCCTGAAACAACTTTGGTCAACATATCCGTAGGGTTATCCTTGGTATGGATCTTCTCCAACCTGACGTCTCCATCATCCAAAACGTCACGAACAAAGTGGAATATGATATCGATATGCTTCGTGCGTGCATGATAAACCTGGTTCTTATCCAAATAGATAGCCGACATGCTATCACAATGTACCTGAATGGTTTCCTGTACAATCCCTAAGTCTTCCAACAATCCACGCAACCACAAAGCCTCCTTCACAGCTTCAGTAAATGCCATATACTCTGCCTCCGTAGTGGAGAGAGCCACTGTAGACTGAAATGTGCATCTTCAACACACCGGTGCTCCTGCTAGTGTAAACATATATCCGCTAGTAGACCGACGCTTGTCCAGATTCCCCGCATAATCAGAATCCACGTAACCAATATAATCCTGCTCATTCTTCTCATTCTCCTGAAATACCAAACTAACATCCACGGTACCTTTAATATACCGTAGAATCCACTTCACGGCTTCCTAATGACCCTTCCCGGGGTCGTGCATGTACCTAGATACCATGCTCACGGCCTGTAATAAATCTGGCCTTGTACACATCATCGCATATATCAAGCTACCCACAGCATTGGCATATAGAACTTTGGACATGTATTCCCGGTCCTCAACTGAAACAGGTGACATCTTAGCTGATAGCTTAAAGTAGGGAGCTAATGGAGTACTCACCGTCTTGGCATTGGCATCATAACTGAATTTTTTCAGCATCTTCTGCAAGTAACTCCTCTGTGTCAACTTTAACCTCCCCTTCACCCTGTCTCTCTATATCTCCATACACAATATCTTCTTTGCTTCTTCAAGATCCTTCATCTCAAATTCGAATGACAGCTCCTTTTTTAACTTTCTAATAGCTGAAGTATTCCTGGAAGCTATGAGCATATCGTCAACATATAGTAACAAATAGATGTACTCACCATCCTGTAGCTTGTGCATGTAAACACATGAGTCATATGGGCTCCTCGTGTATCCTCGGCCAATCATAAAGCCGTCGAATCTTTTGTACCATTATCACGACGATTGCTTCAATGCTTAAAGAGACTTCTTCAGCTTACATACTAATTCTTCCTTTCCTGCAGCTTTAAACCCCATATGTTGTGTCATGTAGATCTCCTCTTCTAAATCTCCATGTAGAAAGGCTGTTTTCACATCCATCTGGACCAAATCCAAATCCAGCTGTGCCGCTAATGCCAATAAAATACGAATCGACGAATGCTTCACAACAGGTGAAAATATCTCGTTGTAATCAACGCCCTCTAGCTGTGCATATCCCTTGGCAACTAATCTGGCTTTGAATCTAATTTCCCCAATAGAAGATCCCTCTTTCTTTGCATACACCCACTTGCATCCAATAGCCTTCTTACCCTTTGGTAGCTTTGCAAGTTCCCAAGTGTCGTTCTTATGAAGAGACTGCATCTCCTCCTCCCTGGCTTCCCTCCACTTAATCGAATCAGAGCTTGACTCTACTTCCTTGAATATAGAAGGAATCAAATCATCAATGACTTCTGCTGATAAAGCATATACAACCATGACATCGTCATATCTAGCTGGCCGACGAATATTTCTTCTTGGTCTATTAGCTGCAATGGACTCCTAAATATGACCCTGTTCTTGAGTCCCAACATCCACTGTATCCTCTAAATGCCTGGCTGTCATCTCATCTCTTTCCAGTGTCACCTCTGTAGGAGCCTTGATGGATACAATACTCTCTGGAGTGAGTGGAGTCACATCATTCTTCACCTGCTGTGATATCTCCTGAATCTGGTCTTCCTCTACATGCTGAGGAACTTGAGGCTTCATCATGTACGCCTCGTCAAATGTAACATTCATGCTAATAACTATCTTCTTGTCTTGTAGATCACATAACTTGAGACGTTTGAGACAATCCTAACTGTTTAAAGGTTTGATCGTTCAATTTGTGGACCTCTCGTTCATGAAAGGAATCGAGAGGGGATTTTGGTTGTGGTCCTAACTGTTTAAAGGTTTGACCAAGATGGAAATTTGAGACGATCCTAACTGTTTAAAGGTTTGATCGTTTAATTTGTGGACCTCTCGTTCATGGAAGAAATCGAGAGGAGATTTTGGTTGTGGTCCTAACTGTTTAAAAGTTTGACCAAGATGAAATTTGAGACGATCCTAACTGTTTAAAGGTTTGACCGTTCAATTTGTGGACCTCTCATTCATGGAAAGAATCGAGAGGGGATTTTGGTTGTGGTCCTAACTGTTTAAAGGTTTGACCAAGATGGAAATTTGAGACGATCCTAACTGTTTAAAGGTTTGATCATTTAATTTGTGGACCTCTCATTCATGGAAGGAATTGAGAGAGGATTTTGGTTGTGGTCCTAACTGTTTAAAGGTTTGACCAAGATGGAAATTTGAGACGATCCTAACTGTTTAAAGGTTTGATCGTTCAATTTGTGAACCTCTCGTTTATGGAAAGAATCGAGAGAGGATTTTGGTTATGACCCTACCTGTTTAAATGTTTGACCAAGATAGAGTGGGAGTGCAAATCACAATCGGAGTGTTGATTCATACAAATCACTCAAAGGGAGTTCCTGGTGTTAAGTAACAAATACTTAACATAGAGGAAGTTAACAATTGTCAATGATCATGAGATTAAAATTCTGAGTACTCTACCCGGACTCAAACAATGGGAGGGTTAAGTACACAGACGTAGCAAGAGTTTGAGTGGATTCAACCGAAAGAAATTTTGGTGGTCCCACTGTCAGTTAGTCTAATCGGTGGGGGATTTTTGTGGTGGAAGACTGTGAATTGTCAAAAAAAGAGTGTTCAGAAATCACAGTGGGGGTTTAGTATTTATCACTTTGTAATGATCGGGTTATCCCTAAGAAAATTACATGTAGCATTCTTCCTGGAACTTCCCGTTACATGAATCATCAACCCCCAGCTTCCTTTGTAGAACTGGGTCTGACTTTATACTCAGTTACATGACCGGGTTATCCTTAAGAATATTATGTATAAAAATTTTCCAGGAACTTTCCGTCAACGGTAGGAAACAGTTTAGACTTATATACCTATTGGAGTATCGAGGAGAAGTTTATACTCGTATACTCTTCAGAGTGTATCACCATCATTCGGCTTATTCTAGCTTTATGGCGCCAGAGTCGATTAAAGCTTGAATCTTGTTCTTTAGACCGAAACAAACCTCAGTAGGATGGAGAACCCTCCTGTGGTACGCATAGTAATTTGGGTCTGTAATCTGTTAGACCCTAGAGGGGGGGTGATTAGGGTCTTATGCTAATCTAATCCGATTAAATGCCAATTAAAATTAATTAACAAATATATTCTTGCAAGATAGATATACAAAGGGTTATGTGCAAGAATATGCAATATACACAAGGTGATATATCCTATATGATAGAAATATATGCAAGGATATATAAACTAACACAAGATGATATATCCTACCAAAGAGATATAC
>BQKN01066447.1:1379893-1400008 GCA_022839385.1 Asparagus kiusianus
AAAACAGCCCCAAACCAACGGTCAGAAAACTAGCCGTTAGGAGCTGAGGAAGCGCCCGTCGGTCGACCGGAAAAGTCATCGGTCGACCGAAAATTTCATCGGTCGACCGGACCGGTCGACCGACAGCTTTCTGTCAGCCCAGTGAGATTTTGACCTCAGGTTCGGTCGACCGGTGCGGTCGACCGAATTCTGACATCCCAAAAAAACTGTTTTTGACACATTTAAACAATTTGTAAAATATTCATTCGACTTCTGAAAATTATGAAACTTTGGGAAATGTATATAAACATGAAAACAAACATGTTACAAAAAGAATTTTCCAAATTGCATTTCCCATTTGTGAAAAATCATCATTTTGCAAAGTGGTTCAAAATACGAAAACGTAAACATGTGAAATTTGATATTTTGGTTAAACCATGTTTTGAAACTTTGCACAATGATTATATAGACTTAATAAAATATGTATATGAATATTGCTAAGTCCAAAAGCTAAGAATATGATATTTTCACAAAATTGCATATTCAATGCAATATATTCAAAACGCTAAATATGATTTCATTATATATAAGCTTGTTAAAAGAGAAATCATATGTAGGCATATAAACATGAAACAAAATAGTATTTTCCAATTCTATTCATTTGTTTCATATATAAACTCGAAAATTATTTAAACCAATAACATATATGTATATATATAACTATATATATATAAAAACCAATACGTGTATGTGTGTATATGATTGAGCTTAAAGTACTAACACACATAATATAAAACCTAAACTAAATTACCCAAGCTTGATGATCTTCAACGAAGCTCTATCTTGGTATACTTGCGGATGAAGCTTGACTTGGATCTTTAACATGAATTGCAAGTCTTCAACCCGACATTTCCGCCAACCTCCATTGGATTTCATCGTTGAAGCGCAATTCCATCCATCCTCCAACAACGTTGTTTATCTACAAAACATAGGAATGCACAAATACTAGACAAACAACATTAGTAGTAAATTGTTTGTTAAACATCATCAAAACAAGAAGGCCAACATAATCCTCTTAGCTCCCTCCTGATCTTTAATAGGTGGTTACTCAATTTCCCTGTTACTCAGGAGGTACTCGAAAATATCTGGAATTTCTTCATCTTTGAAAGAGTACTCTTTTTGGAGTCTCGGATCTGGAGTCCTTTGCTGCTTTTGAGGTTGTTGTTGTGACGTCTGATTATTATCACCAGCAACCATAGGCATTGACTGCTGGCTTCTTTCGGTCTTCTTCCTTCTGAGGAAGCGTTCGGCCCGCTCTCCGTGTACCTTTAACTCTTTTCAGTTGTTGGACGGTGCTACTCCCATAACTTACAACATGTTCAAAGAGAGGTTGTTGTGATAGGTTTGGAGGATGAAGTCCTCCGTGATCGGATCTCGGCAGTTCATCGCCTTATTCTAGAAGCGCTTGACGAAGTCGTCGATCGTCTCATCGTCTTTTTGCTTCTCATCGAAGAGTGTCCTGATTGAAACCTCGGTAACATCATCAAAGAAGTGAGCGAGGAATAGGTTCTTTAGGTCGTCCCAACTGTTGATGCTTTGAGACTTGAGACGGCAGCACCAATCGAAGGCGGGCCCGCGAAGGGTGCCAACAAATAACCGAACCATCAAGGCTTCATTGCCGGAGATCATACCCAAGTGAGACTTAAAGTAGATCAGATGTTGAGTGGGCGAACCATTCCCATCAAACGACGTGAAGTTAATCAGGTTGAACTTCGCCGGGTATGCTATTGAATCTTACTCTCTTGGATAGGGACATGGAATGCCGCTCCTTTTCACCTCTTGAGTAGACATTAGAGCGTTGATTTTGCTCTCGAGATCTTTTATTTTCTCATCCTCGCTCGTATCGGGCCTTGGACGATTTGAAAGAGGAATAATACGACCACCACCGGCATTGTCATCTTCGGTAGAACCACCCCCAGCGTTATTATCTATAGGGGGTGCATCGGTCATGATGATTTCGTCCACTTCTGGATCGCTGTCAACTGCGACGTTCTGGGTGTGGCGGCTGGATTCACCAAGTTGATTGGACAGAGTCTGCATCTGTCGGTCATGCTCTTCCTTCATCTGTATCATGGCTATTTCCAATTCGAACTTGAAGTTCTCTTTTTGTTAATCAAAGCATCCTCGATGATTTTGGTTATTTGCTCAGTATTGATCATGAATGCTTCGCGGGATTGACCAGGGCTAGATACCGTATTGTCAGAAGCGACTGCAGAGTTGGCATCTGACGTTTCGTCTTCCGAGGATAATCCTCGATTCATCCTCTGATAGTCTCTTTGTCTAACGGTTCCCGACCGTAAACGGGTTGTACGATGCAATATGAGAGGGTCAGAACTAGAGAGTTGAATTGACTTTCCTCTATCAGCCATATTAACTGTGACTGCGGATTGTTCAGGTCCGACCGATTCCAGTTGGAGTCGAGACATCAGTCGAGCTATTCCTGAATTAACTCTTCTTCCTGGAGAAAATTTAGGGTTAGAACAACTTGGAACTATCAGGGACTTTCCCTTATCGACCATATTGATGGTAACTTCTGAGAGTTCGTCATTTCGAACAGCTGATCGTTTCTTGCGGAAACGCCTCGTTTTGGACTCGGTCATTCCGTTAGAGATCCTCTCGCATACCGAAACCCTTTGTGGAGCGGTCTTGGGGTAGCTACACGCTGATAATACTGCCCTGATAAGTTTAGCGCACGGGCAGTGAGATTTTGTTTTTCAGGTACTTCTCTTCCGAGACTTGTTCGTACCCTCAGCCCGATAGTACAACTCGTTGGTCATATGACCGGAGCAACCTATCGCGTGTTGGCATGACTTTTTAGGTATAACGTCGTCGTCTGACGAACACGTTTCCTTCTGAGAGCTTGCTGCCTTATTGGCGTTCTTAAGAGTCACATATTTGGAGCTACGCTTTTGGGAGCGCGAACTCTTGACGGGCTCTTGGACTTCAATTCGTCATCCAAGGCGATCAAGTGCAGGGGTTTTCCTATTATAGGAAGGCTCTGACTTGTTGCGAGGGTGTGTGCAACCCCCAGCTCGAGTGGTTGCTTGGGGTTCTGTCACCGGACCCAAGCGTTCTTTGATCGGAACTTTGCCTCGATCCTCGTGCAAAGGACCCAGGCGATCCGTCACTCTCATCTTGAAACGACAAGTCTTCGTGGTCGTGAGGCTTCACCGGAAGTGCAGAATTCATTGGGACAGAAATAGGGGCTGTCGGAGGCTTAAACGGGACTGCGAGAGGTGAACCGGGTGCGAACCGAACCGGACCGTGTGCGAACCGAACCGAAACGGGTGCGAACCGGCACGAACCACCATTTGGTGGCTCGGCTTGGTCCGAGCCACCATTTGGTGGCTCGGTTTTGGCCGAGCCACCAGATGGTGGTTCACGCATCCTGGCAGTTCCGAGCGCTGTTTGACTTTTTGTCGACGCCTTTTCGGACTTTGGTTTCCAGATTTGGCGTGGTTTCTGTGGCCTCTTGATCATCTCTTCCTGTTTTAACTTTTGCGCTTCCTGCACGAGGATCCTTGCGTGCACAATCAAGGCACGACACTTCTAAATGCGCTCCTCGAATGTTGAGCGGGTCCGTTTGACTTGGATCCATTCATTCGCTGTTGGCTTGGAGGATATGCCATTCATTTGCTGTTTGGCCACTCGGTGCCTTCTGCGTTTTAGATCCGCCTCATAGCCGATCCCGTCAAACGGCTCCAAAACCTTACTAAGTCGACGCGCAAGTCGTTGGCGCTGTCTTTGGTGTACCCTCTTTGATAGGGTTGGTGCGCTTTCAGCAATCGACTCCTTGGTGGAGGAAAGGTCTAGATCTGTAGATCCGGTCTCGTTGGAGGCCGGAGGGGCATTGCAAGGCGGGGTTGCAGCGGCAACGAGGGCCTTGATCTTCCTGCGCTTGCGAGGGGCGGAGGATCTGGAGGAGGAGGACGATAGATACTCCTCGAACTTTAGTTGGTCGAACTCGTATTCGACCACTTCTTCAACCGGGATGCAGATCCGAGGTTACGACACGACGGCCTCTGCAGAGAGACCGTTGGCTCCTACTGTGGTCGCCAGCTTGTTTGAGTCAAAAATCACTGTTTTCATTGTGATTGAGTCTATTACAACTTTAATCGTTTACAATAAACTCAAATAAAAAGTTGACCTTTTTATAAGATCTCCTTATACAATAAAAATACAAAAGATACGACTCTTATCAAACAGCACAACAGACGTTTATCATCTGCTACTTACGTGAGATCTTTGCCTGTACCGGGGACGTTAATATCTGTGGATCGCTGCGGATCAGATCCGGTTGACAGAGAAATGATCAAAGCTCTCACTTCACGAAGGAAGTAATCGCTGCAGCGATGATCTCGACCAAGCGAGATGACGGCTCTTCTCGAGATTTAAAACTAAGCTTAAATCCGGAGGAATAGGGGACATGTCTCAGATCTCTCGAACTCCACTCTTTATGCACAAGAGATCGCCGAGATCTAGCTAACCCTCTCTGAAATTCGTGGCTATGCACTCGAGAAACCGGCAGCACCTCGCCCTCTTGATGTACAACCCTTCAGAAATGAGCATCCGAGCTCGTATTTATAGGCTCCGGTTGATGGTTTCTTGGATCAAAACGAGGGATTCCTCCTTATCTTCAGTTAATAACTGAATAACCACAGTATCAGATCAGTTGGGATGCTCAGGAACAAACAAATCCCAAGAAAAACCGTCAAAACCGAAACGGGATCAAATCTGGCCGAACTGTCAGTGGCTCGGCCATGGCCGAGCCACCCTCGGTGACCTGGCCATGGGCCGAACCACCCTCGGTGACCTGGCCATGGGCCGAACAACTGGTTCGGCTGAGTCGTTTTGATGCGACTCGGCCGCCAGTGGCTTTCTTAATTTTCCGGGTTTTGACTTGTTCTGTCATTACGCGTATTTCGTCGTTTCGTTGACTTGTACGCTTCCCTGATTCATTTCGCGAATGCATGGATAGCTTGACGGTGGCCGACGAACGTGCATGCCACTTGGTTCGCTGTTTAGCTTGCTGACGAGTGCGCATGACACTTGGTTCGCCGATTTGATGGCTGATGAGCGTGCGGGCCACTTGGTGGTGGCCGGTGAGCACACGGGCCAATTGGTTCACTGATTTGGTGGCTGGTGAGCGTGTGGGCCACTTGGTGGTGGTCGGTGAGCACGCGGGTCACTTGGTTCACCGATTTGGTAGCCGATGAGCGTGCGGGCCACTTGGTGGTGGCCGGTGAGCACACGTGCCACTTGGAGCTAGCTGACGAGTGCACGGGCCACTTGGAGGTGGCCGGTGAGCGCACAGGCCATTCGGTTCGCCGTCTCGCTTCATGCGTTCATCACCTTCTCTTCGTCTCGAGCTGTGTGTTGATACCTATAGGCATTTTTAGGCGCCTACACCTCTGACTTCGCACAAAATCAGCCGCAAAACCCTTTGCTGTATTGCGCACGAATCAGCCACAGCCGCCCCCTTTTTTTCACGAAAACCTAGGGCACATCAAAGCTATATTTATAGCAGAGGAGGAATCGGGTGGGCTTGCTACTAAACCTTTTTTTTATGCGTTCACATCATCTCTTCACGAGATATTTTTCTCGTGGTCCCCACAAAACGCGTGAAAACGCACGCGTCCATAAGATCCGGAAATGCACAGACTAAAGTCAGGAAGTACCCAAGAATATATGGATTAAAGTTTGGAAGGGTTCAGACCTGAACGGTTGAAGAGCAAAAAGCGAAAAACGGAACAAAGCGGTAAGGCACTGCTTAGACTCACTTTTTGGGGCTTAAAGTGTAAGAAAAAGGCCAAGGAAAAAAGCGGTCTAAATCTTATTAAATTTTTAAATATGGATAAAATTCAAAAATACTTGCTCAACTTCAAACCCAAAGAAGGGCACCGGACTTGTGAAAAGAAGGAGAAAATTGGAAAAATATAAAAATTTAAAGTATGCGTGTTGTGTCGATGCTACTGCTGCCAATACCGGGGGAGCTTAAGAGGAGGCGTCATCGCGTAGAGAACTTGCTGGATATAGAGATTGTCGAAGACAGAGATGGCTTTGGGGGGTCTTTATTCTTCTGGGTTCACGTGGAGATGGTTTTGCTGGAGGCAGACTTGTCTGGGAGGCTTCACCGACAAGAGGGGTTCACCTAAATTTGGGTGATCGAGTATCGACGGAGAAGAAGAGGTGGACAAGGTGGAGAAAGAATTCTTTACTGGAGAAGATGACGTCGAGGTGGTCGGACAAGGTGGATGGAGGAAGTGGACAAGGCCAGAGGCGGAGAATTTGGAGTGTAAGGTTTTCGAGGTTTGAAACACAACGGAGAGAATGAGGAAGCGGAGGAGAAAGGAGTTTTAGTTTAAAAGCAGGTTAGGGGGGGTTAGGTTAGATACGAAACAGCTGATTACCTGGTATTTATTATTTTTCAAAACGTGCTTAATACCGTAGAAGCGGTGAAAGCATAGCAGCCAGCAACTGCTGCTGCTTTAAAAACCTCTTATGTGGGTGGGGCTTTTTTCCGCTTTAGTCAACATTGTTGAAGAGTTAGACTCAACAAAATAAAATCGGCAAATGTCTGATAAAATGTAAAGTAGCTAGAAAAATATTCAATCATCTAATAGGAATTTCCTATTTAACATGTAGATCAATCATCTAATAGGAATTTCCTAATTTAACATGTAGATCAGTAAACATCCAATACTTCAAAATCTACAAAGAAGGAATAAGAAAGCTAGTATTTTGTGAGATGCTTGTGCTTCATATGCTCTTGAATTTGAAGTCTGTCAATGGTCCTTACCAATGCATCAAACTTCTAAAATTGTAGGAAGGGTTGTGGGATTTTATACTTAACATCCCCCTGCAGGAGGAGCGCCCTTTCTATTTACTGAATTCTAGAATCATGTGGATTAGTCGATTCTTTTAGCAGTTTTTTAAACTTGTGGCTATCGGGAATTGAACCTGGGTTGTTCTGAAATCATGTTAACGGGTCTTGCCACTACACCAAAACTCAAAAATTGTTGTGAGGGTTATAATTTTATCCTCTAACAAAGTCATCTAGTGACTTGAATAGTTTGAAGCAAGCTTTCCTTCCGCCTCCTTACTAGTTATGCATTTTGAGCTCAATAAATCAAGTTCGTCTATCTTCCAACATCGATTTTACACTACAGATGAAGGCCATCCATTCACCAATAATGTCCATAGATTTCTTGCCATGATTCAACCTATTTAGCGGAAACCAATTTAATAGAATCTTAGTACGTACCTTAATGATTTATTAACATAAAAAACTTTGGCCTTATTGACTCAACCTCCTTTGAGGCTAACATCCTTCTACTTTAGGATATTAATAAATTGAACCACCTTTAACATATGGTGAGAATATGAAAAGCACCTCTAAAGTTCAAGTAATACATGAATCGCCTTTAACGAGGGTTCAAACAACAATCAACCACCTTGACCTTTTTTTTTTTTTGAAATTTTGATTGAAATTCCTAAAATGCCCTTAAAAACACACCGGAAATTTGCTTAACAAGACTTGTGCGGTGGCACATGTGTTTTCGAAAATATTTTGGATATTTCATCAAAATGATCAAAAATAGGTCAAGGTTGTTGATTGCTACCGGAACCCCCTTCAAAGGAGGTTTCTACACAAATTGAACTTTAAAGGTGTTTTTCGCATTCTTACCATATTTTAAAGACGGTTTCTGTGAAAAGCCCCTAATAAATTAAGGAATTTATCAACAAGTTCCCTAGAGGCACTTATTAATGAGGGGAGAGAGAAAGAGAAATGAGCGTCAGTGCACCCTAAATTCTCCACGATCTCTCTTCTCTCAGACCTCTTTATATTTCTCTCTTCACTAACCATTGCCCAAGAGGCACACATTAAGAAAACCCATAAATTAAAGATAAGAATGTATTTTATACACGACTGAATATGTTATTTCACGTTATATTCAAAGTTGCACTTTGCACATAAATCATAATTTTGCCGTTATTAAGAAGATTCAAAAGCTTGCTCTGCTTGATTTTTCTCCGTTACCTTGATTAAGAATTATGTCAAAAGATTTTTTTCTCTTTTCTTCTACATCCCTTTCTCCTCATTAGATATATCTAGGATTTGTATTCCTTAGGTGCATGAATCATGTGGCTATGTATTCTCCTGTTTATGGCCTTTTATCTGAAATTAACTAAATGTGTCCAAGTTTATTTCACGATCCAAAATGGTACGTCTTGTTAGTCTAAAGTGTAGACCCGAAGTCGAAGCCGAAGCTGGAATTAAGAAGACGAAAAAAAATCGAGAAAACAGGAGGAGGCCTACACGGTCGACCGTGGCGGTCGACCGCGAACGTGCACAGAGCTGGGTAGAGCCTGGAGCTGAAGGCGGTCGACCGCACAAATCCCTGTAATGGATTTTGGTCTCGGGTTTTGGTTCGGTCGACCGCCGCGGTAGACCATTGATACCCTGTAGGATTTTTTGGGCTCTGTCGTTTGATACGGTCGACCGTCACGGTCGACCGCGATACCTGCGCGGTCGACCGTCACGGTCGACTGTGACACAGTCAGCCAGTTTCCTTATCTGTTTTGGATTCTGTTTCTTACAGGACTCTATATATACTTAAACGTTTTTAGGGCTTGATAGAACACGAAAAAGAGAGCTTTTTTACTGTAGAAAAGAGAGAGAATCTCAAAAAGATAAAACCCTAGTTTGAGAGCTTGTATTTTTTCTTTAATTAATAAAAGAATTATGTGGTGTGACTCCCGAGATGTAGGCACGTTTGCTGAACCTCGTTAAATCTGGTGTGTTCATCTCCTTTACTCTTTTATAAGTTTTAATCTAATTTGTGGTGAATTTCCTACTTTCCTACTTTCAACACAAGGTCCGGAAGGGCAAGGGTTCGATTAATTGTTTCGAATCCCCAACAACTGGTATCGGAGCTTCGTTTAGCAATTTGTGTGAAAGCTATTGCAGAGGAAAACAAATCAAAGTCTGAGAAGTTTGACGGTTCAGACTTCGCCTACCGAAAGTCGCAGATGGAGGACTATCTGTACCAGAAGGATTTGTATCGCCCATTGATGGGCAAGGAGAAGGGACAAAAGAAAGAAGAGTCAGATGGTGATTGAGAGATACTGGATAGGAAGGCTCTAGAGAAAATCCGGTTGTCGCTCGCCAAATCAGTAGCCCACAACATATTAAAGGAGAAGACAACGATTAGGCTTATGGAAGTGCTCGCGAAGATGTACGAGCAACCGTCGGCAGCAAACAAGGTACATCTCGTCAAAACTCTTTTTAACCTCAAGATGGCAGAAGGACAGTCCTTCACGATGTACCTCAGCGAGTTCAACATGATTGTTGATTAGCTTATCTCTGTAGACATCACTGTAGGCGTATAAAACTGCCTATAGGTCCCTTAACACAGTTCGGTATGGTGATTCGACAAATCAACGAACCATCGGACGATATATCCAAGCGTGTTCGAAGCTAAGTGAGACGCGATGAAGCGGGTTAACGAAGCGACGAGGTTAATGAACCATACGCAAGCTAACGAGTCGAGAAATCAACGAGTCATTCAATCAAGAGCGGACTCGAACGAATCAAGATCGAATCAAGATCAGTTTCGGACTCGAACTCAAAAGCGGATTTACTGCTAAATCAGGATCCGGATTTACTGCCAAATCAGGTCAACGAATGAAGTCCGGATAAGTCAACTATAGAACCGGAAAACGGACACAACGACAGGAAAAACCAACACCAAGAGAGGCTCGGCCGAAACCGAGCCACCTCAGGGTGGCTAGGTGGTTTGGCCACCTGTGTCCGGGCACAATGAAGAGAGGCTATAAATAGGAGAGGTGTGGCTCATTTGAAAGGACTTTTTGACTCTTGAGAGAAAACTCTGCCGAATTGAGAACTCAACCTCGAATCGTCGGAGCCTCAAAGACTTGGACTAAAATCCTCAGATCTGATCCTCAGCGATCGTCAACGCCAAATAAAGTAAGAATTCGAGAGGAAGTCGGATCTCAGATCTACGCAATCATCCTCCGGATCAAAGCTTGGTCTTTGATCCCGAGAATCGGGCGATTATTTCCTTGGTGAATTAATCCCCCCGGCTATTATTTCCTTGGTGAAATAATACCCGTCGTACTACGTAGATCCGACCGGATCTAGATCGTGCGGTGGTCCACGGATAAACCCCGACGCAGGAAAACAACCTACGCAAGCGAGCGACCGTAAAATAGGAGCTCGTGATTTGTTCGACAAATAAGGAGAAAAAGTTGTAATTTTTCTTTTCTTTTATTTGATTTTCGTTGTAACCGGATCTTATAAAAAGACCGGATCTTTGTAACAGATAAACAGTTATTTGAGATAGCAATGGAATCAGTGAAGAAAGCAACGATTTTTCCCGCGAACAATCTGGCGACCACAGTTGGAGCCGCCGATCTTGCTGCCGAGATCGGAGCGTCATAGCCGCGGATCTCAAACCCGGTCGTGGAGGAGGTCGAGTATGAGTTCGACCAGCAGAAGTTCGAGGAGTACCTATCATTCTCGTCCGGATCTACCTCCCCCCGCAAGTCCAAGAAGTTCTCTTCCAAGAGGAAAGTCCGTTGGTATGAGGAAATGGAGAATACCAACGCAGAACTAACCCCAGCTGGTGCCGAAGTTGCATCGGGTGAAGTTCCACCGGCCTCCAAGCAGGTCAAATCCGCCATTGAAGGCGTGGTGACTCTCTCTAAGAGAGCCCGCCAAAGGCGACGTCAACGCCTTGCGAAACAATTCGCAAAGGCCATGGAGTCCGTTGACGGGATCCGCTACAACGCGGATCTGAAGAACAAGAGAGGCAAACAGCCTCAACAATCAGTGAATGGTAGCTCCTCCAAGCCGCCAACGAACGAATGGGTCTGTGTCAAACGGAATCGTTCAACGCTCGAGGAGCGTATTTGCAAACGCTACGCACTGTCAGCGCAGGCACGTGCTCAAGTCCAAGAAGCCTGTAGAAGACTGCAGAGGGAAGTGGCTAAGAAGCCACCATCAACCCGCAAAGTTTGGAGGCCGAAGTCTGAAGCGGCGATTCAGACCAACGAGCAACAACCGCAGCCTTCAAAAGTTCAACCTCCGGCGAACCAACCCAAATCGTCGATGATTTCCACAACTGCTCCGGGAGATCCCGCAGGACCATCCCAAAGCAGGAAGTCAGCCTTGGAGCGCCTCGGTCCACTTCCCGAGGAGCGAAACAAAGCTCCAGTCCAAGAACGTTTGGGCCCACTAAAGAAGCCCCGAACGAATCAACATGTTGGGAGTCGCCGCCATCCTCAACATGACAAGGAGTGCATGGCACCCAAGCGCACCACTTTGTGCATTGAAGTCCAGGAGCCCACTGAGAATTCACGACCACAAAGGCGTGTTTCAAGACGCGTGACTCTTGAAGGCCCAAAGAAGGTAATTCACCCTCAGAAGGAAACGTTGTCGTCCAATGACGATGACGTTATACCTGAGAAATCGTGCCAACACACGGTAGGTTACTCTGACTTGCAAACCGATGAGTTGTACTATCATGTTGGGGGTACGAGTAAAGCAAGGAAAAGGAGTCCCCGAGAATTGACAACTCAATGTCCTTGTTCAAAACTCATTCGGGCAGTATTGTCTGAGTGCAACTGCGCCAAGACAGTCCCCGAGAGGATTTCGGTTTTCGAAAGACTCACTGCTGAAACGCTAAAACCAAGGCATAGGCGTTTCCGACGAAGAAGAACGGTGGTCGAAGATGGAGAATTTCCGAGGGTCACCACCAATATGATCAGCAAAGGAACATCGGCTCAGGACAATCCCGAGACGATTCCAGAGATGCCCCGACGTGTAACTCGTCTGCAGTCCGGAGCTATCATTCGTGCAACATATGGTAGGGTTCGGACAAGATTACCTTCAGGAGATGAAGAATCGGATGCCGGCTCGGCAGTTGCATCTAACAATACCATATCTAGCGAATGACAAACCCGCGAGTCATTCATGATAAGCGCGGAACAAGTGGCCAAGATGCTCAAAGAAGCCATGGCCAAACAACAAGATAGCTTCAGGTTCGAAATGCAGATGGCCATGCAGAATATGAGAGAGATGCATGAGCAACAAATCCAGGCACTGACGAACCAGCAAGGTGAACCAAGCCGCCGTAACCAGGTCATTCAGGAAGATGAGCACACAGATACGGATGAAGCTCACAATGCCAATAATCCTCCCGTCAATACAGGGGGTGGTAATGAGGATGCTAGTCACAATGCCACACTTCCACCTCAGAATCGTGCTAACGAAAATACAGGTGAAAGTTTGAAGATCAAAAACCTTGAGAACAAGATCAATACGTTGATTTCTGCTCAAGAGGTGAAGAAAACGGGCGTTCCTTGTCCATACCCAAGAGAATGGGAATCAATCCCATATCCGACGAAGTTCAATTTAATCAACTTCATGCCGTTTGATGGGAAGGGTTCACCCACCAAGCATTTGATTTACTTCAAATCACATCTGGGGGTTATCTCTGGCAATGAACCTCTGATGGTATGGTCCTTCGTTGGCACTCTTCGCGGAGCCGCCTTCGATTGGTATCGCCGCCTCAAGCCAGGTAGCGTGAATAGCTGGGATGATATGGAGACTAAGTTCCTCGCCAATTTCTTTGATGACGACACCGAGATATCTATCGGGTCGTTACTGGACGAAAAACAGAAAGACGGGGAGTTAGTCGATACCTTCGTCAAAAGGTTCCGGAACAAGGCGATGAATTGTCGGGACCCGATCACGGAGGAGTTCATTCTCTAGACCTGCCACAACAATCTTTCATTGGATGTGTTGGAAGCAATGGGGACAGCACCATCCAAAACATGGAAGGATCTAAAGGTCTGAGGAGAGCAAGCTAAGCGATTCCTCAGAAGAAAGAAGGCGGAGAGAGGCCAACCGGCGACAAATCCTCCGAAACAGAACTTCGCCCCAAAAGGGAAGGGTAAGGCACATGCTAACGCAGTTGATGCTAATCAAACTTTCCAACTGCAACCTCAGCAACAGCCGCAACAGTGAGCGCCACAACAATCGCAGCAGCATTAGCAACAACGGCCTCAGAAGCAGAAATCTTCAGAGCCGAGGTTTCCTAAAGTGTACTCCTTCAAAGATGACGAGGTGCCCGCCATCTTCAAGTATTTGTTGGAGAATAACAAAATCCAGCTGCCGGCGATCGTGGATCAAGAGGGGGCTAGCAAGGTGACGGATCCGAAGTATTACGCATACCATAGAGCGGTCCTTCACCCTACGAAGTCGTGCTTCCACCTCAAGGATAAGATCCAGGCATTAATTGACGTAGGGGTCATAACCCCGAAGCCTGCCAAGAATGTAGGAGCAAATGCAGTGTCAATCAGCTTCGGATCGGTGCCAACAATATGGTTCGAGCCAAAACGCATCACCAAAGTAGGAATGAAGACGGTGAATGATGACCCATATGGACAGCGCCAAAAGGGACTTGTGCCACACACAGCCCCAAACGGCAAAATCCTCTGGGTTCATCCGGATCATATTGAAGATGACCAGTGGGTGACTTCCTCGACCAAAAAGGGTAAAGGCAAGTCCTGCAATGCTACTTCTACGATCTTTAAAGAGGATGGTGACGAAGCTCCTACCTTCCCGCTCTCCGAAGAAGAACACGAGGTTTTTGCCACTAGAAGCGAAAACGAGTATCACTACAACTATCCATCACTCAGTGATCAGCTAGCTGAGCAGGGGGTGACTAAACGGGGACCAGCCAAAACTCTCACGGAGCTGGAGGTGATTGCAGTTCCTAAACTGGTTGAAAATGCTCGACGACAGCCGGTGGATAAGCCGAAAGAAAAGAAACCCCAGGAGGTGCAGAATCCGAAGCAGTCTCGTTTCAATCGTCCGATTGGAAGAGATAAACCGGAGAGCTCGAACACTCCGTGCATCTTCGATATTATGGCTCAACTAGCTAATATTCCAGCGCGGATAACACTGTATGAGTTGCTGCGGTTATCTAAGGAGACCAGGAAAGCCTTACAAGAGGCCTTGGCCGATTCAGAAGCGTTCCTTACTCGGGTCAAGCCGGTGCCGGAAGAGCCAGAATTATTAGTTCAACCATGCAATATAGCGGCTAAGAACCTTTCCTGCATTACCTTCACCAAAGAGGATATGCAGACGAAGAATTCGAATCATGATCGACCCCTGTATTTCATCGGGTACATTGGCTCCAGCGAAGTCAACCGAATCCAAGTGGATCCGGGTTCCGCTGTGAGTATTATGCCGCTTCGCCTGATGCATAGCCTCGACATTCCAGTCAGCAAATTGGCGTCTACAGGCACTGTCATTTACGGATTCAACACCAGCGGATCAAGGCCTTTGGGAAAGATCCGGATAAAATGTCAAATGGGTGATCTGAAGACGGAGGTCATATGTTACGTGATTGATGCTGAGACATCGTATAACTTACTACTGGGTCGGCCTTGGATCCATAGTAATGTTATAATTCCTTTCACTCTCCATCAGTGTCTGAAATATGTCGACACAGATGGTAGAGTCAGGACGGTGGTCGCGGATAAGCAACCATTTAAAGGGTTTGAGAATTATTTCACCGATTCTCTCCTTTATGGTAACGAATCCGATACTGAACCATCGGTCCAGGGTACGGACAGCGGAGAAGAAGCTGATTCCGAAGCCGGATTCGATTACAATGGAGGTTTTGTTTTAAATGACATTGTACCCTTTGTAATCAATCTTGATGATGAACAATCGTCAGATGGCAGTTGTAACTGGCAACTTGCTAATATTGAAATAAAAGATGATTTAGAATACTCACTGTCTCTTGATGATGCGATAAAGGGATTATACGATAATCCTGATTTGTATATGCCACTCAGATCGTCTTATGTAATAAAGAAACACCTCCAGCTTTCTTTCGGAACAACCCTGATCGTTCCTGCCAAAATAGGGGGGCAAAAAGAAGTGATTTATGGTAAAGGAGAGAATTTTTCGTTACCAGATCATTTCCTAAGAGAAGATGAGGATGAAGACAAACCTGGTCGACATTTATCTAAGTATAGTCCGGAAGCGCGCAAGCTCATGGAAAAACAGGGATACGATTTCGCACTCGGAGAAGGTTTGTACTTCGATCGAGGTTCCCGAATTCCAGCCAAAGCAGCATATGTACCAAAAGGGAAACCGGATGATTACTATAAATTCAGACGAGGACTAGGTTATGTCTCTTCTTCAGAAGATGAGTGTTGCTGGTTAATCAACGACCAACTATCTAAGCAATATAAAGATGGGTACTCGTCAGATTCCTTGGAATGGGACTCCGATACAAGTTTGGGGGAAGTATTTAAAACCCTAATGTCGAACATGACTACAGCTGATTCATCCACAATGGAGGACGACGATCAAATGCCAACGTGGGAAGACCCATGGGTTCATCACCTAAACATACAGTACGGCGATAGGCTTGAACAGAGGGAACCCCCCACTGAAGATAAAGTAGTTCAAATTAACATGGGCGATGAGGCCAACCCAAAGCCCATATTCATCAGCGATAGTCTTCCCCCAGATGAGAAGGAGGAATTAATTGCTCTCATCAGGGAATATATCGACGTCTTCGCTTGGAATTATGAAGACATGCCAGGGCTCGACCCCAATGTCGCAATGCATCGCCTCGATATCAAGTCGGATGCCAAACCTGTCAAACAACAGCAGAGACGGTTTCGTCCACAAATTATGGAAGCCATCGAGGCAGAGGTCAAGAAATTAATCGACTCAGGATTTATCCGAGAGGAGCAGCATCCAGACTGGCTAGCCAATATTGTCCCAGTCATAAAGAAAAATGATAAAATCAGGATATGCATCGACTTCAGGGACCTGAATGCGGCATGTCCGAAAGACGATTTTCCTCTCCCAATCACGGACGTCATCATCGACAATACGTGCGGATTTGAGAGAATGTCCTTTATGGATGGTTTTTCGGGGTATAACCAAATCAAGATGCATTCGGATGACGAGAAGTATACAGCGTTCAGAACACCCCTCGGTGTCTTTTGCTATACGGTGATGCCTTTCGGTCTAAAGAATGCAGGCGCCACGTACCAATGAGCGATGACTAAGATTTTCCAAAAGCACCTCAGGAAAACGGTCAAGTGCTACGTTGATGATTTGGTTGTGAAAAGCCGCAACAAAGAAGATCACATCAAGGACTTGAAGACGATGTTCGATCTCATGCGGAGTCATCAATTGAAGATGAATCCACTAAATCCTTTCTTGGAATGTCCAGCGGAAAATTCCTTGGATTCGTCGTCACCACTAAAGGCATACATATTGATCCTGATAAGGTGAAGGCGATACATGAATTGCAGCCCCCAAGAAATCTAAGAGAACTCAGAGGATTGCAAGGGCGTTTAGCTTACATCCGGCGGTTCATCTCAAATCTTTCTGGGAAGTGCCAACCTTTCTCTAAGCTAAATAAGAAAGGTGTGTCATTTATTTGGGATGACGCCTGCCAAAAAGCACTTGAAGACATCAAAACATATCTGACGAACCCTCCTGTTCTTGTCGCACCAAAATCAGGTAAACCGTTCTTGATTTACATCAAGGCGATGAACCATTCGATAAGTGCTTTATTAGCACAAGACGATGATAATGGTCACGAACAGGCAGTTTATTACCTAAGTCAGACTTTGGTAGGCGCCGAGTCCCGATATCCGATGATTGAGAAAGAATGTCTCGCATTGGTATTCGCTATACAAAAGATGCGGCATTACTTGGTTGGACAGACGATTTATGTTATTTCTAACGTTAATCCAGTACGGGTATTTATGACGCAACCGGGTTCGATGAATTGGCGGTTAGCGAAGTGGGCCCTTCTCTTGTCCCAGTATGATTTGCACTTCAAACAGCAGAAGTCGGTCAAAGGACAAGCGATTTGTGATCTTTTGGCGGCAAACCCGACAACAGATACGGCAGAAGTATATGATGACTTGCCGGATGAAACCCACAAGGTTAATGCTACATCACACCAACAAGTATGGCAATTATACTTTGATGGTGCTTCGAGAGCAGTTAATAAGGTAGTAACCCCCGGATGTCCTAAAGTCTCCTCCGGCGTTGGAGTTGTCTTAGTTTCCCCGGGGAAGCATGTAATGCCTCGGGCTTATTCACTGACAGATCCATGTTCCAATAACGTAGCCGAGTACAACGCGCTTCTCATTGGACTCAGTTTCGCCAAGGAGCTGGGGGTCGAATATCTCGAAGCTTTCGGGGATTCTCAATTGATAGTCAACCAAGTCCGTGGAGAGTATGAAGTCAGGAACCAAGACCTGATCCCATACCACCAGGAGGCCGTCAAAATGACAGATTCTTTCGAAGAATTCTTTATTGAATACATCACTCGTCTCCAGAATGCTTATGCGGATGCACTGGCAGCATTAGCAGTATCACTTGCGCAGCCGCTCGAAACTGAACTGCTAGTCACAGTAAGATCACATCAACTCTGCATACCCATATACAATATGGATATCGAAGAGGAAGATGACAAGAACATAAATGCCAAGGAGGTGAACTCAACTCAAATCGGGTCTGAGTCCCGAGATTGGCGTTTTCCTATCATTGACTACGTCTAATATGGTATTTTGCCAGAGGATGTAAAAGAAAGGGAATCAATCCGCTGAAGAGCACCAAGGTTCTTCTATAATACCGAGACCCGTACATTATACCGTCGGGGGTATGATGATTTGCTACTCCGATGCCTTTCGAACGAAGAAGCAGAAGAAGTTCTTAAGGAAGCACACGAAGGAGAATGGGGTGCGCATCAGCCTGGTCCCAAACTGTATGATCGTATCAGAAGAATGGGATATTTTTGGCCAACAATGGTACGTGACGCAATCGAATACGCCCGCGGATATCATGCTTGTCAGGTACATGCAAATTATATGCACCAACCACCGGAGCGATTACATACGTCAACCACGTCTTGGCCATTCGAGACATGGGGTATGGACATTGTTGGTCCTATTTTTCCCCCTTCAGTCAAAGGTGATCGATTTTTTCTCGCAATCACGGATTACTTCTCAAAGTGGGCTGAAGCAATTCCGCTTAAAGAAGTGAAGACGAACAACGTCATCAACTTCATCAAGCATCATGTCATATACCAACACGACGTGCTAAGACGGATCATTCATAACAACGGTCCACAGTTCATAAGCAACGCTTTCGTCAGGTTCTGTGACAAGTTCAAGATTCAAGATGTTTCGTCAACAGCTTATTATCCCGCTGCGAATGGATTAGCTGAGGCTTTTAACACGACGATCATTAAGATCCTGTCAAAGCTCGTGAAGACTAATAAACGAGACTGGGACGATAAACTCGGTGAAGCACTCTGGGCTTATCGCACCACCGTACGCACACCTACGGGAGCCACCCCGTATTCGTTGGTATACGGATGTGAAGCTGTGCTACCGTTGGAAATCCAAATCCCATCCCTTCGGATTGCTCTCGCAACAGAGATGATGACGGAAGAACAACATCAGAAACGTCTCGAAGAACTCAAAATGTTGGATGAAAGGCGCTTGGAAGCTCAACAACACATTGAGTTTTATCAAGCCAGAATATCTAGGGCTTTTAACAAAAGAGTCCGACAGAGAAGCTTCAAGGAAGGAGATCTGGTCCTCGCTGCTCGCCGACCGATAATCCTCAATTCCAAGAAGAAGGGTAAATTTGAACCCAAATGGGAAGGACCGTTTGTGATAGACACAGTCTACTCAAACGGCGCATATCGCCTCATTTCTCTAGAGGGCGTTAGGCAATTAATGCCAATAAATGGGAAATTCATGAAAAAGTACTATCCCTAGTACATTCAGGATAACCCATTTATCGGGAAGTTCCTCGAAAGATATTACACTTAATATTCTAGAGGATAACCCAAAATTATTTCTACCACCAAAATCTCTCACTGATCGATTTCCATTGACATTGAGTCTACCAAAACTGTCTTTCTGGTCTAAGCCACCAACAAATTCCCCTCTTGATTCTTTCCACGAACAAGAGGCCCACTTTCAATTCAGAGCCTCCTTTCGATAAACGAAAGAACTCCCTTCTTTTCTCTTTGGTTAAACCTCTTCATGGTGAAATTTCATTTCGATAAACGAAAAACTCATCTAGATAATCAATCCTATAAAAGGTAAGCTTATTTAGATCTTATGGATTCTCGGAGTGGAGATCCCACTTCTAATTTCTTTTTTGCACTGGAAATAGAATATAAAATTCTTCCTTTCCAGGATCAAGGAATAGAATATAAAATTCTTCCTTCCTTGTTCGGGGAATAGAATATAAAATTCTTCCTTCCCACACCAATCCTTTTCTAAGAATTTAGGATTCTTCCTAGGAAGTTTATCCCGAATCCTAAGCAGGAATAAGTCTGCGCCTAACACATGCTGCCGATTTAGTCTTTCTCCGTAGAAGAAGACACCAGAGTTCGATTCTGGGGCATTCTATCCTGAAACCTAAGCAAAGATAAGTCTGCGCCTAACCCGCGCTACCGGTTAGTTCTTAACCGTTAAAAAGAACACTCGCCCATGTAGACGTATAAAATTACCTATAGGTCCCTTAGCACAGCTCGACGATGCCGATTCAACAAACGGATCATCGGGCGACATATCCAAACAAAACTGTTATCCCACAACGCCGAAGCCAAGCAATATGCGACGAAGTGGACTAACGAGGCTAACGAACCGCACACCAACAATCCATTAGCACGCGGAATGAAGCCAATGGTTCGAGGAGTCAATGAGTCATCTAAACAAGAGAGAACTCGGATGAACCACGATCGAATCAAGATCGGTTTCAGACTCGAACTCAGAAGCGGATTAACTGCCATATCTGGAATCAAGTCGACGAATCGTTTCCAGATCAATCAACCATACAACCAAATCACGGACACAAAGAACCGGAAACAACCGAACGACGACGAAACGGAACATACCCGGGGGGACTCGGCTTAAACCGAGCCACCCTAAGGTGGCCGGTCACCCCCCTCTCCCTTTTGTGTTCTGACACGTGCA
>BQKN01066447.1:1429295-1477701 GCA_022839385.1 Asparagus kiusianus
GAAATAGTAGCCCAAGCGTCGAAATCGACCAAGCGAATTCGAGGCTCTTCTCGGGATCTAAGAACCAAGCTTAGATCCGGAGGAAAGTCGTGTAGATCTCAGATCCGATCCCTCTCGAACTCTTGCCTTGTTTGGCGTGGATGATCGCCGAGCACCGGATCTCAAAGTCCAAGTCTTCAATCTTCTAAAGCTCCAATCTTTTTTAGATCTCAGATTCCAATTCGGCAGAGCTTCGACCCTCCAAAATCCAACCTTTGAAAATGAACCCAAGCCCCTCTATTTATAGCCAAACGAACCCGTGCATACGAGCACGTGTACACAACAAATAGGAGAAGGGGGGGTTGCCGGCCACCTTAGGGTGGCTCGGCATGAGTGGCTCGGCCTGAGCCGAGCCACCTCAGGGTGGCTCGGCCACCGAGCCACCCTGGGGTGGCTCGGCTTGGGCCGAGTCACCTCGGGTTGGTTCGGTTCGGGCCGAGTCCCCCCGGGTGTGTTCGTTTCGTCCGTTGTTCGGGTTCCGTCGTCCGGGTTCCGATTCGTTGTTGATTTGGGCTTCGATTTGGTTGTGTGGTTGACTTGTTCGGATTCGATTCGTTTTGATCCGATTCCTGATTTGGCAGTAAACCCACTTCTGAGTTCGAGTCCGAAACCAATCTTGATTCGATCGTTATATCACCGAGTTCGCTCTTGTTTAGATGACTCGGTGATTCCCCGAAACGTTGGTTTGATTCCGCGTGCGAGAGGATGCATTCCACTGCTTGGGTGCGATTTGTTAGCTTCGTCGCCTCGTTATCCTGCTCCGTTGCGTATGGCTTGGCTTCGTCGTTGGTGGGATAACAGTCATGCTTGGATACGTCGCTCGATGGTCGTTTTGTTGAATTGGTGTCGTCGAGCTGTATTGTGGGACCTATAGGCAATTTTATACGCCTACAAGTTCAAATACAAAAACATGTCCCTCTTATACCTCCCACCAAAATCAGAATGAAGTACCTTCACCTTTCTGTCAATCTCACACTTCTTCAATCTGTTGGAGACTTCTAGGACTTTATCCAAAGGGGATTTTGTTGTAACCCAAACACACCTATAACAGCCACCAACAAAGGAAACCAAACATCTATTTACTCCCAACGATGCCTCCTTGGAAGGCCCCCAAACATTCACGTGAACTCCATCTGAAAGACACTCCGTGCGGTGAATAGAGGTGCTAAACTCCACCTCGGTCTTCTCGCTCACATCAACGTGTTCACTGGATTTCAAGTTGTAGGTTGATGCACCCATCTCCAAATCAATACTGGAATGACAAAGCCCCAAATGCTGCAGTCTAGTCGAATCAATAGAAGTCGTCAGCTCTCCACCTGTCACCGAACTTCTAATAAAATAGTACATGTTATTCCTCCTGACGCCCTTCGTCATAATTAAAGAGTCTTCCACGATCTCAAGAACTATGTCCTCAACACGAACCTTCAGACCCTCTCCAACCAAAACTCTAATTAAGATTAAGTTCTTCCTCAAGGAAGAAACATATCTCACTCAATGTAACTCTCTAACTATCCCGTCAAACATCTTGATACGAATTCTTCCTATCCCAAGGATCTGGCATGCGCGATTATCACCCATGTACACCATACTGTAGGGCCAAAAAATTGACTAGGATTGATTTCTTGTTTTAAGAAAACTGGGTTCGATCACTTGGTACGAAACCCTTATACTCACTCACGCTCTCTTTCGATTAAAGATGAAGAGAAGATTAATTTAGCTCCTCCTTGTTTAACGTGAGTTCTTGGTAGCGAAAGGATGCTTCCCTTGATGCTTGAGTCGAGATTGCCTCCCGGTGATGATCAGAACAAGATTACTGGAGCTTCTGACGTTCCTTAGCTGGCTAGAATCAAAGTTCGAACACCGGATCTGTATGCAGAAACTCTAATCTCCGATGCTTCTTGAAGTCTAAGTCAAAAATCTCTAACCTTTTTCTCTGTAGCCATCAATGGCTATTTATAGGGTTTAAGCACGTAACCGACGTGCTAAAATCACGGGTAGAGGGGCGTAACTATTTGCTTCAAATCAGCACACGCCGTAACGTGCTCATGAAGATTAGCTCACGTGGACGACTAAATCTTCGGAGCCATTACAGCTAGATCTCACGTGGATGACGAGCCTCGTCTTTAATTGCAACGGGGTTCGTTAAGTATGATGAGTCTTGATACGCAGCGAGGTTCGTCTTACTAAGAAAACTTTATAGTAAACCAGCTTCTTCTGATGAATTTTGTCGTCACTGACTTCGTCTGACGAACTTCGTCTGTACTAACGAACTTCGTCTTCGACAGCTGAGTCTAACTACGTAGCAAGTATTGTAAATTTTCTTTTGACGAGTTTCATCTTCACTAATGAGCTTTACGTCTGGTGATGAGCTTTGAACCTCGTGTATAATGACGAGCTTTGAGTCGCGTATCCACAAGTGAGCTTCGAACCTCGTATCCAATGACGAGCTTCGAACCTCAAGATTATTTTCGTTCAAAGATGAACTTTGTCTTTTGATGTTGAGCTTTGCTGCATGGCGACTCTCGTTCCTAAAGTAGATCTTTACCGAATAACGAGCCTCATCTCGAATTAGGACGAGGTTCATTTTTTCTGATAATCCTCTTCATATTTTGAAGCTCAGTATTTTTGAATGCCTACAAAACCCCCTTCAAAGTTTTTAGACTTGAATTGGGTTGTATGGAGTCTGAAACACTTTGAATCTTATATGGATGCACTTAGCCTCATTGTTCATAGTTCAATGCTTCTGTAGGCTTCGTTATGAGGTTTGATTGGCTGACCCTCGTGCTTCCATGCGAGTATTGTTAGGTCTGCATCCACATGACAGAGTTCAGCCTTATCAGCAGTAACAGTTGTGCGCCTTTCCTAGGCTCGATAGGCAACTGGCAGCTGGTGCCTCGAAATCTCCTCCCTAGATCTCACCCGCAGATCTCATTGGGAAGAGAATTCGTTTAACAATCTTAACCGAAGATCTTAGCTCTTGATTCGGTTTCTCCCGCATATATATATATGGCGTCACCATACAAAGAGCCTTTTCTTCTTCTGATAATTTAAATTATCAAAATCTTTCATCTCCTAAATTTCGAGCTTTTCTTCTTTGAGAGCTTCCCAGTTGAATCAATGGCCCCTAAAACCGCTGTGAACAAAGACAAGAGAAAAGGAGTCGCTGGTTCTTCATATGATCCTGCGGTTTCGTCCGCTTTTTTAGGTAATAAATCTAAATGCAAGATCTGTGTTTTAACACAGATGAACCCTGTCTATTTCAGACTTGGGTTTCTTAAAGGAGATGAACAGTTCCTCTCTTTTTGGGATGAAATCTACTTGAAAGATAACATCTTTTGAACCGACGACGTTCGTTGTCTCGACATATCTGGTCTTTTTCTGACGAACTTCGTTTATCGATTGAATTTCATATGTCCAATTGTGTTGGCTATTCTGACGAGGTTCATCCTTAATGTCTACCAAATAAGTTTTTGTTTGACCAACGAACCTCATCTTCCTTGATGACATTCGTTAAATTGACAAACTTTGTCTTCACCGACGAGGTTCATCCAACATACAAAATTAACGAGGCTCGAGGTTCATCTATTTAACGAGGTTTGTTATTAGACGAGGTTCATTTGTTGGAGTGACCTTCGTGTTCTTAGACAATGACCCATGAGCTAACTTTGTTTGTCTTTCATATAGTTGTAAATCCATCCATTCCAATTCCTCAACAAGGTGCCTTTGGAGCTGATGGTATCCAAGCTATGGAATATGATTTTCATTACTCTTCTTTGGAGGATATCCTATGTTCGGGGATCGAGAACAGGAAGAACTTGAACTTCTTTCTGAGCCTTTAATTCCCACTTTTAGGTGCTTGATCACGGATGCTCCTTTGGAATCATTCGATCAAGATCGTATCGTAAAACCTTCTTTTCTATTTGGAGATTACTTAGAGGACCCAGTCCAATTAGAATTAGCCACTTATCGATGGCGGTTATTCCCATGGGTGTCAAAAGGTTAGAAGGACTATGAACGAGCACAACATGTTCTTGCCCATGATGGAATGTGACTGTTCTCTCACCACCCTAAGAATTATTTCTGCCCCCAGGAAGATGGATTGGGATTTGACTCCAAAACAGGATGGAGTGATATGTGGCCATTTCTCTAGAAGTGGTGCTAATATAGACAATAGCAGTCGTTACGTAACTAGACTGCACCCGGGATTATTCCAAAGAGAATTGCCTGTCGGTGAGATAGCTGAGGAAGTTAATACCTTTGGCCGTGCATTCTTTAACTTAAAGGGACAATTCTCGGCTAAGGATTTTAGGACTCTTGGTTGGTCTTATTGGAGTCCTACCCAGTGGTGGCCTCGTATCACTGAGTACATCTTGTAGGAGAATCAAGAGGACTTGCAGAAATTTGGACTTTATGCGCCCATTAGGGCAACACAACTTGGTTTAAGAACCAATTCTCATCAATTCTTCGGTGTGTTGGAGTTATATAATCCCGACACTCGTACCTTCTTCACTCCAAATGGTGAATTAGGGATCCCTCTCCACGAGATGGATGAAGTCTCCGGGTTACCATATGGAAGACATCCTTATGAGGAATATGTCCTAGGATACAAGGAGCTAGCCGATTTAGAAAAGAAATACCCTCAAGTGGTCAACACCTATTGGGAAGTAATGTGTCATTACTTCATTTGTCTGAATGTAGAAGGACGGGCTGATAAGAAAGGTGAAAAGCTCCTCAATCACAATATCTGGGTGCATTATCTCTTCCTGGGTTTGAATCACAAGAACGATCCCATAGTACCACTGGGTCCTTGTGAGGCGGGGGAACTATCTCGACGTATACTCGCCAACCTACCCACATCCTATGTGACCTCCTCAGATGAGCATGGTTACCCCACAGGAACAACGTTTGATAGTTACTTTTACCAATGTGGGGAGCTGATTTCCTCTAAGTCCTTATTGGCAGGATACCTCATGTTATGGTTCAGACATGTTGTTGTTCCTTCCAGCAGTTTCGATGCATTACTGATAGATGTAATATTTTTGGCTATTTGCTGTGCACATATGCTCTTGTACCCGCCATGATGACCCGTATCCATTGGGGATTGCAGCATTTGTGTTACGTTTTTTTGTCATGGTGCGGAGAACCCAAAGGTAGAATTGACTTATGCCTATCTCATGGCGTAGTTTGTTATGCACTGTCCCACCCTTATGGGTGCGCCTTCTGCTCACACAGAGGGACGGGCTACTCCTTTTATTCAGAGGTTGAAAAACTCCGATTGGAATAAGCATTATATGGCCCTGGTGAGACATATTCTCCGGGATCATAAAAGTTTTTCTTTCAACCGATGCTTTCTATCTTTTCCCGGGACCAGCTATGGACAAACTGTAGTAGACGAATCCAATGGTCAGGGCTACACTACTCTATCACTTGGCTACTTCCTATGGCTCATGAGTATTTGTCCAGGGTATCTCATTTATCACTTCGGTCCCATGTGCGTATTAGAGATTTATCTACCTTATCGCTTTGCCCACCAATTTGGTTATGATCAATTGTACATTGGCAACCCTAATATCCAATTACGATCTGAGGGTTGTGATCTAATTATCGGAGCAAGGGCTTAGTATAGACTGTCGCTGGCGGTACAGGTGCTCGTTTCTTACTCCCTCAACAAGATCCTCAACCCCAGGCAACACTCGTTTATTGCCAGTGGCATTGCATGACGAATGCGATAATCCCAAACTTCAACATTAACTCCTTGGGATTACGTTTCATCTGACATCACTATAGATTCGGGAACACTTCTAAAAGGAGTCACATACCAGGACTTAAAGAATTCTTATATGCTGAAGAAGATGTCGGTGTAGAAGAATCTCGACCTTCCAGTCCTCATGAGACCCAGGAAGAGGTGGATGCGGCTTTGGATGAAAGTACGCTCCCGAAATCTCCACGCATTGATGAATATGGGAGTAATATACCTGTTACTGCTGGGGAGGATGAGGCTCTTGGAGTTGAAGCTCCTTTTGGCAACTCTGGGGATCCTACTCATGCTGATGTGCCATTTGAGCACTTTCAACATGAAGCTTTTGAGAGTTTACTTTCTCCTCGACAACCCGCTGAAGCTATACATGAGGAGTCTAACTTTGCCATGCAACCCACTGGTATGCTAAACTTAGCTTATCGTAAGTTTTGAATTGTCACTCTGTTTATGTTTGAACTCTAGTACTCCTTCTACAGAACAAGCTCAAGGAGCTGAAGCCTCAAGACAACTCGGGGAGAAGTCCAAGAAGCCAGGATCCATACGAAGAGTTAAACGTGTCGTGAAGAAGCCGAGACGAGAAGCTTCAGTGGTGATCTCTCCTCCCATTGAATCAATTAGAGAAGACACGAAATCAGAGTCTGAGGATGACACTCTGTTATCTCGACTCCGTGTGAGATCATGCTATGAACCAAGAATGACTGCTAAGGACGTTGCTGTTACTCCCGTCATTGACGCTGAGGTTATTTCGAGTACAACTATTAGCACCAAAATAGTCACAGATACAACTGTTACTCTTGGAACATCCGTTGGAACTGACGTTGCTTTGGACATAGCTTCTAGAGCTGAGGCTGAAATGACTGCAAGCATTACGCCTGACAGTTCTATCGCCTCAATGGAAATCTTAACTCCAGCATCAACCATGTTTGTCGCTACTCCTGCTACTACCGTTGCCACTACAACCATTGTGACAACAACAGTGTTCACTTTGACAGAATTAACAGTGACTTCTGCTAGCCATTCGGAAGCGATGCCTTCCTATATTGCACCCTCTTCTTCTTTTGACTCGTCAAAAGAGTTTGGGGTATCAATGGTCTGGGATAATTTTCTCACCATTCTGAGAAAGTCCTCTACTCAAGTATTGGATTGTGGCGGTGATTTCACTAGGATCAAAGCGGTGCTAGAGCCTCTCTTGCATGTAATGCAGAGCTTGACTAGCGATATAGCCACACTACCCTACTAGGTGCGTTTGGTAAAGGTTGAAAGCCTTTTCAAAAATGGCAAGATCGTCGCAATCAACCTCTCATCCCTATAGATGAAGAATGTGCATTGCATCTTTTAAGACAGAGAGATGATTCTCTGTTTGAGCTTGAACGTCAAGTACTCGAAAAGAAGCAGAAGATCAAAGAGCTTTGGGATGTTAGCGAAAAATTGTCCAACGTGAACAAAAAGGTTGCTGACACTGAACACAGCCGACACCGCTTAGTTGAATCTTATAGAGCTGCACTTGTTGATATCCAGGCTAAGCTAGCTGAAGCGGAGAATGAGTTGAAGGGTGCAACCGATATGCGACATATTTTGGAAACCCGACAAGAAGAACATCAAACATTGCTTCAGGCCGAGTCAGATGATTTGGAGAGGCTAAGCAATGTCATAAATAGCATGAAAGTGCTCTCTGATGATGATTTACGAAAGCAAGCTAAGGTTAAGGTTGAAGCAGCACACCAAAAATCCATAAGCCAACTCGCTGAGGAAATCTACCAAACTGTTGAACATTTGTAATGATATTTTATCAATACAGTTATGCTCTCATCTATCAACTTTCTCCTTTATGCACTTTGGTTCTTTGTTAATAGAATGCATAAGACTTGTCTTAACGAGTCTCTGCCTTTAGAATTTCAAAACAACTGTCGAAAACCAAGTCTTAAATTTTAGGACGAAGTTCGAAGTAACTCATCCAATACTTGATTGAAGTGATGACCCACATTTGTTTTGAAATTGAAGACAAGGTTTGACTGACTCCAACTAAATCTTAGTTGGAATAGTGACCTTCGTCGTTTCGTACCTTGGAGATGAGGTTCGACTGATTCTGACTAAATCTTGGTTGGAACAACAACCTTTGCTATTTTGCACCTTGGAGATAAAGTTCGACTGATTCCAACTAAATCCTGATTGAAACAGTGACCTTCGAGGTTCAAACGGGTTCAACTGAGTTTTGAAATCTGAACTCAATTGAGATAGTGACCTTTGAGGTTCAAACTAGTCTCAACCGAGTCTTGAAATTTGAATCAACTAAGATAGTGACCTTCGAGGTTCAAACTAGTCTCAACCGAGTCTTGAAATTCGAACTCAATCGAGATAGCGACCTTCGTCACTTTTGACTTAGGAACGAGAGTAAATCTCGTTAGCTGAGGTGGCAACCTTCTACAGTACTCAAATTGTTGATCCACATGGATCTGTCGCTTCATTTCATCGGCATTAAGTTAATGCATCGCTTCAAGCCACGTCTTCGTCGGCATTAAGTACGAACGCAATTAATTGCGTCACTTCTTTCCCAAGATTGAAAGAATTTGTAACTGAACCTCGTAGTGTAGTTTGAGTCTTTTAAGTTCAATCTGTGTACTTTAATTTTTTGTACTTTTGATCATTATATGAATAAAACTTATAGTTTTATCCACATATTATTCTCTTTGCAATTGAAGAATTTTAACTTAGGATTTTTAGCAAACCCTTAGCTATCAACGGACTTGAGTTGTCTTTACCAACTGTCATTTGAGTTGGACTAACCATACTTTTCCCCTTAGTATGATGAGTTGTCAAAAAGTTTCTCTTAGACTTTAAGTGCTAAGATTTCTCTTTTATCCTCAGCCTCTTTTAGGCTTCAGATCAAATGTATGATAACGAGGTTCAAAATATGACTAAGTGTTAAGAACAAAGCTCAGCAAATAGCAAACTCATTAAGAAAATGAACATCATTTGTAAAAATGACGATGTTGGAAATCTCAAGTTATCTAATGACTTAGAATAGAAACGATAAAGAAAACAAAGGCACATCACTTGGTAGGCCAAAGTTAGAAAACGCACGTCATTTGGAAAAACGACAATGTTAGGAAAATCACATCGTTCAGTGATTTAAAAGTATGACAAATGTTGATAGAAATGAAGACACATCACTTGGTAGGCCTAAGTTAGAAAATGAATGTCATTTGGGAAAATGATGATGTTAGGAAAATCACATCTTTCAGTGACTTAAAAGTATGACGATGTTGATAGAAACGAAGACACATCATTTGGTAGGCCTAAGTTAGAAAACGAACGTCATTTTGGAAAATAACGATGTTAGGAAAATCACATTGTTTAGTGACTTAAAAGTATGATGATGTTGACAGAAATGAAGGCACATCACTTGGTAGGCCTAAGTTGGAAAACGAACGTCATTTGGGAAAATGACGATGTTACGTAAATCAAATATAGTAACACATCACATTGTAGGTTACTATTAGAAAGATATTTTTGAACTAGGATTAAACAAAGACTGTCAGAGGTAACCATTAACATGTTAGTTTTGTGATCCCACTATCCTATTGAAGAGGATTAGTGAGGGAAATTTAGAAGAAACGAAGTAAGGAAACCAGTATCTTTATTTGCTTCTTCTCCTGCCATAAGACGCGTTTGACCATGGGGTCTATGAGTAATATTTTTTTAGAAATTTACCATTAATAGGCATCATGAGTTTGTCGTCGTTTTGAGTGATAAGATGATAGGCTCCATTTGAGTAGACAGTTTCTACTATAAACGGTCTCTCCCATTTTGGTTTGAACTTCCCATTCTTTTTGGAATTCAAAATCATTAGACGTCGGAGAGCAAGGACCGAGTCACCTTCCTTGAATGTGCGGTATCTAACCTTTTTATCGAATGCTTTGGAAATCTGAGCTTGATAAAGCTCGATGTGTTTTTGAGCAAGTAGTCGCTTTTCATCTAGCGCTTCCAGTTCTTCAAGACGTCGGTGATGGCTTTCTTCCATTGCCATGCCAGTCACAAATGGTATTCGTAGAGATGAAATTTGAATTTTTAATGGTAATATAGCTTCACATCCATATACCAAGGAATATGATGTCGCTCCTATCGGCGTGCGAACCGTTGTGCGATAGGCCCACAAACTTTGACCCAGTTTCTTATTCCAGTGTCTTTTGTTCGTCGAAACCACCTTAGTGAGAATTTTGATGATACTCTTGTTAAAAGCTTCTGCTTGCCCGTTTGCAGTAGGGTTATAAGTTGTTAAAGCCAAATTCTTGATCCTGAATTTATCACAGAATCGAGGGAAGGCTTGACTAACGAACTGAGGCCCGTTGTCATGGACGATACGCCTCGGAATGTCGTATCTGTATACGATGTGATGTTTTAAGAATTTAATAACATCACTCATCTTAACCTCTCTTAAGAAGATTGCTTCTGCCCATTTAGAGAAATAATCAGTTACCGCTAAAATAAAGCGATGTTCCTTGGAAGAGGATGGGGTTTGGGCCAACAATGTCCATACCAAATGTTTCAAACAGCCATGAAGTGGCTGACGAGTGAATATGTTTGGCCGGCTGATGCATATAATTAGCATGTATCTGGCAGGCGTGATATCATTTGGCATAAGTGATAATGTCCTGTACCATGTTAGGCTAGTAATAACCCAATCTATGTAGTTAGTCCCACAATTTAGGGCTGGGCTGATGAGCTCCACAGATGCAATCATGAGCTTCCTTAAGAGCTTCTTTTGCCTCTCTACTTGACAAACAACAAAGTAATAGCCTGTCATAAGACCTTCAGTATAATGTCTGGGATTGGGAATCATAATAGAATATAGGTGCTCGTCTACGAATAGATTTTTTTTTCTTGATGTCTTTAGGCAATAAGCCATATAGGACATAATCAATAATCAAAAATCGCCAATCCTTAGGTTCGAGTGTTGCAGGCTCATCTTCAATCACGTTGATATGCGATGCATACTTTGACTTGAACAAATGTTTGCTCGTCACGTGATTTGTTAGGTAACTCTCTCAGGTAGAGGCAACATGGCTGCAACTGATGCTAATGTGTCAGCATAATTATTCTTGAGACGGGATACATAGTCAATGTAGAAGCCCTCAAAGGAATTAGCCAACACGATCACTACGATATGATAAGGAATGAGGTCCTCATTCATAACTTCATATTCTCCCTTCATCTGATTAACAATGAGTTGCAAATCGTGGTACGCTTCTAGGTATCTCACCCCCATCTGTTAGCTATATCCAGGCCGACCAACAAGGCATTGTATTCAGCTATATTATTAGAGCATAACTCTGTTAAAGAAACGGCTTGTGATAGCACATGATTTTGTGGAGAGATAAAGACTACACCCACTTCGGCAATAACTCGACCAGTGGGGCTTGCCCTTGCAGCACCATCGAAGTATAGTTGTCATACCTCCTCTTTAGAAACAACATTAGCTTCATACGTCTCATCTGGCATGTCTTGGTACAATTCGACCTTTACTTTCAATGGATGGTTAGCCATAAGATCGCAAATAGCTTAACCCTTCACTGTCTTTTGAGGTTTGAAGTGAATATTATATTGGGAGAGCAACAAAGCCCATCTAGCGAGTCGCTAGTTCAATGCATTGGGTTATGTCATGAATACTCTAATAGGATTGATCTGAGAAATAACATGTATGGTTTGTCCAACCAAATAATGTCGCATCTTTCGGACTGTGAAGACCAGTGCAAAGCATTCTTTCTCAATAGGAGGATAACGAGGTTCAGCCCCTGATAAGGTCCTACTGAGATAGTAGATGGCTTACTCATGGCTACTTTCATTATCTTGTGCTAAGAGTCCTGCTAATGCATGATCTATAGCTCGAATATATATCAAGAAAGGTTTACCTGACTTCGGTGCGATCAATACAGGCGGATTGGAGAGATATTGCTTAATCTCTTCAAATACTTTCTGACAAGCTTCATCTCATATAAAGGATACTCCCTTCTTCATTAGCCTTGAGAATAGTTGACATTTTCCTGATAGGTTAGAAATAAACCTACGAATATATGCCAATTGCCCATGTAAACCCCGAAGCTCCTTGAGATTTCTAGGAGGTGATAACTCTTGAATGGCTTTGACTTTGTCTGGGTCCAGACGAATTCCGTTAGCTGTGACCACGAACCTGAGGAATTTACCACTAGCCATTCCTAAGAATGACTTGGTCGGGTTCATCTTTAGTTGGTGTGTCCGCATGAGGTCGAACATTGTTTTCAAATCATGTAAATGGTTTCTCTTGTCACAACTTTTAACGACCAAGTCATCTACATAACATTATATAGTTTTTTGTAGATGTTTTTGGAAAATAGAGGTCATGGCACGCTGATATGTAGCACCAGCGTTCTTCAACCCAAAGGGCATTACTGTATAATAGTATATCCTAGAAGGTGTTCGAAAGGATGTGTGTTTTTCGTCATCAGGATACATTTTGATTTGGTTGTGCCCTGAGAATCCATCCATAAAAGACATCATTTCAAACCCGCACGTATTGTCAATAATGACGTCCGTAATGGGTAAAGGAAAATCATCTTTAGGACAAGCTGAATTCAAATCTCAAAAGTCAATGCACACTCGAATCTTCCCCTTCTTTTTTAGAAGAGGGACAATGTTGGCTACCCAATCAGGGTGTTGCTCTTCGCGGATAAATCCCGACTCGATGAGCTTCTTGACTTCAGCTTCAATTGCCTCCATGATTTGGGGCCAAAATCTTATTTGCTATTGTTTAATAGGCTTGATATCTGGCTTGATGTTTAATCGATGCATAGCCACTTAGGGATCAAGCCCAAGCTTATCCTCATAATTCCAAGCAAAAACATCAATATACTCTCGGACTAAAGTAACGAGTTCTTCTTTTTCTTCGGGCAACAAGCTATCGCTTATGAATATGGGTTTTGGGTTAATCTCGTCTCCCATGTTCACTTGAATCACTTTGTCATCAGTAGGAGGCTCGTGTTGTTCGAAGCGGTGTTCCCACTGTATACCCAGTTGTCGTCTTAGCGGATCATCAAGCAGTGGTAATTGATCATCTTCTTGATTTTTTATTAGAGATGCTGGGGTCATATTGGCCATAAGTGCCTTGAACACAGCTCCTATACTGGTGTTAGACTCCCAGCAAATGGATTTAGAAGATGAAGTGCAAGAATCATCATCTGATTCTCCTTTGGTTCCAAAACACAGCATGAATGGTGGGGATTCATAACCTAACCCACTACGAGTTTTGTGATAGTAATCCTCAGACTTTCCTTTCGGGACATAAGCAGATCAGAATGGTGTCTAGATCCCTTTACCGAAATTTAAACCTTCTTTATGGATGAAGTCGTATCCCATATTCTTCATAAGCTTTCGGGTTTTTGGTATGAAATACAAGAATTGTGGATCTTTTTTCTCCTTCTTAGATTCTTCCAAAAGAGTTTGAGCCGGGCCATCACTCTTCCCAAAGATGATGTCTTTTTGGCCATTAAGTTTAGCCGGTACTATGAAGACTACTTGCAATGATTCGATTTGCTGTCGATTTATCACAAAAGATGGTTGAATCAGCATGTATAAATTTGATTTAGCATAAAACCTGGATAGAGGATCTGCCAATGTGTTGGCGCTTGTACCTAGCATGTTAGGATTTAATTCAACACGCGATAAGTAAACAAAATCATCATTATTATTAGATAATTCTGCTGTCTTCATAGACATCCATATTTTCAAGACCGATTACGACGGGTTCTATGTCATTAAAAACAAGACCATGTTCGTGCTCAGACTCGGTATCGGTTTCATTATCGCTATCTGGTTCTTCCATTAGTCGTACTTCAAATGGCTCACCCTCAAGGTAATGGATAGAATCTATGAAATAATTATCCACTCCCTTGAATGGTTGCTTCTCTATGACTACTGTTTTGACTTCACCACTCTCATTTATATATTTCATGCATTAATGTAGAGTTGATGGAACAATCAGATTGCTATGGATCTATGGTTGACCCAATAACAAATTGTAAGATGTTTCTGCATCAATGACGTAGTAAGTGACATATGTCCTCAAGTTACCCATTTGGCATTTGAGTTTGATTTTGCTAAGGGAACGAGTATTGGAAGCATTAAAGCCATAGATGATGGTTCCCGTTGTTGATAAACAATGCAAAGGGACTCCAAGGTGATGAATGAGCCTCAACGGTATGATGCTCAAAGCAGAGCCGAGATCAACCTGAATTCCGTCTACACAAATAGAACTGGTATACCATGTGAAGTATAATAGTCTATCGTGTTTCATATTTTTCACGTGCATATCTTCTTGAGAAAAGGTAATGCGTGACATTCTTCCTCGAAAGACTTGACAACATTAAGGGCAAGCTTCTTCCAGCGTTGTTCCGGCTGAGTTTGGTGGAAAGTGAGTGAGAAAAACCTCATTATCTGTCAATGCTTCACGAAGAGCTTCTCTCTTAACCGAGATAGACACAGAAGCTCAAACAACATAATCCTTGCCGGGATGTTAGCTAACTGAGCCTGCACATCAAACCGAAAAGGATCTTTTGAGTTCTCTGGTGCATCTTTTCTAAGTACATTGCTATAACAAAGTTCCTTCGCTTGAGTTTGCTCTGTTACTTCTTTCCCTGGTTTGGGTGGTGTAACTGCTGTTTTAGAGTATTTCTTCAAATACTCTTTTCCCTCGTGTGTTCCTAATATCTATGCAAGTTGTGCGGTGAATGCGGTTGTTCATTTTCAAAACTGATAAGTGACACGGTTTTAACCCCCTTATCTAGAACGGCTAAAATAGCGTCGCAAGATCCTCTTGTGGCCTTAGGCTTCTTTGTGTTTACTGATATCCATTGATTGTCCATTAGTAAGTTAGGATGAACCCACATCATTTTGTTGGCCTCTTTGTTTTGATGATGTTCAACAAACAATTTACCATTAATGTTGTTTGTCTAGTATTTATGTTTTGTATCTATTATAGACAAACAACGAGTTGGAGGTTGTATGGATTGCGCCATAACGATCATATTAAATGGAGGTTGGCGGATATAGTGGGTGAAGCTATGCAAATCCAAGTTAAAGATTCAAGTTCAAGCTTCATCCGCGAGTGTACCAAGTCAAGCTTATTAAAGATCAAGATCAAGCTTGGGTATATTTAGTTTAGATTTTATATTATGTGTGTTAGTATTTTAAGCTCAATTATATATACACACACATATTTGGTTTTTATATATATAGTTATATATATACAAAAGTTTTGGTATATGGACTTAACAATCATTATATGCATATTTTATTAAGTCTATAAAATCATTTCATAGGGTTTCAAAATATTGTTTATGTCAAAACATCAAATTTTATGTATATCACATTTTCATGTTTTGGGCATACTTGCAAAATACATGAGTTTTCACAAATAAGAAATTCAATTTGATAAATTCTCTTTATAACATGTTCAATTTCATGTTTATAAATGTTTCGCAAAGTTTTATCAATTTTGGAATTAATTTGTTATGTTTATTTGAATTTACAAAATCAAGTTTTAAATAAGCTCATGTTCGTGCATGTTTTTGCAAAACAGACGTGTTTTCACAATTGGGAAATGCGATTTAAAAAATTTCTTTGTTTACATATTTATCTTCATATATACAAACATTTCCCTAAGTTTTACTAATTTTGGAGCTGTTTTGTTATTTTTCAATTGAATTTAAAAAATCGAGTTTTCAGCAGTTTTTTTAGAAACTATATATATGTGTTCAAACATTTATTTTTCTCAACTGGGAAGTGATATTTCAGAAATTATTTCTCTAGCATGTTTATCTACATGTTTGGAACCTTCTCTTAAAATTTCATGATTTTTGGAGTTGATTTACTATTTTTAATTAATTTATAAAGTCAGATACGTAAAATTCCAGCATCTGTCAAAATTTGGAAAAGTACGGTCGACCGTCACGGTCGACCGTCAGCAGTCCAGAGACCAGTTTTGTAGTTTTTCTTCTCGCGGTCGACCGCTACGGTTGACCACCGATGTTACCGTTATACAATAACGGTAACTTGTTGAATTTGGTCTTTTAGTGGTTTTTGGGGGTTTTGGGGGTTGTTTTCTTCTACCCTATATATACCCCATTGCATTTATCATTTGATACACCAAGAGAATATTTTAAAAGAGTTTAACAATGGTTTAAACTTATTTAGTGTTTGTTTAAAAGAGTGTTTAAGAAGCTTTTAAGCAATTGAGAGTTTTGGGTTTGTGAAATCAATTTCACAAGAGCTTGAGGAGATCCTATTGGTGCTTGAGCATCCAACCATCCTCCTTCAATCTCTTAATCTATTGAGAAGTTTTCTAAACTCTATTTTCTAGCTTTATATCTATTTGCTTGTTTATCATTTTATTAAAGCTAGTTTTGTATTGAGTTTAGATTTGATTTACCTCTTTGTTACACACACCAACATTGAGCTTATTGTATTTTCATACATAGTATAACTGGGTTGGTGAGAGTGTAACAATTGAGAGTGAGCTTATATTGAGTTCTTATCTATTGTAGAGAACAAATCATTTGTTATATTGTGAGATTGTAAACTTTTCGGTGAGCTAGAAAACCAAGTGTGAGGAGTATAGACGTTGATCGGTGAACGTTAAAAACCGACATTATGAGTGTTTGTGAACGTTGATCTGTGAGCATTGAAAACCGACATTGTAAGGTGTAAACGTTATTCGGGTGAGCGTAGAAAACCCGATTGTGATAGTAGATTTCTCCCTGGGAGTGGGGAGCGGAGACGTAGGACGGAAGGTCCGAACTCCGTGATCATTTGAGTGTGTTTGAGTTTGTCTTTGACGCATTTGCTTATGCATTTATCTTATATCGCTAATTGCCTTTACTCTTGTATATATTGCCCAATCACATTTGTAGTTTGATTATGTCACCCTTGTGTTAGTTTATATATCCTTGTATATATTTCATCATATACCTCTTTGCTAGGATATATCTCTTTGTTCATGTTGCATATTCTTGCTCATATCATATTGTATATCTATCTTGCAAGAACAATATTTGAATTAGTTTTAATTAGCATAAAATCGGATTAGATTAGCATAAGACCCTAATAACCCCCCAGTAGGGTCTAACAATTGGTATCAGAGCTTGGTGCTCTTTGAATTAAGGTCTAATCATCTTGAGTTAAAGATCCAAGTTATCTTTTTATGCTAATCTTGTTTTGATTGCATTTATATATTGTTTGTATATTTTTACAAATTATGGATGAATGATACATCTTGTTTAGGCTATGATTCTAGTATTTCTCCTAAATTCAATGTTTTTCCCTATGCTCAATGGTGTTTTAGATTCAAAATATTTGTTCAATCTAAAAATATCCATTTATAGGAAGCCTTTGATTGTGCTTATATTGTGCCCATGTTGGAGAAATCCAAGTGGAGCAAACATGATAAAAGGATGTTTACAATGAACAAGATTTTGTTAGAATATTTGCTAAATGCTCTTAATTCATTTATGTCTAACAAGTTTGTTCATTTTGATAGTGCTTACAACTTATGAAAACTTATTAAAGCACATCAAGGGGACTTGGAGGCGATCCGCCAAGCTTTGGAGGATCCCGCTTCAAGTTCATATGGAGCATCAAGCACACGGCCACTAGGCGATAGCCCTAGTGAGGTTTGTGAGTTTGAAACCACTAATGATTTATCTAGTGATGAACTTGCTTGTGCTAGTGAAAAATTGTTGCATGCCTATAATATATTGCATAAAAATTTTATTGATTTGCAAAGTAAGCATGAAGATTTAAAATCCGATCATGAGAAGTTAGCTTCCAAATTTGATATCATTTCTCAAGAAAGTATTGCTCTTCAAGAAAACAATGATATGTTAAATTTAGAAAATAATAATTTAAAATTGAATATTGCTAACTTGACTCATAATAAAAATAATATCATGTTAGAAGTAAAGAACATAAAAAATGATACTGCTTCTTTTATAAATGACTATTTATGTTCTACTTCTAATAAAATTGCATATGTGCCAAATGATGAGTTGAATGTTGTTAAAAATCGCATTTCATCTTTAGACTCAACTCTTAATTCATGCATTATTAACCATAAGAAACTTATGAACTTGTGTGCAAAGTCCCGTGTTGACACTTCTCAATCAAACACACACTATGCACTCTTGTATAGCAAAGTTTATAAATGCTCTATTTGCGGTCTTAAAGACCACCTTGCTAAATTTTGCTATGATGCACATAAACCTAATATTCCTAATACTCCATGTGCATCTCATAAGGCTTCTTCTTCATCACATGTACACACACATGCACCCATTGTTCATCATAAGCATGCTAATGTGTATCATTGTAATTTTTGTGGTAGAGTTGGTCACTTAGCTAAGTTTTGTTTTGATTTCCGAAAAGTTTCTAAATCGCAAAATATTTCAAGTAGACCAACATTATTTCAAAATGTTTCTCATTTGCAAAATAATCTTAAAAGACCATCTTTATTTGCAAATGTTCCTCATGCACATCCACATGGTCAACATAACCAAATGCATCCTCTTCATTGCAGTTATTACAATCGAATGGGTCATTTACATAACCCAAATATGTTCATTACCATAGGGTTTTGAGCTTGAATGATAGGGGTCATGTCCTTAAATTTTTTGGTACCAAGAATACTTGGGTACCAAAACAAATTTGATTTTAAACCAAGAATTTTAGAGTTTTTATTTTTTTTCTTGATTTTGAAAAATTACACTTTAAACTTTTGAACATGAAAACAATTCCTTTTATTGGTCAAATTATTTTGTTTTCATGATTATTGGTTTTATTTTGATGAGAGGTTTGTATTTATATAACCCTTCGAGTTTATTGGGTGTTTATTCCCAAATCATATTTACCGGATGCTTAAATATTTATATGAGTTGTTACTAGCTTAAGAGCTAGATATAGTTGCCTTTCTTGATTTTTAAAAATCAATGATGATTTGGCTTTATATTTTTAAAGATGATTTTTTTCCATAGTTCATGATTCTTGTATGTTTTGTAATCTTATTTTTGAACTATGAAAATTTTGTTTTGATTTGTTCTTTTGAGTTCATTATATAGCACAAATAGATGATTCAAATTTCAAATATGCTTTATATGTATTCTATGAGTGGTTTGATCAAGTTATACAAAGAAAATTTTCTTCTTTGATCAAACATTGTTTTTGGACTCAAATCTTGATTTATGACTTCATTTGAGTGATTTGTTTTCACTTAAAAACTTTTTTCATGGTTCTCATGTTTTCCTCATTCCTTTGCTTTCATAAATCTATTTTTATACACTATGTTTTTATAATTGTTAATGAGACACTATTTTCATATTGACATATTTATATGTGTTCTCATTGTCTTTTTGTATGTGAGTAATATTTAGCATATTTTTCATCTATGCTTGCTCACATATTTTGCCTTGGTCTCCATTTCATATACTCCATATGGCATTTTGATAGGGTGAGTCTTCCCTTTTCTATTATTGTTTTTTATACTCACTCATGCATATTGATAGGGAGAGCTTTCGCTCTCTTCATTCTTTTGTTTTCCCCTTTTTGATGCTGCCAAAGGGGGAGAAATATTATGAGTATATTCTTTTTTGTTTATATGCATGATATATTATACTTTGTATATTCATTTCCTTTTATGCATATATCATTTTTGTAAATTTTTTATCACCATAAAAAAGGAGGAGATTGTTGGCATCTTTGTTTTGATGATGTTTAACAAATAATTTACTACTAATGTTGTTTGTCTAGTATTTGTGTTTTGTATCTATTATAGACAAACAACGAGTTAGAGGTTGGATGGATTGCGCCATAACGATCATATTAAATGGAGGTTGGCGGATATAGTGGGTGAAGCTATGCAAATCCAAGTTAAAGATTTAAATTCAAGCTTCATCCGCGAGTGTACCAAGTCAAGCTTATTGAAGATCAAGATCAAGCTTGAGTATATTTAGTTTAGATTTTGTATTATGTGTGTTAGTACTTTAAGCTAAATCATATATACCCACACATATTTGGTTTATATATATATAGTTATATATATGCACAAGTTTTGGTATATGGACTTAACAATCATTGTATACATATTTTATTAAGTCTATAAAATCATTTCATAGGGTTTCAAAATATTGTTTATTTCAAAACATCAAATTTTATGTATATCACATTTTCATGTTTTGGACACACTTGCAAAATACATGAGTTTTCACAAATAAGAAATTCAATTTGAAAAATTCTTTCTATAACATGTTAAATTTTATGTTTATAAATGTTTCGCAAAGTTTTATTAATTTTGGAATTAATTTGTTATGTTTATTTGAATTTACAAAATCAAGTTTTAAATAAGCTCATGTTCGTGCACATGTTCTTGCATGTTTTTACAAAATAGATGCGTTTTCACAATTGGAAAATGTGATTTGAAAATTTTCTTTGTTTACATATTTATCTTCATATATACAAACATTTCTCCAAGTTTTACTAATTTTGGAGTTGTTTTGTTATTTTCAATTGAGTTTACAAAACAGAGTTTTTAGCAGTTTTTTTAGAAACTGTATATCTGTGTTCAAACATTTATTTTTCTCAAATGGAAAGTTATATTTCAGAAATTCTTTCTCTAACATATTTATCTACATATTTAAAACCTTCCCTCAAAATTTCATTATTTTTGGAGTTGATTTACTGTTTTTAATTAATTTTACAAAGTCAGATACGTAAAATTCCAGCATCTGTTAAAATCTAGAAAAGTGCGATGGACCGCCACGGTCGATCATGCTACAGTATGGTAGACCGCCACGATCGACCGTCAGTAGTCTAGAGACCAGTTTTGTAGTTTTTCTTCTCACGGTCGACCGTCACGGTCGATCGCCGATGTTACCGTTGCACAGTAACGGTAACTTGCTGAATTTTATCTTTTAGTGGTTTTTGGGGGTTTTGTGGGTTGTTTTCTTCTACCCTATATATACCCCATTGCATTTATCGTTTGATACACCAAGAGAATATTTTAAAAGAGTTTAACAAGGGTTTAAACTTGTTTAGTGCTTGTTTAAAAGAGTGTTTAAGAAGCTTTTAAGCAATTGAGAGTTTTGGGTTTGTGAAATCAATTTATTAAGAGCTTGAGGAGATCCTATTGGTGCTTGAGCATCCAACCATCCTCCTTCAATCTCTTGATCTATTGAGAAATTTTCTAAACTCTATTTTCTAGCTTTATATCTATTTGCTTGTCTATCATTTTATTAAAGCTAGTTTTGTATTGAGTTTAGATTTGATTTACTTCTTTGTTATACACACCCACATTGAGCTTATTGTATTTTCATACATAGTATAATTGGGTTGGTGAGAGTTGTAATAATTGAGAGTGAGCTTACATTGAGTTCTCATTTATTGTAGAGAATAAATCATTTGTTATATTGTGAGATTGTAAAGTTTTCGGTGAGCTAGAAAACCAAGTGTGAGGAGTATAGACGTTGATCGGTGAACGTTAAAAACCGACTTGTGAGTGTTTGTGAATGTTGATCGGTGAGCATTGAAAACCGATATTGTGAGGTATAAATATTATTTGGGTGAGCGTAGAAAACCCAGTTGTGATAGTGGATTTCTCCCCGGGAGTGGGGAGCGGAGACGTAGGACGAAAGGTCCGAACTCCGTGATTATTTGAGTGTGTTTGAGTTTGTCTTTGGTGCATTTTCTTATACATTTATCTTATATCGCCAATTGCTTTTACTCTTGTATATTTTGCCCTATAACATTTGTAGTTTGATTATGTCACCCTTATGTTAGTTTATATATCATTGCATATATTTCATCATATACCTCTTTGCTAGGATATATCTCTTTGTTCATATTACATATTCTTACTCATATCATATTGTATATCTATCTTGCAAGAATAATATTTGAATTAGCTTTAATTAGCATAAAATCAGATTAGATTAGCATAAGACCCTAATGACCCCCCCTCTAGGGTCCAACACATTTCACCTTTAGGGGTAGTGTAGGGGACCATTCTCCTTTCTTTCTTCTGATGAGGGTCAAAATTCATAACCCTCGTCTGCGCTTGGGGAATCTGTTTCATGCCATTTTAGACTTGCACCTTAGCGAAATCTCTAAACTGTAGCGAGGCCATATTCGCAGATACCTTCTTTTGCTCCGCTTAAAGGATCATCACACTTGCATCTAACAAAGCTTGGATTTTATCTTTCAGGATATAACAGGCCTTGGTTGGATAATGCACCATACCGTGGTACAAGCAAAAGTTAGGATCGTCGGTCCTTGACAGCTCTGCGTTTGTTTTACCTCTGGCAATTTAATCTTATTCATCTTGATCAAAGATGTGAGAATGGAAACCACATGTTTATCCTTGAAATCGTACTTCTTCTGAAATCGATTGTCGAAAGTCTTTCCCTTCTGTTTGGTAGAAGACTTTGGGGGATGATGTTGTTTCAACAGATAGAGTATCCTTCCCTTTTGATTGTTTCTGGGAATTATAGTTGCCTTTACCCCCTCCCTTTTTAGGCTGGGATTCTTGAGGTTCTTCAGCATCTATCCTCTTGAGCATGTTTTCCACCTACTCTCCCTGCCAAACCAAATCTTTCCATGAACGGGCTTCAACAGAGCCCATCTTGGACAAAATATTAATAGAAAGATTGTTGCGACACATCTCCACAAGAGTAGATTCTGAGACTTGATCATGTGAATGCAATGATCGATTTATGAATCTCTTGATAAAGTCATTGACAGACTCTGTCTTCTTCTGCTTCTCAGCCAATAACGTGACTATAGATACCCTAGTTTCATCGTCGAGGAATCAGACTAGAAAAAGCTTCTCCAAATCTCTCCAACATTGGATTGACCCTGGCTCGAGTCTACAGAACCACTTGAAAGCCACTCCTTTTAGGGTGCTGATGAACAATCAAGTCATAATGGGATCATTATTTACTATATGCTCGGTCTGTGCCCTGGAAGTAATAAATATGTTAGGTAGGAGAACCCTTGCCATCAAACTATACTAAATTGAGTGGTTTGAACTTCAGAGGATACGAGATTGTATGTCATTCACTTGGATATGACCTAGCCACCCCTAGTTCTTTGAAGTTTCCCTAGAGTTTCAAAACATCAAGTTGGTTTTGGAAATTGTCCAACTTTTGGTCCCGTACTTTCGTACGAGGATTGGATTCAACTTCAGATGATTCAGAATGAACCTTCACAACATTTTCTTCATCATCTTCATCATTACCATTTAGGTTTCGATGGTTATTTTCTTCATTGACGGGTGAAGGTCGCCTACGCCTAGATCCCGAAGCTTAGGAATGAACTTTCTTCTTCTTCTGTTCTTTCTCCTCGAGGAGTTTCTCCACTGTTGCTTCCAGGCGTTTGATAGATTCCTATTGTTGGAGGATGGTTGTTTGTTGCTCTTCCATCTTCCTTGTCATATCTTTCTCACTTCCGGCCAAGTGAGCACTTGCTTGTTAACTTTGATCTGTGTTGGAAGGCTGAGAAGTGGCGACGGCTGAGTTTTTTGGCTCTTATTCAGTCGCATCTGTGATACCCACTAATCGTCTGTAATCAAACAGAATCACTACTCCCTTACGAGTACGAGTGTGTTGAAACACCCCTTGTCCTTCTACAAGCATTTCACCTAATCCTGGAGATTATTCAGGATCAGAAGATTCAGAGGAATCAGTCAAGACTTTGCTCCTGCCCTTACTGATCATGTTGATCGTTACTTCAATGTGGTGATTCTTAGATGCTTGCTTCTTGGGATGAAAGCGTCTTCTTCTTGATGATGAGATCATCGATGACTCAGTCAACCGCTCGAAGACTGAAGACTTATGTGCAGACTCCCTACATGGACATTAAGAGAGTACTGCAGAAATGAGCTTCTTACAGTAGCAATGAGATTGCATTTGATTCATGCTGTACTTGCACGTGAGATAATCCCGAAGGTCACCAGCAGGACAGCCCCCAGCTAACTCTGTCATCTTGGCTTTACCTAAGTGAAACCTTCTGAATGATAGAGGTTGATGATCTTGGGTAGTTTGACAAACTCCATCATTCATATGACGAGGTTCGTTGATAGGACGATTTTGGTGAGTTTGTCTTCTCAATCGGTTCTTAACTTAAGGTTCGCTTTCATGATGAACCTCGGTATGAACCACATGTTGAGCTTGCTGAACCTCTTTTTGAGGATGAGGTTCATTTTCTGAGCCTATTTGGGTACGAGGATGAGGTCCATCTTTTTGACGTTCCTTAGTCACTTGACCCTCGTCAAACTTGTTGACCTTGGGCTGGTCAGCTCTCAGTCGATAGTGAAAACCGTCTAGCGAGACCAAAGCTCGAGCCCTACGACAAGATTGGTTCTGGTGCTAATGTTGTCGAGCGCGTCTCGACAGGGGACCAACTGGAACTTTTGCCTCAGTCGAAGCTGGGTGAGATTCGTTATCAAAAGCCATAGTTTGGCTAGTAGTAGCTGAAGTTCGGTTAGGTTGCTTGACAACCCATTTCTTAACCTGACGGCTAGTTATTGGAGCCTCCTCTTTGAGGGGCATGGACTTCTCCTTGAGGTTAACTCAAGTTGAATCATCAGAAGCCACTTGGGCGGAAATCTCATAGGAGACTCGACGACACGTACGTGCTTTCATGGGACTGGATGCTCCAGAGGAGATATACTCCTCGTACTTGGTCTGGTCAAACTCGATGACCAGGGTCTCAAACTTGGTTCCCACTGCAATCTTGTCTGATTACACCACCACCAGTTCATCGAAAAGAATGGCTTCTCCCACTGTGGTCGCCATCGTCTGTAGGGTCGAAAAATTGACTGGGATTGATTTTTTGTTTTAAAAAAACTAGATTCGATCACTTGGTATAAAATGTAGGATCTAAAATAGATATAATAGAACACTAGAGGGGGGGTGAATAGTATTTTTTTAAAATTTATGCAAAGTAGATTATAAATTACAAAGAAAAAATTACAATCTCATAAATTCACAAACACAAACACAAAGTTTATACTGGTTCCACCAACCCGGTGTACATCCAGTCCCTAAGCAAATACCGCTTGAGAGTTTCCACTATGATTTTGAATAAACTTATAAAATTAAAAGCAAACCAGACTAATTTGTAAGTTCCTGTAAATTGCAATACCAATTGACAAATACCTTGCCAATTTGCATATCAATCTCTAAACCAAGAGATTAACACCTCTCACAATTCGAGAGAACTTTTAAAGCAACAACTTAATTCCTATAAGCCTTGATTTGTAGTGTAGTGTAGTAGTGGCTTAGAAATGATTCTAACTTCTGTAAATTACCTAGACAAGTATTTTAATGAGGATCAAAGGTAATTTCAGAAAACTTTTCTTTTTCCCAAAATTTGAATTTTTTAACACTTGAAAGATGCACAAATATCAAAGCTTATGGGTATATGAATTTTTTTAAATTTTTTGAACAAATAGTCTATTTATAGCCCTTGAAAAGACAAGAATTTTAACTTTAAAAATGTTTAAAAACAGCTATAAATAGTCATTAATTCAAACTTTAAAATCTGAAAAAACTGTATCTGTAGTCGACTAAAAGACATAGTAGTCGACTACACTGAGTTAAAATCGACTCAGTGAATCAGAAAATTTCTTAGTAGTTGACTATAATAAGCATTAGTCGACTAGTCATGTATTTTACAGAAACATGACTGAAAATTTTGTAGTCGACTATATTAAGCATTAGTCGACTAGTCATGTGTTTTATAGAAACATGACTGAAAATTTTGTAGTCGACTATATTAAGCATTAGTCGACTATATCTGAGTTTTACAGAAAAATGTTATGTATGAAATGTTTTGATACTCAAGTATTAATTATAAACTCTAATGGTTAATATAGTGGATTTCTATAATTAACCAACACACTAAGCCTGTGTTAGTGTGTTCTAATATTTATGTGTGTGTGTGTGTGAGTGATCAAGGCTTGTACAATAATTCTAAGTAAAGAAAATGTAAAATACATTATCTCATATGTTCTTCATCTTCTTCACTTCATAATGCCTTGAATTCAACTTGCACTTGTTCATATTTTGATTTTGAAAGCTGCATATTAAGGTTAGTGCATTTGTATAACACACATTGTATAAATTGTTATCATCAAAATAATATCATGGAGACATGATATTCAACATTCTCCCCCTTTTTGATGATGACAAATAATTTATGCATATGTAAGTATTTTATAAACAAATTTAAACATTATGAAATAAATATACTTACTCCCCCTGCATATATGCATATTAGAGTCTATAACATTAACATGAGTCTTATTTTTATACCATTTCTCCCCCTTTGTTATCAACAAAAAGAGAAAAATATTTATGCTAAACATGACATTATTTCTTCAACATGAGCTAATACTTCAAACAAATCATCCAGATTATGAACATAGTCCATAACTTCACCCATCCAAATAGGTAGGCAAAGACTTGCCATAAAGACCAAGAGTTCCACAATGTTCATCACCATAATCCGTTTAAAATACATAGCACATATATTAACTATCCAAAAACACCATAGTAGAGTGAACACATAATCAACATACTTGACATAGTAGCAACAAAACACATTACATATGTCTTAATACCAACCCACAACTACATAGTTTTTGAAACTTAAACATAGATAACTAAAAAAAACATAATTGAAAAACACTAAAACATCCAAATCTAATATGATGCATGTATAGACTTCTAAGGTGCTGGAGGAGGTTGAATTTTTCAGAAGCTAGATCGACATTGAATTTTTCAAAGACTTTTGTTAAGAAAGCACCATAAGGAAGAGATCCTTTTGGTATTACCAACAGAATTTCATAATAAACGGCAGCCCAATTTACTTGAATATTTTCCATAATAGCATAAAGAGCTTTTGCTAAATCTATAGAAAGGAAATGAAAGCTCCCCGTTTTTGGAAATATGTTATATGCTAGGATTCTAGCAGTGAAATGAGGAATTGGACGGAGTTTATTTGAATTGTTCAATAGTTTTCCATAACCCGGAAGAAAAATGTGATTAGATAATAAATTCTCATCATTCATTTTGATGGAACTAAGAGTTACACCTTTATAGGGAATATTAAAATTTTTTCCAATTGACTTAGTAGTCAATTCAATTTTTATCCCTTTTACAAGTGTGGTTAATTTTTAATGTCCACAAATTGTTTCCACACGAGTGATATTGGTGTAGAACAAATGAACCAAGAACGGATATGTAGGTTTTCTATTTTCTGATGAAAATAATTCTAAAAGACCCACATTTTCAAAATAAGAACTGAAATTTGATGGTATGAAATCATCAAATTTGACGAATCTACCCGGAAGAACTTCGAAAGATGATATTTTATTGAATTCTTCAAGTAAATCTGGACTTTTTAAATAGAAAATAATTTCATTATTAACATTAGAATGAGTTCGTTTAGCTTTCTTAGCTCTAGACATGATAAGAACACGAAATGAACTTGGAAACCAAGAAAGGATTGAAAAGCTTACCCAAAATGATGAAACCCTAAATGTAATCGGCTATTCTTGCTTACAGGACCTGAATAAAGCTTGGAATCAAGGAAATTTTTGAAGAAAGATTAGGAAAGATGAGTTTTTAAGATGCCCTAGATGAGGAAACGAGATTTCTGAAATGGAGAAGAAGAGGGACCGGTTATGGTTTGAGAAAGAAGAAGTGAATTGGGGATTTTAAGTATGTTTTTCTTGTCCAAAAATTGAATGGTCAAGATTAGATAAGAAAAAAAATTGTGTGGTTTGGATTTGATCTAAATAAACAATAGATATAAGGCTAGGATTTGATCAGACTATTGAATGGTTGAGATTAAGTTTTTGTAAGTTAAACGAGTATTAGGTTGTGAATTTGATTGTAAAAAAAAATCCAAAAGACAGAAAGTCTGTTTAGTAGTCGACTATAAACAAAAGTAGTCGACTATAGGTTGGTCGACAGAAAGTTTATTTTTTGACTGTAATAAAAAGTAGTCGACTATAAGGAAAATTAATCGACTATACTAAAATTTACAGAAAATTCTATATGCAGTGCTTGTGCATGTAGTCGACTATAATGAAAATTAGTTGACTATAAAACTTGTGAATACATATGAACTTTAATTTAAATCATCAATTGAATATATACCTAATTCCCTTCTTAATTTAACATAAATTTCTTCTTTTAAAGGCTTTGTTAATATATCTGAAATTTGTTTATCAGTTGGTATAAATTCTAACGAAATATCACCTTTAAGCATATGATCACTTAAGAAATGATGTCTAATATCAATATGTTTTGTACATGAATGTTGAATAAGATTTTTAGATAAATTAATTGCCCTTGAATTGTCACACATTATGGATGATATGAGACAATTTATGCCATAATCTAATAAAGTTTGTTTCATCCATAAAACTTGAGCCCATGCAAGACTTGTAGCAATATATTCTGCTTCAGTCGTTGATAATGATACTGAATTTTACTTTTTACTAAACCAAGTTACAAGTGAATGTCCTAAGAAATGACACGTTCCACTTGTACTTTTTCTATCGGATTTACATCCGGCAAAATCCGCATCACTATATGAAATTAAATCAAATGTGCTATGTTTTGGATAAAACAATCCATACTTTATAGTATCTTTAAGATATTTAAAAATTCTTTTTACTGCTTTAAGATGAGATTCTTTAGGATTAGATTGAAATCTAACACATAAACATACACTAAACATAATATCAGGTCTACTTGCAGTAATGTAAAGAAGTGATCCAATCATACCTCGATATAGCTTTTGATCAACATTCTTACCATTTTCATCTTTGTCAAGAGATGTAGTAGTACTCATTGGTGTTGGTTTGCTTGTTGTATTTTCCATTCCAAAGTGTTTGAGTAAATCTTTTGCATACTTGCTTTGATTGATGAATATTCCTTCTTTTAATTGTTTAATTTGAAGTCCAAGGAAGAAATTGAGTTCACCCATGTGACTAATTTCAAATTTATCCTGCATAGTCTTAGTAAACTCTTGACAAAAAATGTTATTAGTAGAACAAAAAATAATATCATCTACATATATTTTGATTAATAAAATATCTTTATTTATTTTCTTAATAAATAAAGTTGAATCTACTTTTCCAATATCAAAACCTGAAGTTAAAAGAAAAATCTTTAATCTATCATACCAAGCACGAGGTGCTCGTTTAAGACCATATAAGGCTTTCTTAAGTTTAAATACATGATTTGGAAAACTTTCATGATCAAATCCAGGAGGTTGTTCTACAAAAACTTCTTTTTTTATAAAACCATTTAGAAAAGCACTTTTAACATCCATTTGAAATAAATTAAAATTCATAAAACATGCAAATGCAAGTAGAATTCTAATAGATTCTAAACGAGCAACAGGTAAATAAGTTTCATCATAATCAATACATTCTTCTTGATTATAAACTTGTGCAACTAATCTAGCTTTATTTCTAACAACTTGACCAGATTCATTTAATTTGTTTCTAAAAATCTATTTTGTTCCAATAATGGATTTATTTTGAGGTCTAGGTATAAGATCCCAAACATTTTTTCGAGTAAATTAGTTAAGTTCATCTTGCATAGAAATTATCCAAAAATTATCGAGTAATGCTTCTTTTATATTTTTAGGTTCAATAGTTGAAATAAAAGCAGTATGATCAATTAAATTAAAATGAGATCTAGTAATTACTTTATCAGATATATTACCAATAATTAAGTCATGTGGATGATCTTTAACTTCTACAAAATCCTTTGGTAAATCATTTTGTAAATTATCATTATTTGAAGCATCTAGCATTTTAGTATCATTTTGAGAATCAACTAAATCATTATCATTATCTAAAACAATAGATGTTTTTGTAAAATTTTTATCAAAATATACATGTATTGATTCTTCAATAACTAATGTTCGTTTATTATATATTCTATAAGCTTTACTATGATTGGAATATCCAATAAATATTCCTTCATCAGATTTAGAATCAAATTTTTCTATGTTATCCTTTGTGTTTAAAATAAAACATTTACAACCAAAAACTTTAAAGTAAGATACTTTAGGAATTTTATTATAAAATAATTCATAAGATGTTTTCTTTAAAATAGGTCTTAATAAAATTCTGTTTAATACATAACAAGTTATTGATACAGCTTCTGCCCAAAAATATTTTAGTAAATTACTATCACACAACATGGTTCTAGCACATTCTTATAAAGTTCTATTTTTCCTTTTTACAACTCCATTTTGTAGAGCAGCTCAAGGAAAAGAAAAAGTATGTGATATACTATGTTTATCACAAAAATTTGTAAAAATATTTTCAAATTCACCTCTATGATCACTACGTATAGAGATAATAGAAGTAGATTTTTGATTTTGAACTCTTTTGCAAAATATAAAAAACTCATTAAAAGCATCATTTTTATGTTTAAGAACAAATACATATCTACTTCCATTTAAAGATGCTACTCTAGAAGGACCAAAAAGATCTATGTGAATTAATTCTAATGGTCTACTTGTAGATATTATATTTTTAGATTTGAAAGAAGATTTGTATATTTTTCCTTGTTGACATGCATCACAACATTGTTTTTAAAAGAAATCTTAGGTAAACCATTTACTGAATCATTCTTAGAAATCTTAGAAATGTGTTTAAAGTTAACATGTCCAAAATGTTTATGCCATAAAATAGAATCATTAGATGATGCAAGAAGACAATGTTCATTTGAAATATTTTTTATAGATAAAATATATATATTATTCTTTCTATGGCCTTTAAAAATAATAGTAATTAAATCAATATCATAAATTAAGCAAGATTCTTTTTCAAAAATAATTTTAAAACCTTTATCACAAAGTTGACTAATACTTAATAAATTATGTTTAAGACCATCAACTAATAAAACATTATCAATAATAGGCTTGTTTGGATTACCGACAGATCCAATACCGATGACTTTTCCTTTGTTGTTATCTCCAAAAATAACGGTAACACCATCATTGTTTTGAAAAGATGACAACAATTGTATGTTTCCAGTTATATGTTTGGAGCAACCACTATCCAAAATCTACCTATCTTTCTTGAGTACCTAAAATAATGAACATTTACAGTTTTGGTACCCATACTATGTTGGGTCCATTAAATTAGCCTTTAGGAAATCAAACCCATGAAGAGTTTGATTTGCCTAAATAGTTAGTTGATAGACAAATATTTTTAATAAAATCAGAAATATAAAAATTTTTATGTAAAGAAGTTAATTCTTTTGAAACCCAAATAGAAAAGAATTTTGATTTCTTTTTACACAAATTTTCATTTCTATATTCATACAAATCACAAGAAGGTTTTACAAAAATTGTTTTCTTAGATTTATTTTTATTAAACTGAAAACCTAATCCTTTTGTCTTTACCTTTATTGAATTTACTAACATTCAAACATATATCATCATATTTTGATTTAAAAGAAGAAATATCTTTATCTAAAATATTAATACGAATATTTAAATCATTACATTCTGATTTTAAATAATTCTCATTAGATAAACATTTATATTCTTTAAGCAAAGAATAATTTTCTTCTTTTAATTTAGTTATTTGATAGTTATAATTTGTAGATAAATTAGAATCTAAAATTTCTTCAAGTAATCTTATATTTTCTCCTTTAAGAAAATTATGTGAAGCCTTTAATCTCAAAAAAGTTTCATATAGTTTATTAAATGCATCTAAAAGTTCTTCATTGTCACTTACTTCATCTTGTGCCATAAAATACATGTGAACACTTTCATTTTCTTCAATTTTTTCATCCGAAGATGATTCATCACTATCATACCAAGTGACTGCCATTGCTTTCATTTTCTTGTTATTTTGAATGTTGTTGAAGTTGTTAAAATAACTTGATTTTTACTTATTCTTCAACATTGGACAATCTTTCTTCATATGACCTGGTTTTACACTTAAAACAAAGAGGGTCATTTGAAATTGAACTTTTAGATTTAAAATTACCTCGTTTTATAAATTTCCAAAATTTTTGTGCTAACATGCTCATTTCTTCATCATTATTATCTGAATCTTCTTTATCAAAAGTAGTATTGAATGCAAGTACTTTCTTGTTCTTTGTTTCTTCATCATTATTTCTATCTTCAATTTGAACTTCATACGCCATAAGGTTTCCGATAAGATTTTTAACCGTAAGAGTTGATAAATTATTGGCTTCTTCGATTGCGGTAACTTTTTTTTTCCATTGTGGGGTAAGTGATCGAAGTATTTTTCTTACCATCTCCACTTGTGTGTATGTTTTTCCAAGACCAATGAGAGACTTTGTGATGTCGGTGAATCTTGTGAACAATTCTCCAATAGTCTCGTTTTCCTTCATCTTAAATAATTCGAATCTGTGTACAAGAACAGAAATTTTAGATTCTTTAACTTTATTTGTACCTTCATGAGTTATCTCAAGTGTATGCCAAATATCATATGCAGATGTGGCCGTTGACTCCCTATTGAATTCATTCTTATCAAGTGCACAAAATAATGCATTCATTGGTTTTGAATCCAAATTTGCATTATTTCTCTATGAAGTAGTCCATTTTGAAAATGGAGTTGTTGGCTTCTCATAGTTTGTTTCCATAACGTTCCAAAGTTCGTAGCCAATTGATTGAAGTTAAATCTTCATTCGGTACTTCCAATAGTTGTAGTTCAATCCATCGAACATTGGTGAACGATTTATAAAATGACCTTCTTTGAATTGTAATGTATTTGTAGATACCATCTTTCACCTTGCTCTGATACTAAATATGGGATCTGAAATAGATACACTAGAATACTAGAGGGGGGTGAATAGTGTTCTTTTAAAATTTATGCAAAGTAGATTATAAATTACAAAGAAAAAATAGCAATCTCAGAAATTCACAAACACAAACACAAAGTTTATACTGGTTCCACCAACCCGGTGTACATCCAGTCCCTAAGCAAATCCCGCTTGAGAGTTTCCACTATGATTTTGAATAAACTTACAAAATTAAAAGCAAACCTGACCAATTTGTAAGTCCCTACAAATTGCAATACCAATTGACAAACACCTTGTCAATTTGTACACCAATCTCTAAACCAAAAGATTAACACCTCTCACAAACCGAGAGAACTTTTGAAGCAACAACTTAATTCCTATAAGCCTTGATTTGTAGTGTAGTGTAGTAGTGGCTTATGAATGATTCTAACTTCTGTAAATTATCTAGGCAAGTATTTTAATGAGGATCAAAGGCAATTTCAGAAAACTTTTCTTTTTCTCAAAATCTGAATTTTTTAACACTTGCAAGATGCACAAATATCAAAGCTTATTGGTATATGAATTTTTTTTATTTTTCTGAACAAATAACCTATTTATAGCCCTTGAAAAGACAAGAATTTTAACTTTAAAAATATTTAAAAACAGCTATAAACAGTCATTAATTCAAACTTTAAAATCTGAAAAAACTGTATCTGTAGTTGACTAAAAGACATAGTAGTCAACTACACTGAGTTAAAATCGACTCAGTGAATCAGAAAATTTCTTAGTAGTTGACTATAATAAGCATTAGTCGACTAGTCATGTATTTTACAGAAACATGACTGAAAATTTTGTAGTCGACTATATTAAGCATTAGTCGACTAGTCATGTGTTTTACAGAAACATGACTGAAAATTTTATAGTCGACTATATTAAGCATTAGTCGACTATATCTGAGTTTTACAGAAAAATGTTATGTATGAAATGTTTTGATACTCAAGTATTAATTATAAACTCTAATGGTTAATATAGGGGATTTTATAATTAATCAACACACTAAGCCTATGTTAGTGTGTTCTAATATTTATGTGTGTGTGTGTGTGTGAGTGATCAAGGCTTGTACAATAATTCTAAATAAAGAAAATGTAAAATACATTATCTCATATGTTCTTCATCTTCTTCACTTCATAATGCATTGAACTCAATTTGCACTTGTTCATATTTTTATATTGAAAGCTACATATAAATGTTAGTATATTTGTATAACACACATTGTATAAATTGTTATCATCAAAATAATATCATGGAGACATGATATTCAACACAAAACCCTTACAATCACTCACGCTCTCTTTCGATTAGAGATGAAGAGAAGATTAATTCAGCTCCTCCTTGTTTAACGTGGGTTCTTAGTGGCGAAAAGATGCTTCCCTTGATACTTGAGTCGAGATTGGCTCCCGTTGACGATCGGAACAAGATTGTTGGAGTTTGTGACGTTCGTTAGCCTGCTAGAATCGAAGTTCGAACTCTGCATCTGTACGCAGAAACTCTAATCTCCGATGCTTCTTGAAGTCCAAGTCGAAAATCTCCAACCCTTTTCTCTGTAGCCATCCATGGTTATTTATAGGGTTTAAGCACGTAACCGACGTGCTAAGATCATGGATAGAGGGGTGTAACTGTCTCCTCCAAATCAGTGCACGCCGTAACGTGCTCTTGAAGATTAGCCCACATGGCCGACTAAGTCTTTGAAGCCGTTATAGCTAGATCTCACGTGGATAACGAGCCTCGTCTTTAATTGAAACGGGGTTCGTCAAGTAAGATGAGCCTCGATACGCAGCGAGGTTCGTCTTACCAAGCAAACTTTGCAGTAAACTAGCTTCTTCTGATGAATTTTGTCTTCACTGACTTCGTCTGACGAACTTCGTCTTCACTAACGAACTTCGTCTTCGACAGCTGAGTCTAACTACGTAGCAAGTCTTGTAAATTTCCTTTTGACGAGCTTCATCTTCACTAATGAGCTTTACGTTTGGTGATGAGCTTCGAACCTCGTGTCCAATGACGAGCTCTGAACCCTGTATCCACCGGTGAGCTTCGAACCTCGTATCCAACGACGAGCTTCGAACCTCAAGATTAGTTTCGTTCAATGATGTTGTTTTTTTGATGTTGAGGTTCGCTGCATAGAGACTCTCATTCCTGAAGTAGATCTTCACTGAATAACGAGCCTCGTCTCGGATTGGGACGAGGTTCGTTTTTCTGACAATCCTCTTTATATTTTGAAGCTCGACATTTTTGAATGCCTACACACACCACTATCCAGCTTCTAAAAACTAGAGAACCATCCCCTTCTAGGGCACACATGATATGTTACACCACTATCCAACATCCACCCAGATTCCTCTGAATAGCTACACATAGGACTGATAGAAAGCGAATAAATAGAAGAATCAGAAATATTACCATGCGATATAGCAATGTTTACTTCTGATGATGGTTGCTTCCCTTTTCCCTTCTACTTATTCTTCATCCATTAATCGAGCTTTGGACAATCTTTCTTCCATTGACCAGTCTCCTTACACCAAGCACACTGATCTTTTCCAACTGTAGGCTGTCATACTCTAGACTGTGACTTCTAATTCTTTTGGTTTGGATTCTTCCCTCTTGTGACCAATGCCTCCGCTACTGTCTTATTCAAAGTCTCCTTATCCTTCTTTCGAAGATGATAATTCACAAGTATAGCGGTGACCTCACTATACGAAAGAGATGCCTTCCCATTAATAAGAGTAAGGACGAAGGTCTCATATTCCTCGTCGGGAAAGGAACTCAATAATAACAACGCATTGTCTTCATCTTCAATCATCTCATCTATATTCGCCAAGTCCGTAAGAAGCTTCGTGTAGTGGTTCATGTGATCACTAATGAAGATTTCTTTCTTCAATTGGAAGCGATAAAGCCTCCTCTTAAAATGCAAGTGATTCTCCACACTCTTGGTCAAATACTTGCTCTCAAGGATCTCTCAATCTTCTTAGCTGAAGTCTCATTGATCACATCATACTTTAAATCTTGTGTCAAACAAGACCTAATCACACCACACGCCGTTCTGTTCATCTTTTTCCAAACCTTCTCATCAATATCATCTAGCTTGCCATCCAACTCCAAAGTATCCTCCAAATTTTACGCGTTTAGCACATCCAAGACTTCACATCGCCAATGTCCAAAATTTTTAGTGCTATTAAACTTCTCCACGTCTATCTTCATAGAGTGGATATTCAAACTTTGGACGATCTTCACACCTGAAGTACCCTCCACAACTCCTTCTTTCCCGATGATAATTCCTCAAAGCACCAACTGAAGCCCTAGACGAACTTCTAAAACGATCTACTCCTCCAATTAGCCCAAGCTCTGATACCACTTGTTGTGCTCTGATACCACTTATTGTGAGTGGCGGAACAAACACAAACACCGTGAGAGAAAGACCAAACAATCCAAATATTACGACACCAACTCAAACATAAAAGTTTAACATGATTTGGCAAGTTGCCTACGTCCACGAGGCAAGAAGGGATGAGTTTCCACTATAGAGAAAGAGAGTACAAAGTAGAGATTGCAAGATCACTCAACTAACCTCTTAAACAAATCTCTCAAATCTCTCAAAATTAAACCCTCAAATAATTTCTCAGAAAGATCTCTCTTTTCTGTGCCCAAAATCACCTTCAAGCTACCCAACCAATCAATAGAAAAACCCTAAAAAACATGTTGCTATTTATATCAAACAACAAACCCAATCAGAACAGGAAACCAAGCCCAGGCCCAAAACCGTATCGCGGTCGACCGCCGCGACACTAGCCGTCGACCGCCGCGACACTCGCGGTCGACCGTGAACTCAACAGAAAGCAAAATTGCACTACAGGGTCTCGCGGTCGACCGCCGCGCCATTCGCGGTCGACCGCAAAAAGTCCAGAGACTTTTTCATGCTGTGTGCACGTTCGCGGTCGACCGCAGAGCCATTGGCAATCGACCGTGCATCATCCAAAACGTTTTCTGCTTCAATTTTTCTGAGCTTCATCGCCTTCACCTCCAATTCTACAGTTGGCCCACTCCTCACCCTTTAGTACTCGATTAAATGGTTCAATTAGCCTTTTTAATTACAAATATTAACGGCTTATGGAATTTGCTTTTGGTGTTTTTCGTGCCAATGCTTTTGGTGTTTTTCGTTGCTTGTTGATATCTGCTCCTTACTTATTTATGTTTATAAATTGTCAAAAGGATTTTTTCTTTTATGGAATAGCAAAGTGTTGATGGGTGAATGTCCACTATTGTACATTCACCAGTGATAGGCCCTATTTCAAAGTCCATGTTTTGCTTGACTTGTGTAAGTATATTCGATACTGATGATGACGTTGCTAATGATGGTTACCACGGTAATGGATTGTCGTCTAATCTTTGAGGATAAGTGAACATCGACATAGTGGCGTGTGAGGGAAACCCATGTCCATAGTGAATTAGTTTGTAATGCGAAGAATGAGCGCATTAATGAAGTTATACCGTTTGGCGTCGGGTACCAAGGTGGATGGTTTCGTCTGAGAACTAAACACTATATAGCTTCTTTTGTTGTATATGGAGTAAGAAGTGGTCCTAGTCCCATTTGTTCTCCTCGCATAGTTGAACTCTCTCGTTCATCAACGTTCAAAAGATGTATGATTGAAGTAATTATGGCTTGTAGTGGTGTTGACGGAAGAGGAGAGACCATTGAGATTGTCCTGTAGGACACTGGTTTCATAAATGAGAATTAAGTGGGAAAAAAGGAATTTGTCATTTATTATCATTTCCTCTTCTACTTCTTTGGTCCTTTTTTTTTGCCAATTCAGCCTTGGTTATATTCGAGTTATTCTTAGTATTTGTTTTATTTTCTTGACAGATAGTTGCAGTTTCATTATGATACGTGATTGGGCAAGATGATCACTTAGCATCCTTGATTTTTTTTCACATGGATTCGTCGAAAATATATACTTAGGGGTGTGCATGGTTATGAGGTTGACAATGATAATATTGAAGGTATTTATGTCAGCCGCACCTTTTGACAAGAGCCTCACCCACCTTTTGACAATTGAAAAGAAAACAAAAGAGTGGGCCTCACAGCATAGTAAATTTATTATTATTTTATTATGCATAATGTTTTTCAAAACACTATAAATAAGCTCCAAATTCTTAAGAAAAATCCATCCCAGAAACAACTCCTCATATAGAAGAGTGAGAGAGAAAAAAATAGAGAGATAGAATCTCATTGTAAAGAGAGATTGTAACTCCAGAGTTTTCTCCTCATAATAAATTCTTCTATCCTTGCCCGTGGACGTAGGCAATTAAGTGCTGAACCACGTAAATCTGTGTGTCTATCATTTTATCTTTACTTTTGCTCTACTATTTCTGCGACCCTTCTCTATTGGGCCCCGGGTTTGTCCTAACAAGTAGTATCAGAGCCAACTTAGGGTGCTTGTATATATCTACTTATTGTATGCTCTGTGGCTACCACCAAAGGTGGATCCTCCACATTAGAAAATAAGTTAGTTTATCATTTACCCTTTGAAAGTGACGGGTACTATTCACGAGTACGATACTGTTCAAAAATACAATACTATTCACAAGTATGGTACTATTCACGGATACAATTATTGTTCATAAATACAATTACTATTTACGTGAAATAGTAAGAAGTTATTGTTCGTGGTAGAAGCAATGGCGGTAAAGTTCAAGATCGAGAAATTCTACGGGAGTAATTTCTCACTGTGGAAGTTGAAGATAAAAGCTATCTTGAGAAAAGATAATTATCTGACGGCCATCGGTGCAAAGCCGGACGACACACAAATGATAAGAAGTAGAACGAGATGGACGCAAATTCTATTAAAAATCTCCATCTTGCACTAGCAGACGAGGTGCTGTCAAGCATAGAGGAGAAGAAGACAGCAAAGGAGATCTGAGATACTCTAACAAAGCTATATGAGGCAAAATTCATGCACAATAAAATTTTCTTGAAAAAGAGACTTTAAACTCTGAGGATGGTGGAATCTACATCGATGACCGACCACATCAACATCCTAAACACACTGTTCTCCCAACTTACAACATTGGGGCATGCAATCGGTGCAAATGAACGTGCAGAACTTCTACTTCAGAGTCTTCCTGACTCATATGATCAACTCATCATCAACCTGACAAACAACCTCGTCACGGAAAATCTAGTCTTCGACGATGTTGCAGCCGCTGTTCTGGAGGAAGAAAATCGGCGCAAGAACAAGGAAGATAGGCATGCAAGTTCGCAACAAGCGGAGGTTTTAACTGTGACGAGAGGAAGATCAACGAAACGTGGCTCCAGTTGGAGTTATACCTATGGTAGATCAAAATCACGAAGTAAGAAGAATATCAAATGCTACAACTGTGACAAAAGAGGGATCAAATCGGAGTGTTGGCACAATAAGAAGAGTGGAGATAAAAAGGCTTCAGAGCTATCAACATCTCAAGGATGTGTTGTCAGCACATCAGACGATGGTAAAATTCTATTCAGTAGAGCAACCACTGTTGATGAAGGCAGAATAAGGTTTGCTAATGTCTGGCTTCTAGATTCAGCATCCTCCTGGCACATGACCTCCCAGAGAGAATAGTTTCACAAATATGAACCTATCTCAGGAGGATCTGTATTCATGGGGAATGATCATGCCTTAGAGATTTCCTGTATTGGTACTACCAAAATCAAAATGTTTGTTGGTACAATACGCACCATTCAAGATGTGTGACATGTGAAGGGCTTGAAGAAGAATCTGTTGTCTTTAGGACAATTAGATAAGCTCAGGTGCAAGACCCATATAGAAAATGGGATTATGAAGATTGTTAGAGGGGCGCTTATGGTAATAAAAGGAGAAAATATAGCTGAAAATCTATATATGCTCAAGGGAGAAACCTTGCAAGAAGCTGATTCATGTGGCATCAACCAGCCATGGAGAAGAACAAACCATGATGTGGCATTACAAACTAGGTCACATGTCAGAACAAGGCTTGAAGATTCTCTCCGATCAGAAGCTGCTTCTTGGACTTAATTCGGTAGCTCTTTCATTCTGCGAGCATTGTGTTACAAGTAAGTAGCATCAACTGAAGTTCAACACATCGAGTTCCAAAAGCAAGGCTATTCTTGAACTGGTTCATTCTAATGTATGACAAGCACCGGTTACATCCTTGGGAGGAGAAAAGTACTGTGTCCTTTATTGATGATTACTCTAGGAGATGTTGGGTGTATCCTATCAAGAAGAAGGCGGATGTGTTCTCAGTCTTTAAAGCCTACAAAGCGCGGGTCGAGCTTGAATCTTAGAAGAAGATCAAGTGCTTGAGATCAGATAATAGAGGAGAATACACAGATGGTGAATTCCTAGTATTCTGCAAGCAAGAAGGCATCAAAAGACAATTCAGTACTGCTTATACTCCTCAACAAAATGGAGTGGCGGAGCGGATGAACAGAACTCTATTGGAAATAACAAGAGCTATGTTGGTAACTGTAGATCTGGATAAAGTCCTTTAGGTGCAAGCAGTAAAAACCGCCTTTTATGTGGTAAATCGATCTCCATCAACTACAATACAATTGAAGTCGCCGATGGAGATGTGGACTGGCAAGCCAACTGATTATTCCAACCTCCATATGTTTGGAAGTCCAGTGTACATAATGTACAATGCCCAAGAAATTACAAAGCTGGATTTAAAATCCAGAAAATGCTTATTCTTAGGATATGCTGATGGAGTAAAGGGGTATCGCCTGTGGGATCTCACTACCCGTAAGGTTATCATCAGTAGATATGTTATCTTTGTAGAGAACCAACTACAAAGTGAAGAGAAAGAAAGCAGTTCGAGGATGGACTCAGAGACTATAGCTGTTCAGGTAGAAGATAATCCGAATTCTTCTGAAACAACACCTGAGCATGATGTACAAGAATTGGTCGAGTCCGAGGCTCCAGAAATTCGAAGGTCAACTCATGAGAGAAGACCACCGACTTAACACTCGGAGTATATTACAGAGAGTAATGTTGCATACTATCTTCTAACAGAGGATGGAGAGCCATCAACTTTTCATGAAGGTATAAATGACACAGATGCATCTTTGTGGATGGTAGCAATGCATGAAGAAATTGAAGCTCTCCATAAGAACAAAACTTTGGAACTTGTGTCACTTCGACAAGGAAGAAAGACCATTAGAAACAAATGGGTCTACAAGATATAGTGAAATGGCGATGATCCGGTGGAGCGATATCGTGCTAGATTGGTGGTAAAAGGATATGTTCAGAAAGAAGGTTTTGACTTTAATGAAATATTTTCTCCTGTAGTTCGACTTACAACAGTCCTAATAGTTGTAGGCTGTCTAAAATCAGAACAGATAGCTAATCCCCATCAAACACTGATGATGAAAGTTATAATTCGACAGTTTCCAGAAGGCTATAATTTAAAGACTTTTACGTAGATCGATGAAGGTTACAATCTGATGACCTTTACAATAACTGATGAAAGCTCTAATCAACAACCCTCATAATCAACATCGGGAGTTACAATCTAACGATTTTCATATTTTTAAGGAGCTAAGATGAAGATTACAAGATGACGGTCTTTGTAACGCTCTAGCAAAAGAGACTACAAATTAAAGATCTCTTCAGATCAAGACGCAGAGCTCACCTCTGCGTCTCAGACTCAAAACGCAAAGATCCTCCCTGCGTTACAACCTCAAAACACAGAGGTCATCCCTACATTACACCATCAAAACGTAGAGGTCATCCCTGTATTACAACATCAAAACGCAGAGGTCATGCCCGCGTTTCAGAGTTAAAACACAAGGTTCATCCCCAGCGCTCCAGTTAAAAATGCAGAGTTCACGGGCTCAAAATACAGAGTTCATCTCTGTGTCCTAACTCTGTGTTTCAGATTTACAACGTAGTGCGACCTATGCGTTCAGCCACCAAAATAGGCCCAACTCTGTGTTTCAAGTGTAAAACACAGAGTTCAGGCCATGGATGCTATTTTTCAGCGTTTGACTTATTCAAAGCACGAACTGAACGGTTTCAAAACCGTTTTACCCCACAATTTAGGGATCTGTTTAAGGGGTGATTACACCCCATTCAGCCTTACTTAGGAGAAAATTAAGCGGGTGGTTATACCCCTTAATCCCCTATAAATAGCGGGAGACTCAATTGAGTTCGGGCTCGGATTGATCCTTCAGCCCTTTGACTTGGTAGAAAAGAGGAGATCGCTAGTTTTTTTAGGGGGGAGGGGGAATTCCTGGAACTTAGGAGATCGACAACAGGAGATTTCTTCATCCTTAGCTTATTAACTAATTTCGGTTAAATCAACTCTTTCATAGAGTTTCAAACTCGTTCAGAGTTATAAAACTCGTTAAGTGTTCTTAATCCAACTTGCCATGCAAGTTAGTTATTCCAGCAAGACAAGACATGTGAATCGTCAACGAAGAACAAATTCGACGCGAGCATTCGAAAGAGGCACTCTATCGCCACCGTGAAGAACCCAGACTTAAACAAATAGGAGAATTCAGATCAATTCTCTTTTCTTTTGTAATCAGGAAATCCTAATTATAATTGAGATTGAAAGAGTTGTAAAAGCAGTTAGAGAGAATAAAATCAAACACAGTTCTTTCATTTTCATTTCCTAAAGTTTCACCAAACAAAAGATGGTGACTTTGCTGGGGATAAGCTTCTCTGATGAAGAAGTGGTGGTGTAATCCGACATCAAGCTCGCTGGAATGATTGTTAAAACTCTAATCATTGAGTTCGATCAAGCCAAGTATGAGGAGTTACTCTCCTTTGGATCACTTAGCCTCAAGGCTAAGCGCAAGATCCGCAAAGTCTTCAAGGAGACTAAAGCTCCAATTGTTGCTCCTATGCTGAAGGAAGCCCTCTTCTTTAGCCAAGATTGCTCGAATAGCCCCTCCTCTGAAGGAGTGGGCTCAACTGGTGCCAAACGCAGCCTTCGGTGGCGTGTTGCACAATCAAAATGCAGCATTCAGGGTCGTGTTCCATAAACTAAACGTAACTCTCAGGAGTGCGTTCCAGAACCAAAACACAACTCTTAGGAGTGCGTTCTAGAATAAAAACAAAGATTTTAATACTCCGTTTCATCAGCAAAACGCAGACCTCAGGACTACGTTTCACCAGCAACACCTGGAGCTCAGGCATGCATTCGGGTAATAAAATCTAATACAGAACCTGGTGTATACCGTGGAGCTTCGGGGCGCTGTCCCGAACCCCAATCAGGGGGTAGTCTACCCCCCCGGCAGCGAGACCCCCGAATACTCTGTATAGTGCGATTAGATTAAGGGGTGGAAATAAGAACTTCATGGATTTAAGGCATCTCAACCAGATTCATGTTCATTAGTAGCCAGTCCTGTCCAATCATGGACTAGGGGTTCAAATTCAAACCTCGCGATCCGCGAGTAACTCTTCTTGAGTCTTTGCAACAGATTTTAGAGTGTTCATATCGAGTGAAAGACCAATGCAACGAGTCATTCGTTCATTCCAATGTGAATGACTGATTCCTACGGTCCTCTCGAGATATCACTATTTCTCATATGCAGCCAAAACATTGGTGTTCGGCCAATTAACGAACGTTACTTTACTTAACCAATGACGACGTTTGCACAAGAAGAAGTCCTTAGAGACCGAGTACCCTAGAGTCACTATCAATGTGATCGGCATAGGAAAAACCTTAGGTCTTAGTTCCGATGACTATGAGATAAGTCGTTCACCGACCGTCAGAGAAATCACTTACGAGTTTGAAGGAATCTACCAACGCACTCGGACGTGAACAGGAGCCATTCACCCTGTCAACTATCAGAGGTTAGCCAGAGGAACTAATTCCGATGATGAACACTCAGCCATTGTGGAGTCTCAATTATCAAGTTCCTTCGTTGAACATGAGAGCTTCGCCCACATGGCAGAAAATTCGAATGATCTCATAAAGAGGGTTGCTGAGCAGGATGCCATGCTAAAATCATAGCAGAAGACCCTCAATGAACTCTTGGCCCTGCTGACTCAAATCATCGCAGACAAGGCCAAATCTCAGAAGACAAATTCGCCACCAAGGCAAGAATCTTCCTGGAGAGGAAAAGCATATTCATCCCGACTTCACACAAGCAAAGGGAAAGGAAAAATGGTTGATGAAGGTGGTTCTGACCAAGAAGCCCACAACCTAGAATCTTCCTCTGATGAAGGAAGAGAGATTGTGAATGAGCAGAATCTCTAATCTGTCAAAATGGAAGCATTGGAAGTCCATCTCAATGCCATTGCTAACAGAAGCGAGCTCCAAGATGAGGAAGTTGCTAGGCTCTATCCTATCGAATGAGATGCAGCCCCTTATCCTCTAAAGTTTGAGGTCCCGACACTATAAACTTTTGACGGTACGGGATCACCGAACCAACATATCTATCATTTCAAGTCACAGACTGAAAATGTGATATCAAATGACGTCATACTGGCTCGATTGTTTATTGGCACCCTCAAGGGAGTTACCTTTGAATGGCTCAGGAAACTGCCTTTCGGATGTATTCAAAAGTGGAAGGATCTAGAGAGACTCTTCCTATCAAGATTCTTTGAAGAGAATACAGAAGTCTCCATCCATACCCTTCTCGCCACTAAGCTAAGGAAGAGGGAGCCCGTCAAATCCTTCGTCAAGAGGTTTCGAAGCATGGCTTTTCGATGTTCGTCAGGTATGACATAGTCCACTTAGTGGAGACCTGTCGACACAACTTGTAGACCGACCTTCTAGCACAAATGAGGGTTGCAGAATGCCGTTCTTGGAGACAATTAACCTCTCAAGGTGAACAGGCTCAAAAGTTATTGTCAGGATCAAAGCTGAAGAACAAAGTAGGCAGGATTAACCTAAAAAATCGGACCTAACCTAATCTTCTCAGTCAGAAGGGGAAGATACTATGACCACTGAAGCCAATCCTCTTTAGTAGGATGACAGGTCCAATAACTATCACGTTAATAGTTACCTCTGATAGTCAAACTCGTTAGATAGTGGCATACTAGGTGATGTGCCATGCCTGCTTATTTTCCCCCTTGCACTTGTTCAAGACTGGGGGTTGGTTTATTTGTAGTTCATTTGATTATGGGTAATAAATTTTCTGAGTTGTCATGTTCAATAGAATACCTCTGTCAATTATAAAATCCATCAAAACTATCACGTTAATAATTACATCTGATAGTCAAACTCGTCAAATAGTGACCTACCAGGTGATGTGCCTCTATTCTGACTTGATGGATAGTAACCCACAAGGCAATATGCCATGTCTACCCTTTTTTTCTTCCCCTGCTAAGTCTTAATCAAGACTGGGGGTTAGTTACTTGGAATCCACTGGATTAAGAGTAACGAATATTTCACATTGTCGAGTTAATATTATAATTTTGATGATCATCACCCCCACGGAGTATGAATTAAGTTTGCATCACTCCTAATTTGTCACGTTAACAACATATCTCTGACAATTAACTTTTCAATCCTTATTAATAGGATGATAGATCCTCAAAATTGCTCAAATCATAATCTTCCCCAGCAGGACACAAAGTCTTCAAAATTTTATTCAAATCACAAGTATCAAAATTCATCACTTCTGGTGATAAACTCACCTAGCAAGTTTCCCCAGTGAGACGCTAATTCCTAAAATCTTGTGCAAGTCACAAGTACACATTCTCTTGTCATGTTAATATCACACCTCTGACAATCCACTTATCAATCCTCTTCAATAAGATGATAAGTCCCTAAAGTTGGTCCAATCGCAATAATTTGTTTCATGTTAACACCAAACCTCTGACAAAATCTACTTATTAATCCTCTTCAATAGGATAACAAGTCCACAAAGTTACTCCGATCGTAACAAATTCCCATCATGTTAACACCAAACCTCTGACAATTAACTTATCGACTCTCGTTAATAGAGTGATAGGTCCTCAAGGTTGCTCCGATCACAACAACTTCTTGTCACGTTAATCCCACACCTCTGATAAATTCACTTATCAATCATCTTTAATAGGATGATAAGTCCACAAAGTTGTTCCAGTCGCAACACAAATCATGTCACGTTAACACCACACATCTGACAAATCAACTTATCAATCCTCTTCAATAGGATGATAAATCCATAAAGTTGCTCCGATCGCAACAAATTCCTGTCATGTTAATATCACACCTCTGACAAATCAACTTATCAATCCTCTTCAATAGGATGATGAGTCCACAAAGTTGCTCCGATCACAATAATTCCCTTCATTTTAACACTAAACCTCTGACAATTAACTTATCGACTCTCGTCAATAGAGCGATAGGTCCTCAAGGTTGCTCCGATCATAACAAATTCTTATCATGTTAATCCCACACCTCTAACAAAATCCACTTATCAACTCTTCCTAATAGAGCGATAGGTCCTCAAAATTGCCCTGATTACAATATTCTTTTGGTCATGTTAATATCACACCTCTGATAAAATAAACTTATCGACTCTTTTTAATAGAGTGATAGGTCCACAAACCCGTCAAGTTAAAAATTACACCTCTGACAATACAATCAACTTATCGAATCTCTTCAATAGAACGATAGGTCTACAAACCCGTCAAGTTAACATCACACCTCTAACAACACAACCCACTTATCGACTCTCCTCAATAGAGCAATAGGTTCACAAACCAGTCAAGTTAACATCACACCACTGACGACCAAACCAACTTATCGACTCTCTTCGATAGAGCGATAGGCCTATAAAATACTGTTAGGTTAATATCACATCTCTAACAATCAAATCCCCAATGAACTTGTTAATCGTTTTTTCCGATAGGAATAACAAGTTTTTTTTATAAAATCCCCAGCGGATTAAAAATTTTCTGGAATTATCCTAGTGATAATAAAAAAACTATGAATTTCACTCTAAGTGAAAATTCATGCCAAGTTAATACTACACCTCTGGCTCTTCCAACTTTCTTTCAGTGTTTCAAGTAACACAGGAAGAAACAGTGGCAAAGTCTACGTATGTAACATCGTAGCATCAAAAGTCCATGCCTTTCATGCATGAGGGACTTTATCTCGATCCCTAATTAGAGATAAGTCTGCGTCTAACATATGCTATCGGGTAACCTATTCCCGCAATAATGGCAAAGTCTACGTATTTGTAATGACCGGAAAATTTAATACTAGTTAAAATAATTTTTTATTATTTTAAATATTTAATTATTATTTTTAGAAGAGCATTTGTATTTTTGTTAATTTTTTGTAATTTTCTATGATTTAGAATCCAAATTTTATATTATATAAATAATTTTAATATCTGTAAATTTATTTTAAGCGGTAAAAATTTCTAAAATTAATCTGTTATATTATCGGTACTATTATGTATTATTTTAAATAATACGTTGTATTATCATTACCGATACGTATTATTTCGTGTATTATGTTGAATTATTAATTTCATATTATTTGTGTAAATTATCATATTATTTTAATTGTTATGTATCAGCTGTCATATTAGCAAAACTGGTACGTTTTACTATGTATATAATTATCCCATAATTATTTGATTCTGAAAATAAGTAATTATAATTTTCATTAATTAAGCTTGTTTAATTATATAATTTATGGTATTATTTCTTCGGTTTCGTATCAATTGTTGTAATAGCACAACATGTACGTTTTTAATTATAGATAATTATTTCGTAATTAGTTTAAATTTTTAAATACCGTAATTATTTATTTTAGTTAAATACCTGAACCTTAACCCTAATTATATGTATAAATATATACCCCTCTCTCTCTCTCTCTCGTATTCATTGCATCCGTCGCCTTTTCTCTCTCTCTCTCTCTCTCTCTCTCTCTCTCTCTCTCTCTTCTTCTCTCTCACAAAAACACCAAGCCTTGACTCACGCTCGAACCCATCTCCGGTCACCTTCTCCGACAACCCTTGCCATCGCGCCAGCCACCCGCAACACTCACGCCGCTCCAACCTTCGAAACTGCAGCCACTCTGACCCCGCTCGCCGTTCTTGACCCAGACGCAGCCCTCTTCCTCTCACCGTCGGCCTCCTCCATCACCGCCACCATCAACATCGTCAACACCCCTCGCCGCACCTCCCTCCACCCAGATCCGCTTTCCCCCGCTGTCCTTCACCCCCACGAACCCCAGCTCCTGCCGCCGGCAGTCCACATCTAGTCGTTGCCTTGGTAGCCGCTGAGACCGACCAGCCGCTGCCTCGTTTGCAGCCATCTCAGATCCCGCTCACTGTCGCTTTCCAGTCCGCCTCCGTCGAACTCCAACCAGCCCCATCGCCGCAGCACTCGCCGGAGCTCTTCCCGACGTCATGCCCCCACGTCGGATCTGATCTCGCACGTCGACGTCGACACGTTCAACGAATACACCGAGGCAAGATCTCGCATTTACCTTATTTTTAATTAATGGCTAATATCATGATATTATGACGATTAGATATAGATAAATTATTTTGTGGTAATATTGTTGTTAGTATGATGTTTACATATAGTTAAATTATTATCGTGATTAATGCGTATTTTTGAATATCTGCGTGGAATGATGATTGCGAGCGCACCGTGAATATTAGATTAATAATATTGTTAATTATATTTTTAAGAAGTACGGACATGAAATGACAAGTTATGTGCTAAAATTAGAATTTGTGAAATTTTATCGAAAAGAAATTAATTAAGAA
>BQKN01066447.1:1486170-1554045 GCA_022839385.1 Asparagus kiusianus
ATGGATTTCGGCGTTATTAATAACAGCCTGCCACAATGTTGAATATGCGGACGGGTGTTCTTTTTAACGGTTAAGAAATAACCGGCAGCGCGTGTTAGGCGCAGACTTATCCTTACTTAGGTTTCAGGATAAAATACCCCAGAATCGAACTCTGGTGTCTTTTTTCTGCGAAAAAAGACTAAACCGGCAGCGCATGTTAGACGCAGACTTATCCCTGCTTAGGATTCGGGATAAACTTCCTAGAATAAATCTGAAATTCTTGGAAAATGATTGGTGTGGGAAGGAAGAATTTTATATTCTATTCCCCAAAAAAAGGAAAGGAAACTCGAGGTGGGATCTCCACCCCCAGAATCCGGAAAGGTGAAACTAAGAGTAGGATCTCCACTCCGAGAATCAAAAAGAATCGGATAATCCTAACTGTCGGAAGATTTGATTACCAAACTAAAGATGAATTTCTCGTTTATCGAGAATGAATTGTGGTTTTGGTCCTAACTGTAGGAAGTTTTGACCAAGCGGGAGCTTGAGATGACCCTAACTGTAGGAAGGTTTGATCACTCGACTTGAAAGCGGACCTCTCGTTCATTGGAGGAATCGAGAGGGGATTTTGGTTGTGGTCCTAACTGTAGGAAGGTTTGACCAAGTGGGGGGTTTAAAACGATCCTAACTGTAAGAAGGTTTGATCGCTCGATTTGTGGGCCTCTCGTTCATTGAAGGAATCGAGAGGGGATTTTGGTTTTGGCCCTAACTGTAGGAAGGTTTGACCAAGCGGGAGGTTTGAGACGATCCTAACTGTAGGAAGGTTTGATCGTTCGATTTGTGGGCCTCTCGTTCATTGAAGGAATCGAGAGGGGAATTTGGTTTTGGTCCTAACTGTAAGAAGGTTTGACCAAGCGAAAAAGGAGAGTAAGAGTACAAATTACTGTAAGATGTTGGTTCGTACAAATTACTCAAAGGGGGTTTCTGATGTTAAGTGATAAAGACTTAACAAAAACGGGGTTCTGACAATTCGTCAGTGATTTCAAGAGTGTTTAGTGTTTATCACTTTATTCATAATGATCAGGTTATCCCTAAGAATATTATATTTAACATTCTTCCGGGAACTTCCCGTTACATGAATTATCGACCCCCAGCTTTATTTACAAAACTGGGTGCACGATCGGGTTATCCTTAAGAGTACCACGCACGGCACTCTCCAGGAACTTCCCGTGGAAGAAAGGAAATAGTTTAGACTCATATACCTATTGGAGTATTAAGAAGCAGTTTATACTCGTATACTTTTTGGAGTGTCAGGAAGCAGTTTATACTCATATACCGGTCGGAGTTAGGGGATACAGTTTATACTCGTGCACCCACTGGAGTCTCGCCGTTCTTGACTGGCTTACTCTAGCGTTATGACGCCGGCTTCAACCAAGGTCTGGATACTATTCTTTAGAGTAAAGCAGGCCTTGGTAGGATGAAGGATCCTCCTGTGGTATGCGTAGTACTTCGGATCCGCGGTATTATCAGCTTCCTCCTGATTCGTGATCGGTGGTAGCTTGATCTTGTTATTTTTAAGGAGCGATTCGAAGATGGCTGGAACATCTTCGTCTTTGAAGGAGTACTCTTTTTGAGGCCTCTGATCCGAAGTCTTCTGCTATCTCCGGGACTGCTGTTGTGACGTTTGATTGGCATCAACAGCTGCTGCAGGTGTTTTACCCTTACCACGGGAGGCAAAGTTTGAGTTTGGAGGATTAGTTGTTGATTGACTTCTCTCGGCCTTCTTCCTTCGGAGGAATCGTTCGGCTTGCTCCCCTCGAACCTTCAAATCTTTCCAAGTGTTGGACGGCGCTGTTCCCATTGCTTCCAGCACGTCCAATGAAAGATTGTTGTGGCAAGTCTGAAGAATGAACTCTTCAGTGATCGGGTCCCGGCAATTCAACGCCTTGTTCCGGAACCTTTTGACGAAGGTTTCGACTAACTCCCCGTCCTTTTGTTTCTCGTCGAGCAACGTTCCGATGGATATCTCGGTGTCGTCGTCGAAGAAGTTAGCGAGGAACATTGTCTCCATATCGTCCCAACTGCTCACGCTGTCTGGCTTGAGGTGGCGATACCAATCGAAGGCGGCTCCGCGAAGAGTACCAACGAATGACCGCACCATCAGAGGCTCGTTGCCAGAGATAACACCCAGGTACGATTTGAAATAAATCAAATGCTGGGTGGGGGAACCCCTTCCATCGAACGGCGTGAAGTTGATTAAACTAAACTTCACCGGATAGGGGATTGATTCCCAATCTCTCGGGTATGGACAAGGAATACCCGTTTTCTTCACCTCTTGAGCAGACATCAACGTATTGATTTTGCTCTCGAGGCTTTTGATCTTCAAGTCTTCACTTGTATCCTCGTTGGCATCCTCACTACCACCCCTTGTGTTGATGGGAGGGTCGCTGGCGTTATGAGCCTCATCCGCATTCGCATTTTCAACCTCCTGAACAACTTGATTACGGCGGCTTGGTTCGCCTCGCTGGTTCGTCAATGCCTGGATTTGTTGGTCATGCATCTCTCTCATAGTCTGCATGGCCACCTGTATCTCAAGCCTGAAGGTCTCCTGTTGTTTGGCCATGGCTTCTTCGAGCATCTTAGCCACTTGTTCCGTGCTTATCATGAATGACTCGCGAGGTTCTCCTTCGCTGGATACAGTATTGTCAGACGCAACCGCAGAGCAAGCATCCGACTCTTCATCTTCTGAAGGTAATCTTGTCCGAACCCTGCCATACGTCCTTCGTGAGATGGCTCCGGACTGCAAACGGGTTAGACGCTGGGATGCATTCAGAATCGACTCGAGATCATCCCGTGCCAATGTCCCCTTGTTGGTCATATTAGCGGTGACTCTTGAATGTTCACCGTCTTTAACCACCGTTTTCCTTTGTCGGAAACGCCTAGGCCTTGGCTTTGGCGTCTCAGTGCTGAGCCTTTCGAACACCGAAACCCTTTCGGGGACCATCTTAGTACAATTACACTAAGACAATACCGCTCGAATGAGTTTGGAACAGGGGCACTGAGTCTCGAGCCTACGAGGACTTCTCTTTCTGGCTCTGTTCGTACCCCCAGCACGATAGTACAGCTCGTCCGTATGAAAGTCGGAGCAACCTATCGCGTGTTGGCATGATTTCCCAGGTATAACGTTATTGTCATCGGACGACAACGTTTCCTTCTGGGGGCGAATTGCCTTCTTTGGGCTTTCGAGAGTCACACGCCTCGAAACATGCCTTTGTGGGCATGAGTTCTCAGCGGGCTCCTGGACTTCGATGCGCAAGGTAGTGCGCTTGGGTGCCACGATTTCTTTATCATGTTGAGGGTTGCGGCGACCCCCAGCATGTTGAATTGTTTGGGACTTCTTCATCGGGCCCAAACGTTCTTGAATTGGCACTTTGCTTCGCTCCTCGGGAAGTGGACCGAGGCGCTCCAAGACTGATTTCCTTTTCTGGGATGGCCTTGTGGGATCTCCCGGAATAGTTGTGGAAATCATCGGCGGCTTCGTTTGGTTCGCCGGAGGTTGAATCTGCTTCGAAGGTTGCAGAGGTTGCTCTTTGACCTGAATCGCCATTTCGGATTTCAGCCTCCACACTTTGCGGGTTGGTGGCGGTTTCTTTGTCACCTCCTTCTGAAGCTTTCTACGGGCCTCTTCAGCTTGAGCCCGTGCCTACGCTGATAGTGCGCGACGCTTGCGAATGCGCTCCTCCAGCGTTGAACGGTTCCGTTTGACACGGACCCATTCCGTTGTTAGTGGCTTGGAAGAGCCGCCGTTCATCTGTCGTTGAGGCTGTTTGCCTCTTCTGTTTTTCAGCTCCGCCTTGTAGCGGACTCCGTCAACAGACTCCATCGCCTTTGCGAATTGTTTCGCGAGGCGTTGACGTTGCCTTTGGCGGGCTCTCTTCGAGAGAGTCACCATGCCCTCGGCAACGGAAGGTTTGGCCAGAGCAGATCTGACCTGGTTGGAAGTTGGAGAGATCTCACCTAATGCAGCTTCGGCATCCAGCGGGGCGAGATCTTCGTTGGTAGCTTCAACTTCTTCATACCAACGAACTTTTCTCCTGGAGGAGAACTTCTTGGACTTGCAGGGGGAGGTTGATCTGGATGAGGACGACAAGTACGCCTCGAACTTTTGCTGATCGAACTCGTATTCGACCTCCTCCACGACCGGGATTGAGATCCGCGGCTGCGACGCAACGATCTCGTCAGCGAGATTGGTGGCTCCCACTGTGGTCGCCAGATTGTTCGCGGGGAAATTCGTTGCTTTCTTCATTACTGATATCATTGTACACTTTAATAATCGTTTATCGAGTTACAAAGATCCGGTCTTTTTATAAGAACCGGTTATAATGAAAATCAAAATACAAATAAAGAAAAATTACAACTTGTTTCCTTCTTTGTCGAACGAATCGCGAGCTCCTATTTTGCGGTCACTCGCTTTGGTGGGTTCTTTGCCTGCATCGGGGTTATTTGCCGTGGACCACCGCTAGATCCAGATCCGGGCAGATCTACGCAGTATAACGGGTATTATTCCACCAAGGGAGATAATAGCCGGAGGGATTGTTTCACCAAGGAAACAACCGCTCAATCTCGGGATCTAAGAACCAAGCTTAGATCCGGAGTATAGCAACGTAGATCTCCCGATCCGGTCCTCTCAAACTCCTGCCTTATTTGGCGTTGTCGATCACTGAGCACCAGATCCGGATGAACAAATCCTTGAAGCCTTAAAGTTTTAATCTTTATCAGATCTGAGATTTCAATCCTACAGGGCTTCGCCTCCTCAAAAATCCAACCCTTGAACAAATGAACCTGAAGGCCTATTTATAGGCGCTCGAAACTATGCCCCGTGCACAGAACTGGGCCTAGCCACCTCAGGGTGGCTCGGCTTGGGCCGAGCCACCCTGGGGTGGCTCGGCTAAGGCCGAGTCCCCGGGTGTTTTGTCTGTTTCGTCGTTTCGTTGTTATCCGGTTCTCCGTTGTTCGGATTTGATTCGGTTTGTGGTTGACTTGGTCTGGAATCGATTTGTTGACTTGATTCCAGATATGGCAGTTAATCCGCTTCTGAGTTCGAGTCCGAAACCGATCTTGATTCGATCGTGATTCATCCGAGTTCGCTCTTGTTTAGATGACTCGTTGACTCCTTGAACCGTTGGCTTCATTCCGCGTGCTAAATGGATTGTTGGCGTGCGGTTCGTTAGCCTCGTTAGTCCACTTCGTCGCATATCGCTTGGCTTCGGCGTTGTGGGATAACAGTCGTGCCTGGATATGTCGCCCGATGGTTCGTACGTCGAATCGACGTCGTCGAGCTGTGCTAAGGGACCCATAGGCAATTTTATACGCCTACAGCACCTTTTGACAAGAGCCTCACCCACCTTTTGACAATTGAAAAGAAAACAAAAGTGCGGGTCCCACAACATAGTAAAATTATTATTATTTTATTATACATAGTGTTTTTCAAAAGACTATAAATAGGCTCCAAATCCTTAAGAAAAATTCATCCCAGAAACAACTCCTCATATAGAAGAGTGAAAGAGAAAAAATAGAGAGAGAGAATCTCCTTGTAAAGAGAAATTGTAACTTCAGAGTTTTCTCCTCATAGTAAATTCTTCTATCCTTGCCCGTGTACGTAGGCAATCAAGTACCGAACCACGTAAATCTGCGTGTCTATCATTTTCTCTCTATTTTTGCTATACTATTGTTGTGACCCTACTCTATTGGGCCCCGGGTTTGTCCCAACAATTTATGCTTAATTGCCATGTGGTTATGCCTAATTTCTGCATTTTGGGTGTTTACCCCAACTCACCACCCCCTACCCCAAAGCCCCAAAGAAACCCTCACCCCTGCCTTCTATGAGCAACCCATGCATCCGTAATATAAAGACAGATAATATATAAGGAATGTGGATATATATACTTATGTAAAAATTATATAATTTAATGAATAAAACTAGATATTAAATGATCCACTTCAAGTGACCCAGATGATTAGGAGATTACAATATGGCTCCCCTAGTCTTTGATTCGATTCTGAGCTGGGTTATCGAAAAAAGCAGATATTGTAAGAAAGAAGTAGGCCAAAAGGATGAAGATATGATCTTCTAATGAAAATTAGAAAGTAAAGAAGACAAGCAAGCAATACAAGAAAATAGAAATAGAAAACTAGAAAGTAATGAAGAACGGAGACACTACAAAGAGGGGGAATGATATTAAAACAAAATGTAGAAAAATAGGAAGAAGAAGGTGAAAAAAAGTGAAAAACAAAAGATAATACTTACAAAAGGTATGATATTTGGAAGAAAGTAATGAAGAAAGTATAAGACGAACTAAGGATATTAGAATGAAAGATACAAAGTAAAAATGAAAGGTATGCATGTAAGAGAGGTGCAAATTCAGGATTCTAGCTTATCTTTTGTTACGTTTAAGTTACTTTTGTTTCTTCTATTGTATCTTTTCTATTAGTGCAGTTTATGTGCGAATATCTTTCTAAGGACACAAAATAGTTTGTGAACTTATTCTTAAAGTTATCTTAACAATACTTGAACAGTTATTTGATTCCTCTGTATAAGTGTGAACAGCGGGAAGTGGGCGCTCGGCAAGACACCAAAAGGTGTCTCGCCAGCCCGCGCGAGACACCTTTTGGTGTCTCGCGTGGGTCCGAATAACAGGTACTTGGGCCTTGTTTTGGCCCTGTTTCCTTGGTATAAATAGGAAATCATCCTAGGGTTTCTCAGAGAGTTTTCTGAGGCTTTAGGCGGCTGCAGAGAGAGTTTTTCAGATCTAAAAGATGAGATCTTAATGAGAGAAAAGAGAGAGAACTTGGAGCGATTGTACAAAAAAGAGGTCAGTTTTATTGGGTAAAATCGAAGCCTCTTCTCTTTTGGGACGAGCTTGCTGGTTGTTCAAGTCATCGGTGTTCTCCTTCGTAGTGGAATCTTCCTTCGCCCCTCCCCGTGGATGTAGGTAAGTTTGCCGAACCACGTAAATCTCATATCTTTATTGTTTTTTGTGTATTGTCTATTACTTGTTGGTTTCCTCAACATTCAGACCTAGATTTAATATTAAGAAGAGTGTATATCTCACCTTGCTGGGATATATTAGTTCTGTTCTTGTTTCCATCGCTAAACAGGAACATCGAGATTGTCTTGTGTTTTGTAAAAACAAAAGCCAAAGATTTCTCTCAAGGTGATTCGCTTCTACGGCAAGGTGGGCCTGTCGGTGACTCCTAACAATTGTTATCAGAACCCCTTGATCAGATTGGTGGTGGTAGAACTTCCGATTTGAGGTGGTACTTGGTTATTGTGTGATGCACACAAGTTGTTTGTTGAAATTCCTAAAAGAAGAGAATTTAACTAATACAAGTGGAGAATAACGTCTACCAGTAAAATAGTAAAAATGGAAAAGTATGAGATTGAAAAGTTTAATAGGAAGCATGATTTTTTTATTGGAGGATGCAAATGAAAAACTCGTTGATTTCGTAGAAATAGTACAAGGCTTTGATAGAAAAAGAAAAGAAGCACAAAAATATGTCTGATGAGAATTGAGAAGAGTTAGATCTCAAAGATCGAGCGTCGATTATCCTATGCATTGAGAGGGATATAGCTTTCTTGGTGAATGGAGAGAAAACGGTCGTGGGTGTGTGCTTAAAGTTATAGAGTACCTTCATGACGAAGAGTCTAACAAATCAGATCTACTTGAAATCCAAATTGTATATTTGCAAAATGGAGGAAAGATTATCTCAGGAATACAACAACAAATTTGATAGGATCATATCGGATTTGAAGGACATCGATGTGACAGTAAAAGATGAGGATCAAGCACTTCTGCTACTTCTTTCTTTATCAAAGTCTTATGAGAACCTGGTACAAACATTGATGCTTATAGGTGACAATTTGAAGATGGATGAGACTAGAATGGCACTTCTAGTAGTTGATCTTTAAAAATTTGTATCTAGTGACATGTCTACTAGTGGTAACAAGGAGCAAGCACAAGGATTGTTCGTAAGAGGAAGGGGAAATGATCGAGAAAAATGTAAGTGAGGAAAATCTAGATCGAAATCGAGACCTCTTGCAGGAAGACCGTGTTTCAAATGTGGTGAGCTTGGGCATTTAAATGTTGACTGTTCTAACAAGAGAGTAGGTGAGAAGAAGAACAATAATAAAACCGAGAGAATAGAAAGCAAGGAAGAGGTAAGCTACGTCTCGGAGGAAGGGAGCGAAAAAGAATGCTACATTGTTACGTGTGGTGAAGATACATCCGGTAAGTGAATTCTTGATTCAGGTTGTTCTTACTATATGTGCCCAAATAGGAAGTGGTTTACTGCCTATAGAAGCATTGATAGTGAAACCGTATTGATGGGGAATAACCGTGCTTGTAAAATGGTAGGGCTTGGTGATATCAAAATCAAGATGCATGATGGAGTAGTAGAATCCTAATGGATGTGAGGCATATTCTCGACTTGCGGAAGAATCTTATCTCAGTTGGTGCTTGGGAATCCACTAGCTGCAAGATAGTTACAGAGAACAGAGTAAAGAAGGTTGTTTGAGGTTCCTTAGTAGTGATGAATGACATTCGTCATTGTAATCTATATACTCTCTCGGGTACGATAGTGAGAGGAGATGCAGTGATTGGAACTGATAGAAGTGGTGGAGACCCATGTGAGCACACTCAGTTATGACATAGGCGGTTTGGGCAGATGTAAGAGCAGAGTCTAGATCTGCTCGGTAAAGAAGGTTTGCTAAAGAACATGAAGAAATCTTGTATGGATTTTAGTGAGGATTGTGTGTACGAAAAGATGCACATGGTCCAGTTCTTGAAAAGCAAGCACAAGACCAAAGGTATATAAGACTATGTGCATACAGATGTTTGGGGTCCGGCTCCGATAATTTTTTCGAGGGTGATTCCAGGTATTTTATCTCCTTTATAGATGATTATTCTAGGTATGCTTGGATTATTTTCTTAAGCATAAGAATGAGGTATTCAAGACATTCAAGAAGTGGAAAGCAATGGTTAAGAATAGAACAGGAAGAAAATTAAAGATACTTAGATCTGATAATGGTACAGAGTATACGGATGATGCTTTCAATATGTTCTGTGATCAGGAGGGTATTGCTCATCACTGGACAGTCAGGTCTACACCATAGTAGAATGGAGTCACAGAGAGACTAAACTGTGCATTACGGGAGAAAGCAATGAGTATGCGGTCATATGATAGTTTAGGCAAAGAATGATGGGCAGAAGCGGTTGCTACAGCTTGTTACATAGTGAATCGTTCTCCACATTTGACATTGGATGGTGATGTACCCTATCGGGTATGGTCAGGGGAGCATGCAGATTATGATAAGCTCTAAATTTTTGAATGTACCGCCTACTACCACATCAACAAGGAAAAGCTTGACGCGAGGGCCAAGAAGATAATATTCTTAGGGTATGCAAAGGGCGTAAAAGGCTATCGCCTTTGGTGTAAAAAAGTTTCTAAATTCGTGATCAGCAGAGATGTTACCTCTGATGAGAAATCCATGATAGCTTTATCAAAAGCGAGGGCGCCCCAGGATGATGATGTTGAGACTGTTGGGATCTCAAAATCCTAGGTGATTGAGATAGAACCTAAAGACCAACCAGGTTCTAGTCACATTCAAGAGGTGGATCATGGAGACACTTAGGCAAAGAGTGATGATGAGATTGAACAAGAGGAGGTTCAGCAAGAAAATGTATATGTATTATAACAACAGCAGCTCAAAGACAGTTTAGCTTCCACAAGGCCAAGGCGAGCATACAAGCAAGTTCAGAAGTTAGGGTCAAATCTTCCTCTGAAACACTATAGGTAGGTAAATTTGGTTGAGTACGCACTCTCGATGCAAGATGATGAGCCGGTCACCTTTAAAGAAGCTATTCGGGATAGGAATAGTGAGAGCTGGTTAGCTACGATGATGGAAGAAATGAAATCTCTCTGGAAGAACCAAACATGGGAGGTTAGTCCCATTACCCGTAGGGAGGAAAACTATTGGTTGTAAGTGGGTGTATAAGAGAAAAGAGGATCCTTTCGAGCTTAGCGATACAAGGGACAATGCTAGACTAGTGGCTAAAGGGTTTGCACAAAGAGAGTGTGTGGATTACAATGAGATTTTTTCTCCGGTGGTGAAACACGCTTCTATTCGGGTACTATTGAGTATTATTGCTCATGGTGATTTTGAGTTGGAACAACTCAATGTCAAAACGGTCTTCTTGTACAGAAACTTGGACGGCAAAATCTATAAGCATCAGTCTGAGGGTTACAAGGTTGAAGATAAAAAGGATCATGTACGCCGCTTGAGGAAATCACTTTATGGATTCAAGCAATCTCCTCGACAGTGGTACAAACGATTTGACTCATTCATGCTAAAGAATGGGTTCTCCAGAAGTGATTATGACTATTGTGTCTATATTTGAAAGTTTCATGGAGGTGATTATATCTATCTTCTTTTATATGTGGATGACATGCTTATTGCTTCGAGAAGCAAGGTGGGGATAAATAGGTTAAAATCTTAACTTGATAAAGAGTTTGAGATGAAGGATATGAGTGCTGCTAAGAAAATATTAGGTACAGAGATTAGAAGAGAGCGGAAAAATCAGCGATTGTTCTTGAGTCAGAAGAGCTACATTGAGCGGGTTATCGTGAAGTTTGGGATACAAAGTACTAAGTCAGTGGTGACTCCATTGGCCCCACACTTCAGGCTCTCAGGAAAATTATCTCCTACTACAACGGAAGAAAAGACACACATGAAGCGTGTACCTTATGCTAGTGTAGTTGATAGTTTGATATATGTAATGATGTGTACACATCCAGATATTTCACAGGCGGTCAGTATTATCAGCAGGTTCATGGAGAATCCGGGAAATGCATATTGGGAAATCAGTAAAATGGGTCCTGAGTACTTGAAGGGTATCGTTGATACGGGCTGTGCTTTGGTGGAGATACGTATCAGATTGATGGGTTTGTGAACTCGTGGAGACTATATGGAGACTATTCAGAACTACGGTTAGCTTGATCCCGGTCAGAGGGTACGTAGGTAGCCATGGTATAATGGTACAGCTGATTTTGGCCTAGTTTGGTATTTCAGATCTCTCTTGTGATGCTCGTAATATTCTTCTGGTGTTCGTCCAAAATTTAAGGTTTATCAAATGATGTACGAGGTGGAGAATTATGCACAACGGCGTGCCGGCGCACCGTGAGAAACCAAAAGGTGTCTTGCCAGACCGCGCGAGACACCTTTTGGTGTCACGTGCGGGTCTGAACAGCGGGTACTTGGGCCTTGTTTTGGCCATGTTTCCTTGGTATAAATAGGACATCGTTCCTTGGGGTTCTCAGAGAGTTTTCTGAGGTTTTAGGTGGCTGCAGAGAGAGTTTTTTTAGATCTAAAAGGTGAGATCTTGATGAGAGAAAAGAGAGAGAACTTGGAGCGATTGTACAAGAAAGAGGTCAGTTTTCTTGGGTAAAACCGAAGCTTCTTCTCTTTGGGACGAGCTTGCTAGTTGTACAAGTCATCGATGTTCTCCTTCATAGTGGAATCCCCCTTCACCCCTCCTCGTGGACGTAGGCAAGTTTGCCGAATCGCGTAAATCTCGTGTCTTTATTGTTTTCTATGTGTTGGCTATTGCTTGTTGGTTTCCTCAATATTCAGTCTAGATCTGATATTGAGAAGAGTGTATATCTCACCTTGTTGAGATATATTACTTCTGTTCTTGTTTTCATTGCTAAACAGGAACATTGAGATTGGCTTGTGTTTTGTAAAAATAAAAGTCAGAACTTTTCTCTCAAGGTGATTTGCTTTCGTGGCAAGGTGGGCGTGTCAGTGACCCCCAACAATAAGAATAACCAATTAGTCATTCGCAAGAAGAAAGAGGTGCTAGATTCTAAGATACAAATTTCAATTTTAGATATTGGAGTTAAAGTGTCCAATCTGCAAAGGCTGCAATATAGGGACCGCAGAGTGCCCACAGGCAAATTATTTTTTAGGAAAATTTCCCCCCTTCGACTCTGCAGTTTGGTTTTCTTTGTAGGATATTCGTTATATGATTTTTTCACACCAAAAGTATCATACCGAGGAATTGTTTATCGAACTATTTAAACAGTTTCAAGGATATCAAAATCACATGATAGCCAATAAAATTGAGATTGACATGTAAATACACATAGAAAAAGAAAGGGAGCGTGGGCGAACGCATTATTTGTGCATATCCTCATGATTTCCATCAGCAATCATTGCGAATTTACACCTCCTTGTCCCTTCGTGCGAAATTCATGATGGCATAAAGAGACTACATGTTTGCCTCCAATCCATCTACTTATAAATATGGTTAATAAGCTATCCACATAATTCAAGTATGCGCTTCAAAAATCTAAGATCTTCTCGGTACCCAGCTTCTTTTCTCCGAGGGATACCTCAGAAAACTAAAGCCAGTCTCTTACTGGATTTAGTGATGAAGAGAAGGTAAGTTCCATTATACTAGCAACAAGTAGCCTCTATTTGTTGAAGTCATACTTTAATTGTTTCTTTATACCTTTTTAAAGTATTTTATTAGCACTTACGCCCTCTAAATGAATCTTGAATTGTTATATTTTACGCTCAATTTAGGGTCAACGTAGTATTTTTCTCCGTTAAATTTAAGGTAAAAATCTGGTGATTCTCATGTGATATGCATTTTAACCGAATAGGAGAAATAATCTTGTCTAGAGATCAGGATGTTAATATATTTATTTTAGTGCTAAGAAAACAGTTGTGGGGTTGTAAGTGGTTGTACATACTATCATAATGCAAGATTTTGTGGCTTTCGTCTTCGCAATTGATCCGTTTAAGACATGATGCAGGCGGGATAGGAGGAAATTTAGAGGCATCAAAGAGTTCAGATCAACAAAGAGAACAACGGTGAGAGGGGGGCTGGAGATGGTGAATCTCAAGCTTTACTGCGAGAACAGAAGCATAATGGAGGAGAACAAGAGGCTGCGGGAAAAAGCTCTTCACCTTCAAGAAGAGAACCGAGCTTTGCTTTCTCGTTTACGTGCTACTGCTCAAGCGACTAGTGAGAGGGATTGAAGCCTTAATTAGCCTCTTTTAGCATGTCGAAGGATTCACTTTTCTTCTAAGTGAAAAATATATGTATCCTACATGTTCGTGTATGGCTACGGTGCAATAAAGTTGTAATTGACGGTGAGTAATGGCTTTTGTTTCAAAGATATAGCTAGCAGATGACTGCTAATTTAAAATATTTGGTTGACTTGAGGTGTTCTTGCCTAATTACGGCCATGGGCGCTCCATGGCTTTATTGCCAGAAGGAACTAATTAAGCGAGTGAGACCTATGGAGACATTATTGAGGATATTGTTCAATTGACAGCTGATACTTCCAAAGGGTTGGTTGTGTCAATTGAAAGCACTCCTTGATTTTATATTATTCATTAACCTTCTAATACAAAATGAGTACGCGTTGTATATGCTCCATGTGTATTTAAATATGTTGAAAATTGAGGTTAAATCTGGAATTAAACAGTGAATGATGATGTGATGTAATTTTAAACTTTTTCAAGTTAACTACTGTACGTTTGTGAAACGCTATGCTTAAAGCAATATTTGGCCTACTCCGGTGCAAGGATCACAAGGTCAAACTGCTTCACAGAATAGCAGTACAATACTCTGGTGTGCACCAACCCGGTACTTTCAAGATCTCCTCGATCTATAAGACCTTTTGGTCAAGGCAAAAGATCTCCTCGATCTCAGAACCTTTCGGTTCAAAACCTTTTGGTTTCAGGGTTCCTGCGGGCACATTTTTTGCAGCAGCAGCACAACAACAGTAACAACAACGTCGATCCGACGTTCGTTTTCCAAGCTCGCGTGTGTATACCGACATTCGTATTCTATACTGATGTTCGTATTCCACGCTTGCGAGAGAGTTTCCAGCAGCAACCAAGAGCTGCCCAAGGGCGCTATTTATAGGTCTCTAAAGCCATCTCAAGAGTCACTAGCAATTAATGTGACTGTTACAATTCTTAATGGCAATTAAGATTATAACATCAATGCATTAAATTGCTCTTAATGCTGTTATAACTGCTACATGCAGTAACTGCTGAATATAAGGCAATCAATGGACGCGTTGCTACGAAATGCGAGAGTCACGACTCATCAAATCAGATGAACCTCGTTTGACAAACGAACGTCATTAAACAGGCGAGTCTCGTATGACAGACGAACCTCGTCGAACGAGCAAACATTGTCAAACAAGCAAACCTCTATTACAGACGAACCTCGTCAAACAATCGAACCTCGTATGACAGATGAAAATCGTTGAACGAACGAACATCGTCAAACAAGCGAACCTCGTATGACAGATGAACCTCGTCGAATGAGCAAACCTTGTCAAATTACGAGAACGCTAGGGTCACCCTCGTACGAATACGTAGCTCGTCCGCATGCTGCGAAGCTGTGAGGCGACCAACGTGGCGCCAAACAGCACCACCTTGCCCCGATACCTCCGTACGAAGTGCAAAGTATACCTAACAAAGCGCCACTTAGCACCTCAGCCCGATTAACCCCTATCCTCGACCTATTGGCCCACGGCCCATGGCCTACGACCCACTAGAATTTATGATGGATTAATTCAAATAAAACACTTCTCGGCTTGCCGTTGGTAAGCCTCGAACAAGGGACATTTTGAAACACCAAAACATAAACTTTTCACTAGACTACTAAGCATTTATGAAAAGTATTTGTAGTTAATATATATATAGTTTGAAAACTCATTTTGGAAAGCAGTTTTGACTAAAAAATCTAACAATCCCCCACAAGTTTTTAAACTAGTGTCGTGTTATGGTATTGTCGTTTCAATCCTTGTGCATAAGATAGATATCACAAGGACTTGAATCCCCCTTAGACCATTTGAATAGAAGATAGATGCATGGTGTCGCAGAGACTTGAACCAGCACATGTCTAAAATCCAGCAATCATACAAGATCAAACTCATTTGTTGTAGATTTCACTTTGAACCACACTTGCCTTTGCCTTTGCACATTTATGGCCCTGTGCTTGTCCTGGTTTCTGCTAGGGCTCTAGATATCTTTCCACAAGATATCATAGGAGATGGTCAAATCTCCAGCCAGGCATACGTGAGTTCTTTAGGCATGTTTCCTATCAAACATCCCGCATCCGAAATGTTTTGAACTCATTAAGGCTTAAGAACCATCCTATCTCATGATAGGATTCTAGGTGAGTCCTTTAGGCATGTTTCCTATCTAACACCTCGCATCCGAAATGCTTTGGACCCATTAAGGCTGAACAACCAACCCTTTTACATGATAGGATTATCGGTGAGCCCTTTAGGCATGTTACCTATCCAACATCCCGCATTCGAAATGCTTTGGACCCATTAAGGCTTAACAGTCAACCTCTTTACATGATAGGATTTTACTTGTAAATCTTACTTGACTTTTGAACCAATCATCTTATTCTTAGTAGCGTAAGCTTTGAACTAATAACTTGACGAAATGGTAAGTGTTTGTAAGCCTCACCAAACTTTATAAATCTTACTTGACTTTTGAACCAGTAATCTTTATTATTAGTAGCGTAAGCTTTGAACTAATAATTGGATGAACATGGTAAGTATTTGTAAGACTCACAAAACTTTAAGACCCATTACAGCAGATGTCCTTTCGACTATGTCCTTTTTTAGACCTTTAGTCAAAGGATCAGCTACATTCTCTGAAGACCGAACGTCGATTACCGAGATGACTCCTTGGCAAATGAGTTCTCTCAAATAGCCATGCTTCAGACAAATGATCCACTTCTTTCCATTGAACAACGAGTTTACTGTCACAGCACTCGTTGCCTGATTATCACATTAGTTTATAATTTCTCCTTGCAATTCTATCAATGGAAGGTCTCGGAGAATATAACTGAGTCACTCAGCTTCATCTCCTGCAACACAGAGTGCGAAAACTCAGATTCCATCGATGACCGTGCAATCATAGTTTGCTTCTTAGATTTTCATGAGATGGAAGCTCCACCCATGGTGAAGACAAAACCTCTAGTAGATCTTCACTCATCTGGTTCTGAACACCAGCTCGCATCTGAATAGTCTTCGATTACAGCTGGATATCCAATGTAGAATAGGCCCAGACCTGTAGTTCCTTTTAAGTATCTCATCAATCTCTGGACAGCATCCCAGTAAAGCTTTCCAGAATTACTTGTGAACCTACTAAGTATTCCTACAGCGAATGCTATATCTGGCCTTGTGCAGCTCATCGCGTACATAACACTTCTAATTATCTTTGAGTACCTTAGCTGCTCTACTTGTCTTCCAGTGTTCGATCGAAGCTTCTTATTGTAATCATAGGACACTGATAGTTTTGGCAATTCGTAGTAGCCATACTTCCTTAGCATGCTCTCGACATAATAAGATTGGGACAATCCAATACCCTCTTTAGAGTATATGATTTTTATTCCGAGAATCACGTCCGTAATTCCAAGGTCCTTCATGCTGAACTGAGCTAATAGAAATTTTTTGGTAGATGTTACTATCTCTAAATCACTCCCGACGATGAGTATATCATCCACATAGAGGCAGATAACCACCACCTTCCCTTCAGCGACCTTGATGTATAGGCACTTGTCAGACTCAATGACTTGATACCCATTATTGCGAACAATCCCATCGAACTTCTCATGCCAGAGTTTCGGTGCCTGCTTAAATCCATATAGAGACGTAATAAGTTTACGAACTTTACCAGCTGGAGTATCAAGTCCTTCTGGTTTCTTCATGTAGATCTCTTCTATGAGGTCTCCATTAAGAAAGGCAGTCTTCACATCCATCTGATGTATGATAAACCTTTTTATTGCTGCCCAGGTGATAAGCACTCTAATAGTAGTGATCCTACAAACCGGTGCATAGATATCAAAGAAATCTATTCCTTCTCTCTGAAAGAATTCTTTTGCCACTAATATTGCATTGTACTTCTCAATAGTGCTATCAGAACGAAGCTTCTTCTTAAGATCCACTTACAACTGATAGGTCTAGCATCTTCAGGTACATCCACCAGCTCCCATATGTGATTTTGGATCAATGAATCCATCTCATCATCTATAGATTTTTTCACAGAAGAACTAATAGGCCTAACACCTTCTTAGAAAGTTTGTGGGTCTCCTTCCATATTATAGGTGATGAAATCATCTCTAAAATCTTTTTGTCTTCTGACACGCTTGGAAGATGTTCAGTAACTCCTTCATTACTGACACTTTTAGTTTCTCTTGAAACTGCCTCCTCAGGTGCATCTGACGTACTAGCATTCTCTGTTATATCTTTGAGCAATAATCCTTTATCTTTGATAAACTTATCCTCAAAGAATTCTACATCCCGAGCTTTAATGATGGAGTTGGTTCCAAGATCAAGGAACCTGCAAACATCACTATCTTCAGCAAAGCCAAGAAACATATCTTTTTATCTTCGAACATATGTGAGACATCTCCACACTTTGAAACTATCAAAAGAATCTGGATATCCCAACCATAACTGATGAGGAGTACTATCAGTTTTGAAATATGGTACTGTTCAAAATCCAGTTTGCCATCAGCAAAGCCTCTCCCCAATAACATGTAGGTAGACCGGATGTGATTAGCACCGAATTTACCATCTCGGTCAATATACGATTCTTCCTTTCTGTAATTCCATTAGATTGCGGAGAATACGGAGCAGTAGTTTTAGTAATGATTCCATGCTCCTTGAAGTATGCCTCCGACTCCTTAGATCGGTACTCTCCTCCTCTGTCGCTCATCAGTCTTTTCACCTGAAGTCCAAACTGCTTTTTCACTCGAGTCCAAAACTCAACAAACTTACTGAAGGCTTCATCTTTACATTTTAGCAGGTAGACGTGGCAGAAGCGAGAGTGGTCATCATTGAAGGTGATGAAGTGCTTCATGCCGCCTCGAGTGACAAAGCTCTTGAAATCACAAGTATCTAAGTGAATCAAATCCAATAGGTTGGTGCTCCTTGTGACACTTAGAAATGGATTCCTTGTCAGCTTTGCTTGCGCACAGACTTCACACTTCTCAGGTTTGTTACCCCCACATTTCGATAGTAATCCTAACTTATCCATGCTAGACAGCTTTCTATAATTTAGATATCATAGCCAATTATGTCATAATACAGAGGAGTAAGTAGAAGAGGATACTTCATTTACAACTGAGTTGGGTAAAATAGTACTGATCTTATACATGCCATCAGCACGATATGCATTACCAAAATACATTTTCTTAAAAGATAACACATCCTTTCCTCCTTAAAAATCCAGGCTCATACCGGCATCACACAACAGGCTTCCAAAGACTAAGTTTTTAACAATTGAAGGAACATATTTCACAATATTCAATGTGAGAGTCTTTCCTGAAGAAAGAGTCAGCACCATAGTCCCAGTTCTAAGAACATGAATCAAAGAACAATCAGCCATTGATAAGTTTTCTTTGGTAGCAACATAGGACGAGAACAAATCTCTGTTGGAGCAGACGTGACAGGTAGCACCTGTATCTAACCACCAACCAGAGACTTTGCTGGGAGTTGTCACTTGAAAGAGCATAGCTATACAATTGTCAAGTTGATTAACATTGTATATTGTTCCCTTCTTTGGTGTTTTGCAGTCTTTAGCAAAATGTCCTTGCTTTTCACAATTGAAGCATTTGCCGCTCTTCTTGAAATCTTTCTTCTGAACATTCAGGTTCTTCGGATAATGGTTCTTCTTTTTGTTAAAAAAACTTTTTTTTTCGTAGAAAAAGAACTGGTATCCTTCTCAGAGTTAGTAGCCACCATGTTAGCAGACGACTTCTGCTTAGCAATGAGCTCATTCTTCGTGTGAGTCCGAATCTCGTCTTTTATCCAAATGAACCTCTTCAAATCAGATAAAGTCACCTGTCTTTTTCTTTTTTGAATGTCCATAGAGAACGACATCCAAGATGGAGGAAGCTTGTTGACAATTGCATGAGAAATGAAGGTTTGACAAAGACTGATTTTTTTATCCTTTAGCTTCATAACAAGCTTTTCGAGTTCTTTAACTTGAGGCAAAACCCCTGTGTCATCTTCAAACTTGAAGTCAAAAAACTTGTCAATAAGATGAGACTTGGAAAGCTTCTCCTCATCCTTATATTGCTCCTTCAGAGCATTCCAAACTTTCTTTGCGGAGGGCTTGTTCGTGTAAACATCTGTCAGATGATTAGCCAGGCAGTTAAGGAAATAACTCCTGTAGAAATGATCATCTTTTTCTCAAGAGGCTTCAGACTCTGAGTCTTCTTCTAAGTCAGGTTTCTTCTCAGAAACCACATAGTAGATTTTTAGAAGTTGCATCCCAAAAATCACTTTTTGACGCCATGCGTTAAAGTTAGATCCATAAAGTTTTCTAACTTGAGATAGTCCACTCAAAGAGTCCTCACAGGATCCATTAGTAGATCTGAAATATTGCTTCAAGATTGTTGGAAATTAAGGTTAAATCTAGAATTAAACAATGAATGATGATGTGCTGTAATTTTAAACTTTTTTAAATTAACTGATGTGCGTTTGTGAAACGCTATGTTTAAAGCAATATTTGGCCTACTCCGGTGTAAGGATTCCAATGCCAAGCTGCTTCCAGGAACAGTAGTACAGTACTCTGGTGTGCACCAACCCAGTACTATCAAGATCTCCTCGATCTATAAGACCTTTCAGTCAAGGCAAAAGATCTCCTCGATCTCAGAATCTTTTGGTTCAAAATCTTTCGAATTCAGGATTCCTGCGGGCACAGTTTTTGCAGTAGTAGCACAACAAAAGCAACAACAACATCGATCCGACATTCGTTTTCCAAGCTCTTGTGTGTATACTGACATTCGTATTCTATACTGACATTCATATTCCATGCTAGCGAGAGAGTTTCCAGCAGCAACCAAGAGCTGCCCAAGGACGCTATTTATTGGCCTCTAAGGCCAGTTCAAGAGTCACTAGCAATTAATGTGACTGTTATAGTTCTTAATGGTAATTAAGATTGTAACATCAATGCATTAAATTGCTCTTAATACTGTTGTAACTGCTACATGCAGTAACTGCTGAAGACAAGGCAATCAATGGACGCGTTGCTACGAAACGCGAGGATCACGACTCAGCAATCAGACGAACCTCGTTTGACAAACGAACGTCGTCAAACAGGCGAACCTCGTATGACAGGCGAACCTCGTCGAACGAGCGAACGTCGTCAAACAGCCAAACCTCGTATGACAGACGAACCTCGTATGATAGACGAAACTCGTCGAACGAACGAACATCGTCAAACAGACAAACCTCGTGTGACAGATGAACCTCGTCGAACGAGCGAACCTTGTCAAATTACGAGAACGCTAGGGTCACCCTCTTGCGAATACGTAGCTCGTCCGCATGCTGCGTAGCAGCTTGCGAGGCGACCTCCGTGGCGACCAACGTGGCGCCAAATAGCGTCACCTCGCCGCCACTTAGCGTCTCAGCCCGATTAGCCCCGATCCCCAGCCCATTGGCTCATGGCCCACGGCCCACTGCCCACTGCCCATTAGAACTTATGAGAGATTAATTCAAATAAAACACTTCTCAGATTGCCGTTGGCATGCCTCGGACAAAAGATCTTTTGAAACACCAAAACATAAACTTTCCACTAGGCTACTAAATATTTATGAAATTTACTTGTAGTTAATATATATATATATATAGTTTGAAAACTCATTTTGGAAAGCAGTTTTAACCAAAAAATCCAACATAATATAGATCCTAACCCTAATCTACATTTCCCAAAACTACGAGCAAGACCGCAAGGATGCGGTGTATATCAATTTTTTTTCATGCTGCAAACATCTGGAACTGGTGATTAAATGATTTTACTAACAATGCTGTATATCAAATTATTTCACGCTGCGAACATCTAGAACTGGTGGCTGAATTATTTCCCTTAAGAAAAAATCTACGGGGTTATCATACCTCAGTCACTCACCCAACACCACAGCACTCTACATTCGATATTGCGCCTCCTGACTAAAACATGTATAGAATCTATAATCATTCGTTGCGTAGTGATAAGGTCTTCCTGGTAGGTAAACGAGTCTTGAACAGAGGCTAGAAACCGAATTAATTAATTCAGACACTTAGGCATTTATTACATATTTTCCCTCCCTTTTTTCCAAAGTTCATTACTAAACATGGATAATACAAATATGCAACAGCAGTTACATACTCTACAACATAACCAATTAAATGAAAGACCCGTGTGAAAGTCGTATTAATTGTTCAGCAGAGCATGCTTAGTATTCCTCAATTCATCAATGTGGATATATTTTCCTTAGATCTGCAATTCATTGCTTAGTCCTTCTCAATCCATCATGGGATCATATTCCTCAGGACTGCAATCCATTGCACTTAGTACGGCATCATCGTGCCCTTCGAATACTTAACAGTGGATGGTTGTAGGGAGGGCAATAAAGGAAAAATATGCTTTTGAATGTGAAAAGCTATGTGCTGAGAGCAATGAGATCTCTACTACTGCATGATTGCATGGAGAAATCAAGTTAAAAAGAAATGATTTTGATTTTGACGACTGCAAAAGGGACAATGATGGCTTCTGGTGTTAGTGTTGAAGGTAGCAATAGTGATTGTGGAGCTGGCAGTGGCAAGGACAAAAACGATTGTGATGACAAACAACCTCAGGCATTAAATTGCTAACCGTACGACTATCTACTTGACTATATACGATATTGTCCGGATACAGTGGAATAAATATGATTTGAACACAATTTGCTTCAAAGCTAAAACAGGGCGAGATGCCCTATTCAAAAACCTCATTATATAAACACTAACATTACCCAAACTAAGAGACCAAGTGTAGTCATTATCAAATAGTTCATACCGTTGAGTAGGAAGCAGACTAATGTCATCATCCACAACATAATACATAAATGTTTGATAAAAAAATAAACTTAACCAAGGCTTAAAAAAGGATGAGCTAGAGAAAACAGAGTACATATACAGAGTTTTGAGCTAGCACATAGCTTGCGAGACATAACATAATTACAACTAAAAAAATTGTTTACGAGGGTATATGGAAACCGTAAAATCAAAAGATAAAGCACGAAGCAGTCCTCAGAAAATTTCACTAACTTGCGCTTAAATCATCTCTCATCAGTACGGCTGAAGCTCCTTGTCCTCCACTAGCTCTCTTAACGTTGAAGCTGTAGAAATGGCGAAAATATTGGTAAAGTTCAAGAAATTTGAAGCGGAAAGGAATTTGGGTGCTTGCTGGTCGACCGCGAGCTTTTACGCGGTCGACTGCAAACGTGCACGAGTACAAGGTAGTTTCTGGAGTTCTGGTCGGTCGACCGCGAGGTTAGGTCCGGTCGATCGCCAAACCTTATAATGGTTTTCTGGATTCTATCGTTCTGTCCGGTCGAGCGCAAGCTTTGGCGCAGTCGATCGCTAGTCGGATTTGGGCCTAGACTTTATTTTCTGTTCTGATTTGGTTTGTATTTTGATATATATTGAAACACAATTTTAGGGTTTTGTTAATCAGAGATTTGAGATTGTACTGAGCATATTAAGAGAGAGAGAACTTGTGAGCAAGTTGAGAGATTTTGTTTAGGGTTTATTTAAGTGATTTTGTGAGATTGTAACCCTTTGTACTCTTCTTGATTTAGTGGAATCTCCCCATCTTCTCCTCGTGGACGTAGGCAAACTGCCGAACCACGTATATCTCTATGTTTGGTTTGATTTGTCGTATTTTGGATTAGATCATGCTCGTGTTTGGTTTGGTAACTTTTCTCTTATGGTTAGGAGATCTATTTTGGAATCCATTCCAGGGTTCAGTTGGGTAACTTCTAAATTCTATCAAGTTTGATTTTCCTCTACAATTTAGAGTTTGTGAGTATTGGTGAAGAAGTTGGTGAAAGAAGGAAGATGGTGGGTACAGTTCAAGTTGGTTTTCAGAACACTAAAATTAGTGTGGTTAAATATGACTGTAAGATCAATTTTGGTTTGTAGATGAGCGACATACAGCATACGCTTAATGCTCAGAATTTGAAGGAGACCATCATGGTCCATGAGAGGCCACTAAAAAATGAAGAGGCGGTATGAACAAAGATGAATAGGAATGCTTGTAGGGTTATCAGGTCCTATTTGGAACAGGAGCTGAAATATGATGTGATTGGGGTGACGTCTGCAATGGATGTGGGAAATTCTCAATAACAAGTACCTTACGAAGTGTGTTAAGAACATATTGCACTTGCTACGTAGGTTATTCAGATTTTAGATATCCAGTGGCATCTCACTAGCAGTTCATGTGAACAACTACACTAAGTTATTTTCGGACTTGGCGAATGTTGATGAGAAGATATCAGATGACTACAAGACAATTATTTTGTTGGGCTCCTTACCAGATGAGGAGTATGATACCTTTGTGCTTACATTGTTGAATGGGAGATCTTCAATCATTTATAGTAAAGTGACTAACGCTTTAACGAACTATGATTTGAGGAGGAAGGACAATGAGACTTCTCACACTAGTACTTTAGGAGAGGCCTTATCGACGAGAGGTAAAAGCCTATATCTGAGAAGTGGCAATAGCGGCAGGTCAAAGCCAAGAGGCCATCACCAGCTAGGAAAGAAATAATTTGCATTCTGTAAGGAGCAAGAACATTAGAAGAGAGACTGCCCAAAGATCAAGGAGAAGGAGAATAGCAAGAAGAAGGGCTCGAAGGCCAATGAGGTGAACGTTACGAGAGGTGATGATTCTGATGATTCGAGCTTTTCTTTACTGATTACTCTGGAGGTGAACCACTTGGATGCATCAGATTGGATGCTTGATTTTGGTGCTAATTATTATATTACTCATAGGTGAGATTGGTTTTCATCATTTAAGAGACTCGATGAGGGTGTTGTTGTTATGCGAAATGATCAATCGTGTGGTATTTGTGGGATAGGTACCATGAGGATTTGGATTCACGATGGAGTCATCCTTGAATTAAAGGATGTAAGATTTATTCCTCAGCTGAAGAAGAATATTATCTCAGTTGGATCTTTAGGGGCGAAGGGATTCAATGTTACCTTTGAAGATGTTGTAGCAAAGTTTACTAAGGGATCTTTGATGGTGATGAAGGGAGTCCACAGTTGGAGCTTATATTATTTGAAGGGGAGCACTGAGATTGGCCAGGTAGCTTCAGCTATTTCATAGGGGGACATGTGCAGACTTTGGCACTACAGGTTTGGACACACAGAAAGAAGTCACTGCAGGTGCTGTGTAAGCAAGGACTATTGAAGGGAGCTAAGAGTGAAAATGTTGAGTTCTATGAGCACTGTGTACTTAGCACAAAGACGAAGGTGAAGTTCGGGACTACTATTCATAATACGAGAGGTATCCTGGATTACGTACACACTGATGTTTAGGGTCCTACCAAGACTGCATCACTTGGTGGTTGATATTGATTTGTCACGTTCGTTGATGACCATTCTAGGCATTGATGGGTGTACATCACAGCAAAGAAGAATAAAGTCCTAGATATATTTGTGGAGTAGAAGAAGAGGTTGGAACTACAAACTGGGAGAAAGATCAAGACGTTACAATCCGACAACGGTGGTGAGTACACATTAGATCTCTTTCAACAGCTATGTTAAGACTAGGGCATAGAGAGGCACTTCACAGTTAGTCATACACTATAGTAGAATAGGGTAGTAGAGAGGTTAAATCGGTATTTGCCAGAGAAGATCTGAGTTTGTTGCACATAGTGGTTTGGAGAAGATCTTTTAGGCTAAGGAACTTTTATATGTGAGCCACCTCATTAACAGGTTGTCTTCATCTGTGATTGAGAGGAAGACCCCTATGAAGATGTGGTCGGGAGAGCCAGCACATGACTATGACCAACTCAAGGTATTTGTGTGTCTTGTATATTATCATGTTAAGACTGATAAGTTAGAACCTCGAGCAAGAAAGACCATATTTATAGGATTCAAACGTGGTGTCAAGCGATACAAGCTATGAGATCTAGTTGATAGGAAGATTGTGCTGAGTAGAGACGTCACGTTAGATGAGGCTTCTAGCTTGAAGCTTCCAGGTGGAGAGCAACCCGACAGAGGAGATATCACAGGTGGTGGAGATCGATATAGTTCCACATTATCTAGATGGTACAGTATCCATTAGAGTGCTGTCTGAGGTGACGCCAGGCAAGCACAGTGACAACGAGGAGAATACAAGTACAAATGTGAAGAATCAGGAACTAATGAATCAGGTTTAGGATTCTATTATGGTTCGGAGACAGAGGAGGGACATACAGATGCTACCACGGTATACTGACACAGTAGTTACTTATGCACTTCTGATGGAGAGTATCAACGAGTTAGTGCCTACTACATTCAAAGAGGTCGAGCAGAGTTCGGAGGATGATTCATGATTTGTAGCTATACAGGAGGAGATGGAGTCTCTTCACAAGAACGATACATAAGAGCTTGTTAAGCTTCCACAAGGGCGGAAGGTGATTGGTTGCAAGTGGGTATACACAAAGAAGGAGGGTATTGAAGGCACTCCAATAAGGTTCAAGTCTAGGTTGGTTGCGAAGGGTTATGGATAGGAGGAAGGTATTGATAATAATAAGGTTTTCTCTCTAGTTGTAAAGCACTATTCGATTCAAATTTTGCTAGCTTTGGTGGCACAATATAGATTAGAGTTAGATCAGTTAGATGTAAGGATGATATTTTTTCATGGTGATCTTGATGAAGAAATATATATGACTCAGCCATTGGGATTCCGAGCTGTAGGGAAGGATAAGTTGGTTTGTAGGTTAAAGAAATCGTTATATGGTTTGAAACAGTCTCCTCGATAGTGGTATAGGCGATTCGATGGATTTATGATCAGACATTCGTACACTCGGAGCCAGTTTAATCCTTGTGTGTATTTTTGCAAGTTAAAAGGAGGTGTGTATATTTATTTGTTGCTTTATATCGATGACATGTTGGTTGCCTCTATTTCCAAGTCTGCTATAGATGAGTTGAATGCCCAACTCTCAAAGGAGTATGAGATGAAAGATATGAGTGAGGCAAAGTGTATTTTGGGGATAGAGATTGGCAGAAACAAAGAGAAAAGCAGAATTTATTTGACATAGTTGGATTATTTGAAGAAGGTTCTACAGCGGTTTAATGTTAGCATAGATACGAAGCCAGTCAGTGTACCTTTGGGAGCCCATTTGAAGCTTTTAGCTGACCTTTTACCAAAGACAGTTGAAGATAGAGAGTTGATGTCAAAGATTCCATATGCGAGCATGGTTTGGAGATTGGTGTTCACGATGGTATGTATGATCCCGGATTTGTCACAGGCGGTTGTTGACCCTATAGTTTGGATGATGAGTTAGCAAACAATTCATTACTAATAAGCTCTCTAGTGTTTTTGTGTTTATAGTTTCTTTTCAGGTATCTCAACACAAGTCAATTAAGCGTTAAAGATTCAAGTTCTCTTGTGTGGTTCTACCTAGGTATATGTTTAGTTTACCTACATATTGTTCGCAGGGAAAGTTGGTGCTTTCTTCATTATTGATTCCATTGCACTCAGTTAACAACTTTATGCGTTACAAAGAGATCCGGTCTTTTTATAAGATCCGTCTTACAATGAAAATCAAAATAAAACAAAGAAATCAAAATTACAACTTCTCTCTTTTGTCAAAAAAATCACAAGATCCTGTTATCCGGTCTCTTGCTTTTGTGAGTTGTTTGCCTGCGCCGGGGTTGTTTACCGTGGACCACCGCGTGATCTAGATCCGAGCAGATCTACGTGGTATAACGGGTATTATTTCACCAAGAAAATAATAGCCGGGAGGGATCGTTTCACCAAGGAAACGATCGCTCGAATCTCGGGATCAAAGAACCAAGCTTTGATCCGGAGTATAACGACGTAGATCTGAGGATTAGATTCCTTCAAACTCCTGCCTTGTTTGGTGCGGGTGCTCGCCAAGAACCGAATCCGAGTGTCCAAGTCTTCAAGCCTTCAAAACTCCGAGGTGAGGTCACAATCCGGCAGAGTTTCGGCTCTCCAAAAGTTCAACCAAAAAAGTCCTCCCAAATGATGAACCACCCCGCCTATTTATAGGCTCTCTGAACTGTGCCCGTGTGCACAAGAGAGAGGGGGGGAAGGCACCGGCCACCTCAGGGTGGCTCGGCTCATGCCGAGCCACCCCAGGGTGGCTCGGTTTCGGCCGAGTCCCCCCGGGTGTGTTGTGTTCCGTCGTTTTCCGTTGTTTCCGGTTATGTTCGTGATTCGGTTGTGTGGTTGATTGATCTGGAAACGATTCGTTTTGACTTGGTTCCTGATTTGGCAGTAAATTCGCCTTGGTGTTTGAGTTCGAATCCTCTCTTGGTTGGATGACTCGTTGACTCCCCGAACCATTGGCTTGATTCCGCATGCGAATGGATGCATTCCGTTGTTCACGTGCGGTTCGTTAGCTTCGTAGCCTCGTTAGTTCGCTTCGTCGCTCGAACGTCCGTTGATTTGTCGAATCATCGTGCCGAGCTGTGCTAAGGGACCTATAGGTAATTTTATACGCCTACAGATATCTCCTCCAAAGTGTTCCAGCCTCGTTCTTTTATAAAAGAGTCTGGAATGCTTTGGATATGATTGCCCCTACCCTTTGTCGGTGTAACAGGACCTGGAAATGACCTTCGTTCTGTATTCCTTCACTCCTTCAGGCTATTCGGTGCTTTGTCGAATGTCAGTAAGGATTCCGATGCTGCATTTATTGTCTGACCGTTGTTGGAATTTGAACTTGAAGTCGATTCCTGATTTTCCAATCTTTAGCTCGTGCTTATTAGTTCGACGTATAACTAACCCTCGATTGTTGGCGTTGAGTCTTCATTTGCGACGCATTGTCCGGCGTAGTTTATTGAGTTATCCTTAAGAATATTTTTAGAAAAATATTCCCCAGGAACTTCTCAACAAAAATAGGAAATAGTTTATACTCGTATACCTTATTGGAGTATTTCCGTGTTCAAAATGAGCTGAACCGGCTTGAAAATGGGCCAAAAAAGGCAATAATTTGGCTAAAAAAAATCGTCCGACCCTTCTGAATGTGTGGGAGAGACAGGAATAAACCAAGGATGAGACCCTCAGTTGATTTGAAGTCATTTCGATGCTTGATTCAACCCCTTTTGGACTGATTTGGACTGGTCCGGTCTGGTTCAACTTGGTCCGGTTTGGTTCAACTTGGTCCACACTATAAAAAGGGGTCTTTTTTCATTTTTTTTTCTTCTCTTCTAGGGCCGGCCCCCCTCTCTCCTCTTTTTTGACTTTTCTCTTCCCTCGAGCATCTCTTCTCCTCCAAACCTTGATAGTTGTCCCAGATCTAGGCTTCCTTTTGATCTTGGACTGAAAAATCCCTCAAAAAACCATTTTTTAGAATTCCTCTCAGGCCCCTCCAGCGCGTGGTTCAAGTTTCCTTAAAGATCTCATCTTTATTGGATCTCGAGCCTTTCTTCAGGTAAATCTTCCATAATCTTGATCTTTTTCATGTTCAATCCAATGTATAGAGTCGTAGGATTGTATGTAAGGGTTGAGGGTGTGATTTGACGCCTCGAGCTAATCTTTCAGGGGGTAAAAATTGTAATTTTGAGGGGTTTTTATGCAAAAATTAGGGCTGAAATTATTTTTTGAATCTAACCCCTTGAGTTATTTTGTTGGCCATCATGTCTCGTGCCCCGAGAGGTCGTTCCCCTGCTGTGTCGGTTGATGGCGCGCCTCCCTCTTACGCTGGTGAGCTACTTTTTTGCAAATAAGCCCTTTTTTCTTAGAAATTTGTAAATTGATCCTTTTTACCCCATGTTGTTCTCCTTGGTGAGGCAATCGGGAAGAGCCTTGATTCTCTTGGTGAGGATCGACGCTTTTTGGCATATTTGGGAATTTTGCAAATTAACCCTTTTTTCTTGAAAATTTGTAAATTGGTCCTTTTTACCCCACGTTGTTCTCCTTGGTGAGGCAATCGGGAAGAGCCTTGATTCTACTTGATGAGGATCGACGCTTTAAAGATATGTTTTGCTTGGTCAAAACCATATCTCAAAAATAAAGGGGGCGATTTGACGCCACATTGCGCTTTATAAGGCAGGGATATGTTGTCGACATACCCTGTTTTGTGATTGCACAATGTGGCCAAATCGTCTCACCCTTTATAAGGCAATGACTCTATCTTAGCTATTTGTAAGATGAGTTCAATTTCCTTTTATAATTGGGACTAACTAGTGTTTAACTGTTTATTTTGCAGTGGGATACCCTTCTGGATCATTCTCATCCCACACAGTATATGGGCGTCGTGGCGAGTATTACTCGACCTCCGACGATCCTTACCCCATTCCGGTTACTCCTCAGTTTGCTTCGGGCACATCGACTGAGGTTGCCCAAGTGGTGAGGGAAGGTGGGCCTCGAGCTATTCGCCAACTGATTACAGATGCGCCTTTTGTGAAGGACGCCAGCTCTACTCAGCCTCTTCGGAAGAGCGATTTCTTATTTGGTGATTCTGTCGACGACCCAGAAGCCGTATTTATTGATGCTGAGCAGTGGATTCATAAGACCGGCAGTGGCTTCATATACTTGCCGGAGATTCCTCGGCATCGCTCATTGACTGAGCTCAGGCGTCAGGCTGTGACACGGGAGATGTCGTGGTGCCTAACGGAGGATCATGAGAGTGTCCATTGCGGCTACGTCACTCATCAGGCAGTTCCTGGCTCGAGCAGGAGTCATATCACCGGATTACATCCCGGAGTAGTGGGACTAGATGCGCTACCACGTAACGAGCTCCTCGCCACCGCTTCTACCTTGAGGAACCGTCTTGCTGCTCTAGGACGTGAGATGCCCGCGACGCGTCACAGGTTTTATGGTTGAGACCATTCTTTGGACAAGTTTTGGTGGACCCGTATGACGACATATGTCTTGAGCCGATGGGGCGAAGAGTTGCATGCTTGTGGCTTATATGCAGCTATCCGTGCCAACATGTATGGCTTGCCGGTCAGCGCGAGGCACTTCTGCGCTTTGTTCGAGCTTTATAATCCAGACTCGAACACTTTTCTGACCCGACAAGGAGAATTGGGTTTGGCTCTTCATGAGATGCACAGGATTTCTGGCTTGCCCATGGGACAGATGTTGTATCAGGAGTATTTCCCCTCTAATCATGAATTGAGCCAATTGAAGGATCGCATGCCCGACCGTTATGAGACTCTATGGGACCTCACTTGTCACTATCATATTGCTTTGGCGCAGTCCGAGCCTTTAGCAAAGAGGACCAAGGTATGTGTGAGTCTGAAGCAATTTGCTAATTACTTGTTCAAGAATCTAGAGAGCAGTTCCGGCGAGGATATTTGTGAGTTGGCCACACTCACTCCTTCAGAGGTGAACAGTCTACTGAAGAAGATTGACGCTCACTCTTACACCACTAGCAGTCCTGAGGGTGGCTTTCCTGCAAGGACTAAGTTCAAGTCATTCTTGTGGCATGCTACCGCACCGATTCGACCGATGACTCTTCTTGCCGGCTTTCTTTCTATCTGGTTGAAAAAGTGTATGGTTCCATATCAGTCTGGCGACGCCTTGCCCTTGGAGGTACTTTACCCAGCAGTTCAGCTCGCCTATAAGAACGAACTCTCACTTCTTCCGGTGATGGTGGCTAACATCCATCGAGGACTTCGACAGCTTTCCAGTGCCTTCACACGGAAGGAAACTGATTTGCCAGGTCAGATTCCCACTCTTAAGGTGGAGCTTCCGTACGCTTATTTGATGGCTTGGTTCGTCCTTCACCGCTCGGATATGATGTCGGTACCGAACGCCACAGACCACTCTGTTCCACTGTTACAGTTGCTTGAGAATGGCAGGTGGGAGGGACGCGGATTTTCTGATGTCAGACAGCAGCTGCAGTTCCACAAGTGTTGGGCATTTTTCACTTGTTTTCTGCAGTTCTCCGGCCGATACGGCGAGTGTTTGATAGATGAGGAGAGGCCGAGAGAGTATCGACTCACTTAGACATTGGCTGCTTCAACTGGCTGGTGAATATTAGGCCCGGCTATCTGACTTTCCGGGTGAGGGATCAGTGCTTCATAGAGCCATATCTTCCCTGCCGATTCGCTCGCCAGTTTGGCTATGATCAGCTTTACGTCGGGAATCCTTGTCAGCAGCTTCGGACCCATAGTGGTTTGGTAGACGGTCTCCGTGCATGGTTGTGGACCGTGACTGGCTGTACTGGTGCTAAGTTCAGCCTCCCGAGTACTGATTGGCAGTTGAACCTCACTTTCTTGAGCTGCAAGTGGTTGTTAGCAGCCAACAAGACTATCCCTGTGAAGCCGATTGCGGAGCTAGAGGCTGAGGAAGCTTCTCAGGTAGATTCCCGTAGGATTCGGGAGAACGCTCGGTCACAGAGGACGCGGAACAAGACTCGCCGGATTGATGAAGAGGGCCAGAGGACATTCCATTCCACAGACGAGGCTTCAGGCGGGGATCCTGAAGATTACGATGACTTTTCCGAGCGAGGTTAATCATTCATCTTTTTCTTCCGCTTTTCAGAATTATTAAAGCTGACAATGGTTTGATGTTTCAGGGACCATTGGTGATCAGGAAGAAGAGTTCCGTCCTCCTCCTCGAGCGAGACCTTCGACTATTGTCCCTGCTGCTAGGCGGAAGAGATTAGCCCGTAAGCCGCGTGCAGCTTCCCGAGCCTCAGATATGGACCTTGCTGGTGATAATCCTGCTAGTGACGGAGGTAACATCTACCCTAAAAACCATCCTCTTGATTATTCTGAACATTGACTCATGCTTTTCCCTTCTCTATATAGGAGAACGTGGAGAGAGCGAGATGAGCCCCGATCCCGTTCCTATATCTCCTGGTGAGTCTGACCCCCTGCCTTAGGTGGAAAGATCTACAGGAGTTGCTGACATCGGGGAGAGTGTCAATGTAGGACCTGATCCCGTGAATCTAGGTACATCTAACACTGACAATGTATTTTTTAGATGACGCACAAAGGAATTTGTGCATTGTCTAATTGTTTCTGTATTTCTTGCTCCTTCAGATGACCTGCAGGAGGCGAATCCTGAAAATGAAGAGGCTAATGCACCCGTGAAAGGTAACTCATTTCCACTAGTTGTGGTCTCTTTATTCTTCTTTGGTTTTTATATTCTCCCGTGTCAGACTTCTCGATTGATGACTTTGACGCGGAAGGCTTGTTTGCGGACACTCCTATGATGCACTTCATATATAGCTCTCCTCAGATTGATGACCAGTTACCTGGGGATATGTTTTCGGAGTCCACCTTCGCTGAAAATCCTGAGAATGGTTCCTTTGAAGGTATGTGTCTCCTTCTGAGTTGATTATAGGACTAGCCAATTTTGGCTAATGCAGCTATAATGTGATGCCCTTGACAATTCTGACTTTATACTTAACAGGGGTTTTTGTTGAGAATGACCCTGTTGAGCCAGCTACGAGACCAACTGCACCAATTGATGCATCCACAGCGGTTACATCTTCACCACCCTCAGCGGCTCAAGGGGAAGAAGGTATAAGTAAACTCATTGAGGAGCGCTATTCCTTTTTCTCATTAAGACTTTTGACGGACTTCTCCATTTTTTGTGTAGGGCGTTCTTCTCGTCTTCATGTCCTAGTGAAGGAGTTGTTATCTGACGATGATCCCGACAAGGTCGTCATCTGCATAGAAGTTCGCTTCTTCTTCTCCTTTGTGAATGTTATGATTGGCAACCTCTTCCACGGCGGACTTTCACTTCACCAGTTTAAACCTCTCCTTAATTCCAGAGTCAATTTGATAAGGGAAGCAGGATATCCAGATTTGGCGAAGGCTATAGTTGACGATCTCGACTGCCTAGAGCATGAGCTTCAGATGTTTCGTGAGCTTCGAGATGCCGGCGCCTCTTCATTTATTGCTGCTGAGTTGGACACCCGCTTATAGTCACTGTGCGAGACTCAGATTCTTGCTAGTCTTGAGATTCAGATGCAGCGAGACTGGGTAGATCGGGTTGAGACCGGCCTTGCTACTAGATTATCTTCACTTGCCAAGCTCGACTCTTCCATTATCTCTTGTGAGACCAAGATAGACCGGCTCAGAAGAGAGCTCCGTGAAAAAGCGGAGACTTTGGGTATTCTTCAGATGACGAAGGCGCAGGACCAGTAGACCTGCACGGCTTTGTCTGATGAGTTGAAGTCTTTGAAGCAGAAGCTAGTTGAGACCGAGGAGACTGCTGCGAAGACTTCAACCGCCACCGAGGAGTCCATTAGAGCTAAACTTAGGCAAGCTTATGATGAGAAGCTTTCTAAGCTCAGCCAGCAGATTTTTGATCATGGGCTCGATGTATGATTTGGTTTGCTGTGTACTTTGACTTCTGATTCTTTTAGTGAGACTGGTTTTTATCTTTATTTTTATTATGATTCGTCATTCCGTTTGAAATGATTGACCATAATACTCATAGGATTTTTGGCAAACCCTCAGCCATCAACGGGTTTGATGAGCCTTTACCGACTACCGTTTGAGTCGGGCTAGCATGCGAATTGTTTAAATCCGTTCGCATGTAACGTTGTGCTCAGAGATTGAATTCTCTGAGACTTTGTGCTATGATGTCGAATACATAGACTTCGCCATTGTTACGGGAATAGGCTACCCGGCGACACGTGTTAGGTGTCGGCTTTAGGATTTTTGGCTAACCCTCAGCCTCTAACGGATTTGATTAGCCTTTACCGACTACCGTTTGAGTCGGGCTAGCATGCGGATTATCTAAATCCGTTCCGCACGTGACGTTAAGCTAAAAGAGTTAACTCTTTTAGTGCTATGATATCGAACACGTAGACTTCGTCTTTCTCCTGTGAAAAGACTAAATAGCAACGTGTATGAGACGTTGACTTAGGATTTTTTGTAAATCCTCAGCCTTTAACGGATTTGATGTGCTCTTACCGACTACCGTTTGAGTCGGGCTTACCTGTGAATTGTTTTAATCCGTTCCGTATGTGACGTTGTGCTAAAGGAATGAACTCCCTTAGACTTTGTGCTATGATGTTGAATACATAGACTTTACCATTTGTTACGGGAATAGGTTACCCGGCGACGCGTGTTAGGCGTTGACTTTTGGATTTTTGGCTAACCCCCAGCCTTCAACGGATTTGATTAACCTTTACCGACTACCGTTTGAGTCAGGCTAGCATGCGGATTGTCTAACTCCGTTCCGCATGTTACGTTGTGCTAAGAGGGTGAATCCTCTAAGACTTTGTGCTACGACTTTGAATACGTAGACTTCGCCGTTATTATGGGAATAGGCTACCCAGCAACGTGTATTAGACATTGACTTATCCATACTTAGGCTTCGGGATAAAGGTCCCCAGAATCGGATTCTGGTATCTTCTTCAATTTGTGAAAGACTAAACCGGCGACGCATGTTAGGCGTCGGCATATTCTTTCTTAGGATTCAGGATGAAATTCCCCATGCGTATAAGGCATGGATTTTGGCGTTATTAATAACAACCTGCCACAATGTTGAATATGTGAGCGAGTGTTCTTTTTAACGGTTAAGAACTAACCGGCGGTGCGTGTTAGGCGCCGACTTATCCTTTCTTAGGTTTCAGGATAAAATACCCCAGAATCGAACTCTGGTGTCTTCTTCTACGGAGAAAGACTAAACCGGCAGCGCGTGTTAGGCGCAGACTTATCCCTGCTTAGGTTTCGGGATAAAATACCTAGAATGAATCCAAAATTCTTGGAAAATGATTGGTGTGGGAAGGAAGAATTTTATATTCTATTCCCTAAACAAAGAAGAAAACTCGAGGTGGGATCTCAACCCCTAGAATTCGGAAAGGTGAAACTAAGAGTGGGATCTCCACTCCGAGAATCGAAAAGAATCAGATAACCCTAACTGTCAGAAGGTTTGATTACCGAACTAAAGATGAATCTCTCGCTTATCGAGAATGAATTGTAGTTTTGGTCCTAACTGTATGAAGGTTTGACCAAACTGGAGCTTGAGATGACCCTAACTGTAGGAAGGTTTGATCACTCGATTTGAAAGCGGACCTCTCGTTCATTGGAGGAATCGAGAGGGGATTTTGGCTGTGGTCCTAACTATAGGAAGGTTTGACCAAGTGGGGGGTTTAAAACGATCCTAACTGTAAGAAGGTTTGATCGCTCGATTTGTGGGCCTCTCGTTCATTGAAGGAATCGAGAGGGGATTTTGGTTTTGGCCCTAACTGTAGGAAGGTTTGACCAAGTAAAAAGTGAGAGTGAGAGTACAAATTACTGTAAGAATGTTGATTCGTACAAATCACTCAAAGGGGGTATTCTTGGTGTTAAGTTATAAGGACTTAACACAAAGGGGTTTGACAATTCGTCAAGGATTGATATCAAAATTCCAAGTATTATATCCGGACTCTAACAATAGGAGTGTTGAGTGCACAGATATATCAAAAGTTTGAGTGGATTTAACCGAAAGGAATTTTAGTGGACCCACCGTCAATTAGTTTGATCGGTGGGGGATTCTGTGGTGGAGACCATGAGTCGTCAAACACCAATGAGAGTTTTGTGAGGGAAAATTGATCCAATGAAGTGATCGGATTTCATCTCAGCAAAAGAGTGTTCGGAAATTAGGAGTTTAGTGTTTATCACTTTATTCATCATGACCGGGTTATCCCTAAGAATATTACATTTAACATTCTTCCGGGAACTTCCCGTTACATGAATTATCCACCCCTAGCTTTCTTTGCAAAACTGGGTGTATCATTGTATCACCTGCATGATCGGGTTATCCTTAAGAATACCCCGCATGGCATTCTCCAGGAACTTCCTGTGAAAATAGTTTAGACTCATATACCTATTGGAGTATCAGGGAGCAGTTTAACCTCTTATACCGGTCGGAGGGTTGAGAAGCAGTTTATACTCGTATACTCTTCGGAGTGGCAGGAAGCAGTTTATACTCTTATACCCGTCGGAGCTTTGCCGTTCTTGACTGGCTTACCCTAGCGTTATGACGCCGGCCTCCACCAAGGTCTGGATGCTATTTTTGAGCGTAAAGCAATCCTTGGTGGGGTGAAGGATCCTCCTGTGGTATGCGCAGTACTTCGGATCCGCAATATTGTCAGCTTCCTCCTGATTCGTGATCGGTGGGAGCTTGATCTTGTTATTGTCAAGGAGGGATTTGAAGATGGCTGGAACATCTTCGTCCTTGAAGGAGTACTCTTTTTGAGGCCTCTGATCCGAAGTCTTTTGCTGCCTCCGGGACTGCTGTTGCGATGTTTGATTAGCATCGACAGTCGTTGCGGGTGTCTTTCCTTTACCACGGGAGGCGAAGTTCGAGTTCGGAGGATTAGTCATCGATTGACTCCTCTCGGCCTTCTTCCTTCGGAGAAAGCGTTCGGCTTGTTCCCCTCGGACCTTCAAGTCTTTCCAAGTGTTGGACGGTGCTGTCCCCATTGCTTCCAACACGTCCAACGAAAGATTATTATGGCAGGTCTGGAGAATAAACTCCTCAGTGATCTGGTCCCAACAATTCAATGCTTTGTTCCGGAACCTCTTGACGAAGGTATCGACTGATTCCCCGTCCTTTTGTTTCTCGTCGAGCAACGTTCCGATGGATATCTCGGTGTCGTCGTCGAAGAAGTTAGCGAGGAATTTTGTCTCCATGTCGTCCCAGCTATTCACACTTCCTGGCTTGAGGCGGTGATACCAATCGAAGGCGGCTCCGCGAAGAGTGCCAACAAATGACCGCACCATCAGAGGCTCATTGCCGGAGATAACACCCAGGTACGATTTGAAGTAAATCAAATACTGAGTAGGTGAACCCATCCCATTAAACGGTGTGAAGTTAATTAGACTAAACTTTACCGGATATGGGATTGATTCCCACTCTTTTGGGTACGGACAAGGAATGCCCGTCTTTTTTGTCTCTTGAGCGGAAATCAATGTATTGATTTTGCTCTCGAGATTTTTGATCTTTAGGCTTTCACCTGTGTCTTCACTGGCGTTCTCGTTACCACCCCCTGGATTGATGGGAGGGTTATTAGCATTGCGAGCTTCATTTGTATCTTCATCTTCTAGGTTGTTCTGGTTAGGACGACTTGGTTCGCCTTGTTGGTTCCTCAATGCTTGAATCTGTTGGTCATGCATCTCTCTCATGTTCTGCATAGCCATTTACATTTCGAACCTAAAGGTTTCCTGTTGTTTGGCCATGGCATCTTCAAGCATCTTGGCCACTTGCTCCGCGCTTATCATGAACGACTCGCGGGGCTGTCCTTCACTGGACACGGTGTTATCAGATGCGATTACTGAGCCGGCATCTGATTCTTCATCTCCCGAAGGTACTCTTGTTCGAACCCTACCATACGTTGCACGGATGATAGCTCCGGACTGAAGACGAGTTACTCGTCGGGGTATTTCTGGAATCGCCTCGGGGTTATCCTGAGTTGATATTCCTGTGCTGGTCATATTGGTAGTGACCCTTGAGTGTTCACCGTCTTTGACCATCGTTCTTCTTCGTTGGAAACGCCTATGCCTTGGTTTTGGCGCTCCAGTGCTGAGTCTTTCGAACACAGAAACTCTCTCAGGGACTGTCTTGACACAGTTGCATTCCAACAGTACCGCCCGAATAAGCTTTGAGCAAGGACACTGAGTCTCGAACCTTCGAGGGCACCTCTTTCTGGATTTACTCGTACCCCCGGCACGATAGTACAGCTCGTCCGTTTGAAGGTTGGAGCAACCTATCGTGTGTTGGCACGCTCTCCCAGGTATAACGTCGTCATCATCAGACGACAACGTTTCCTTCTGAGGATGAATTGTCTTCTTCGGACCATCCAGAGTCACACGCCTTGAAACGCGCCTTTGTGAGTGTGAATCTTCAGCGGGCTCTTGCACTTCGATGCGCAAAGTTGTACGCTTGGGTGCTACGATTTTCTCCAAGTGTTGAGGGTTGCGGCGACCCCCAGCATGTTGAATTGTTTGGGACTTCTTCATTGGCCCCAAGCGTTCCTGGACTGGAGCTTTGCCTCATTCTTTGGGAATTGGACCGAGGCGCTCTAAAATTGACTTCCTCTTCTGGGATGGTCCTGCGGGATCTCCCGGAGCAGTTGCGGAAATCACCGGCGATTTGGGTGGATTCGCCGGAAGTTGAATATTCGGAGGCTGCGGTTGTTGCTCCTTGGTCTGAATTGTTGCTTCAGACTTCGGCCTCCAAACCTTACGAGTTGATGGCTGCTTCTTGACCACCTCCTTCTGCAGCTTCCGATGGGCTTCTTCAGCTTTGGCCCGTGCTTGCGCCGATAAAGCGCGGCGTTTGCGGATACGCTCCTCCAGCGTTGAGCGATTCCGTTTGACACGGACTCACTCCATAGTTGATGGCTTGGAGGAACCACCCTTCACTTGTTGTTGAGGCTGTTTGCCTCGTTTGCTCTTCAGATCTGCATGGTAGCGGACCCCGTCAACGGACTCCATGGCCTTAGCGAACTGCTTCGCAAGGCGTTGACGCTGCCTCTGGTGGGCTCTCTTAGAGAGAGTCACACGCCTTCAACGGCGGATTTGACCTGCTTAGAGGCCGGTAGGACTTCACCCGACGCAACTTCGGCGTCGATCGGGGTGAGTTTGTCGTTGGTGGCTTCGACTTCTTCGCACCAACGGACTTTTCTCCTGGAGGAGAACTTCTGGGATTTCTTAGACTTGGGGGAGGAGGTAGATCCAGACGAGAACACGTACTCCTCGTACTTCTGCTGGTCGAACTCATACTCGACCTCCTCCACGACCGGGATCGAGATCTGCGGCTGCGACACTCCGATATCGGCAGCGAGATCGGTGGCTCCCACTGTGGTCGCCAGATTGTTCGCGGGGAAAGTTGGTGCTTTCTTTATTATCGATTCCATTGCACTCAGTTAACAACTTTATGCGTTACAAAGAGATCCGGTCTTTTTATAAGATCCGGCTTACAATGAAAATCAAAATAAAACAAAGAAATCAAAATTACAACTTCTCTCTTTTGTCAAACAAATCACAAGATCCTGTTATCCGGTCTCTTGCTTTTGTGGATTGTTTGCCTGTGCCGGGGTTGTTTACCGTGGACCACCACGCGATCTAGATCCGAGCAGATATACGTGGTATAACGGGTATTATTTCACCAAGGAAATAATAGCCGGGAGGGATCGTTTCACCAAGGAAACGATCGCTCGAATCTCGGGATCAAAGAACCAAGCTTTGATCCGGAGTATAACGACGAAGATCTGAGGATTAGATTCCTTCGAACTCCTAACTTGTTTGGTGCGGGTGCTCGCCAAGAACCGAGTCCGAGTGTCCAAGTCTTCAAGCCTTTAAAACTCCGAGGTGAGGTCACAATCCGGCAGAGTTTCGGCTCTCCAAAAGTTCAACCAAAAAAGTCCTCCCTAATGATGAACTACCCTGCCTATTTATAGGCTCTCTGAACTGTGCCCGTGTGCACAAGAGAGAGGGGGGAAGGCACCGGCCACCTCAGGGTGGCTCGGCTCATGCCGAGCCACCTCAGGGTGGCTCGGCTTGGGCCGAGCCACCCCAGGGTGGCTCGGTTTCGGCCGAGTCCCCCCGGGTGTGTTGTGTTCCGTTGTTTCCGGTTATGTTCGTGATTCGGTTGTGTGGTTGATTGATCTGGAAACGATTCGTTTTGACTTGGTTCCTGATTTGGAAGTAAATTCGCCTTGGTGTTTGAGTTCGAATCCTCTCTTGGTTGGATGACTCGTTGACTCCCCGAACCATTGGCTTGATTCCGCATGCGAATGGATGCATTCCGTTGTTCACGTGCGGTTCGTTAGCTTCGTAGCCTCGTTAGTTCGCTTCGTCGCTGGAACGTCCGTTGATTTGTCGAATCATCGTGCCGAGCTATGCTAAGGGACCTATAGGCAATTTTATACGCCTACACATATATTGTATTATTATATTCAAGCTCAATATAAATACACTTAACACGATTTATGACGTTTTCTATCATATAGATGATTTTTTCATTAAACGTTGTTAAAATATCTTTATCTCTTGTTTACAGCTCTTTCATGCTTCACTATATACATATAATATATGCACAATATATACATGAATATTTACAAGTCTGAATCAAATTTCACTTTCGTAAAAATACAGGTTTTCTAAGCTGTTTTCAAAAACAGGGAGTTTTAGCAAACGAAAAATGATTTTCCAAAAATTTCTTTTCAAACATGATCATTTCATCATTTATAAACTTTCCCCAAAGTTTCACTAATTTTGGATATGATCTGATATTTTTTAACGAATTTTTGAAACTCCCCAAAAACCTGTCAGTTTTCATATATCCGATCTCGGTCGACCGATACGGTCGACCGACAGATAGTCTGTTTCTAAGAAAGTTCCCAGAGTTTTTCCGGTCGACCGAAATTTTCGTCGGTCGCCCGAAATTTCCATTCGGTCGACCGAAATTTACGTCGGTCGACCGCCAGCTTTAAAACCCTGTTTCTTTTGTTCTTTGAACTAATCGGTCGACCGTACCGGTCGACCGACGAGTTGCCAGGTTGAGCCTAACGGCTAGTTTTTCAAATGGTTTTTTGGTCTTTTTACACTCTTTCAGCTGTTGCATTGGGGTGCTATATATACCCATTGCTGCTCCTCTTCTCCAAAAATCTAAGAAATCCAAGTTTGTTGTTTTACAAGATATTAATCGCGTTTAAGAGCCGTTTAAGAGCTATTTCGTTAATCAGTTTTCAAGAGAAGTTTTTCCTACAACAAGAAGAGGACTTCATATCCTGTTTTGGATCTTCATCTCATCAGCTCTTCTTGTTCATTGAGAAGTCTTTCTAAACTCTTTCCTATATAGTTTATTATTTCACTTTCATTTGAGCAACTATTTTCATTGAGTTATTTATTGAGTTTCATTCACTGTTATCACACACACTTATTGAGCTTAGTAATTTCATATTATATATTGTGGGTTGTGGGGTGTGATTTAGTGAGTGTGAGCTTCATTGTGTTCTCACTTGTATTTGAGGACAAATCATTTTATTTAATATTTATTGGTGAGAATCACTTGTAATACACTTGTACACCGAGAGAAGTGTGAGGAGAGAGAGACGGGGTCAAATCCAAGAGGAGTAGCGTCGATTGACGAACCTAGGGAGAGGTTGTAATCGAGCACTTGAGGAGGAGGACACGGGCTAGATTCCTACACTTAGTGTGTAAAGTGTGATTGTGAGTGATTGTGTAGTGTGAGAGTTTTCGGTGAACTTGTAAACCGAGTGTGTAGAAGTTCCGGCTTCCAAACCGGATTGTGATAGTGGATATCTCCTTGAGGTGAGGAGCGGGGACATAGGTCGTGGGAACCGAACCTCGTAAACATATCGTGTGTTTGTGTTTTGTTTGTCTCATGTTTATTTGTGCATAGTCTTGTTGTTCTTATTGTTCTTATTGCTCATATCTATCCCTTGCAAGTACAAATTGATCTATATAATTTTAAATTAGCCATAAATTGGAATTAGATTAGCATAAGACCCTAATCACCCCCCTCTAGGGTCTAACAATTGGTATCAGAGCTTGGTGCTCTTTGATTTAAGGACTAACCGCCTCGAGTTAAAGATCCAAGTTATTGTATTTGTGCTAATCTAATTTTAATTATATTGTGTCTCTTGCATTTCATCATTATGGATATGAATGATTCATCTTGCCTAGGATATGCTATTGCTATTGCTCCTCGTTTGGATATTTTTCCCTATGCTCAATGGCGTATTAGATTCAAACTTTTCGTTCAATCTAATCAATTTGATTTGTGGGAAATTATTGAGAATAGCTATGTTGTTCCCATTACGGAAAAATCCAAATGGAGTAAGATTGATAAAAGATTGTTTAATATGAACAAGCTTTTGTTACAATATTTGATTGATGCTTTTCACTCATCGTTTTCTAACAAATTAGCTAATTTTGATAGTGCTCATGCTTTATGGAAACTAATTGAAGCACATGAAGGGAAATTGGAGGCTATTCAACAAGCGTTGGAAAATCTCGCTTTGAGTTCTAAAGAAGCCCCATCTCCATGTACATTACCACTAGGTAATAACCCTAGTGAGGTATGCGATAACGATGATATTCTTACTTTTGATGAACTTGCTCTTGAATTTGAAAAATTACATAATTGCTATGTTGATGTCAAGAGTAAGTATACAAATATGAAATCCATTCATGAAACACTAGCAACTAAGTTTAATTTCATTGCAAATGAAAATATCATTCTTAAAGAATGCAATGAAAATTTGAAAATTGAAAATGCTAGTTTGCTTCATGAGAAACGTGATGCTATGTTAGAAGTAGAAAAATTAAAATCTATGATGAGTAATCTTGTTTATCCCACTTCTAGTAACGATGCTTGTATGCACAATGATGAGTTGAATCAAATGAGAAAAAGAATATCTACCTTAGATTCAACTCTAAACACTTGTATTGATAATAATAAAAAGCTTATGGACCTATGTGCAAAGTTTAATATTAAATCTTCAAAGAAACCTATTCACTATGCACATATGTATGACAAAATTCAAAAATGTTCTATTTGCGGTCTTAAGGGCCATTTAGCTCAATTTTGTCATAATGCACCAAAAATTGATAAGCCTATACATGATTGTGCATCCCATCAAGCTTCATCATCACATACACATGTACACACACATAGTGAAAATCATAAATATGCTCATGTGTACAAATGTGATTATTGTGGTCGTTTTGGTCATTTGACCATGTTTTGTTTCGATTTGAAAAGAAATTCTCGTTTGCAAAATAATTATAAAGAAAAATTTATTTTTGCAAACAAACCACGTGCATTTCATTTTGGTCAACGCAAACCATTCAAACCTCTACATTGCACAAATTGCAATCGTATGGGTCATGTTTATAACTTTTGCTTTGACCGTATCGGTGCACAAAATACGCCTAAGCGGGTTCATAACCCTAGGGCCTTGGATTTGAATGATAGGGGTCATGTCCCAAGTTCTAGTGGTACCAAAATGATTTGGGTACCAAAATGATTTTTATACCATTTTTGTGTTTACATAGTTTTGGTTTTTTTTGTCATTGTTTTAAACATTTGATTTTTGAATTTTAATGACAAATTATACTCTTTTATTAAAATAAACTATTTATATATTCTCCTTGGACAAAATCATTTATATATTTATTATAAAATATCTTGTATACTATAAAATATATTTTTTACTTAATTTGTTTTATTTTAGATAACTAAGTTTTGAGCTTTTAATGAGAAATTATACTCTTTATACCAAATAAATTAATCATATATTTAAAATATTCATCAAACATTTCGTTTTCTATGAAACAACTTTTTTTTAAAAGGGTCATAGTAAAAATATCTCAAAATCATTTCTTAAACAAAACCCGATGTTTAGTTTCTTTCGGTCGACCGACCCGGTCGACCGACTATGTTTCTGTAATCGATTCGGTCGACCGAGTCGGTCGACCGATATGATTTAACTGCAGCAGTTTGAACTTTTTATTGGGTTTCGGTTTTGTTATTGGGTATTCGTTTTTAACCCGAACTCAACATCACCATTGATCTGTCATCCTCTCAATCCCAGCCGTTATTCTCTCCTAAAACACCCGACCCCTCTTCTTCCTCCTCTCTTTGAAATCGCGACCTAGGGTTTCAAATTTTTCGGTCGTCCGTGCTTTCAACCGCTGGTACTCCTCATCAGTGTTTTGTGGGTAATTTCTTGTCTATCTTCTAATCTCTGAGTTCTTAAGTTTATACTCTCTTCTAGGGATCGTGATTTAGGGCATTTTGTTAATTTGGTATACACTCTTTGTTGCTTTGTTTACAGGTTTTTGATAAATATCTTTAATCCTATCTAAAACCTATCTATCATGCCTCCCAAGCCCCCCAAAAAGAGATCAAAACCCGAAGCTAGTTCCTCTACCCCAAAAGCTTCACATTATGAAGATTATCTGCTTTTCAAACCTCTTGTTAGGAAATATAGGGAGTTATGTAAATTAAAGATCATTCCTACAAGATATATCAAATACCCTGAGTTGTTCATGTACAACACTGAATCTATCCTTCATAACGTGGGGTTAGATAGTTTGCTAGATGAGAAACTCAAAGTTCCTTACTATCCCTTTTTAGTTTATTTGTTTTATGCAAATTTGTCCACATCATCTTCTGCTGATGGTAGTTTGACCATCACCCCCTCTGTTAAAAACATTGCAATAAACTTTTCTGCTAAAGAACTTGCTGAGATTCTTGATATCCCAAAAAGTGACGTTGCTCTCATGTCTATTGATGTTGGTCATCCAGATATTAACCCACTCATGTTTAGGCCTGATTGCACTTACCCCATGAACAACAATTCTCTTAATCCTAATGCAAGACTCATTGCCAGAATTGTTGCTCAGAATTTAATTCCCAAAACTGGTAGCTTTGATCATTTCGCTTCTGACAAAATTAATGCTGTTTACGCCATTTTTGCTAAAATCAAAGTTGATTGGGCCACTGTCTTTGTTAATAATATGGCATCAAAGCATACTAAGTTTCTTCCCTTTGGCTCTTTTCTCACCCACGTCTTCAAACACTTCAATGTTGATCTTACAAACGAACCCAATGTTGAATCCAAGAGAGACTTCTTTGATAAGGTCTCTCTTTCTAGAATGTAGATAGCCCTTGACTCCACTCCATCATCATCCTCTCGTTCCCAGTCTAGAGCTTCCTCTTCATCTACTTCTGATATTTGTGATCGACTGGATCGTCTTGAGACTCAGGTCTCAAACATTCAGAAGGATGTCTCATCTATCCAGAGTGACATTAGGACCGTTCTTTCATATCAGCGTCAGCTTCTAAAGATTCCAGATCCCTCCTCTAGTTCGGAGTCTGATTCTGAAGAGGCTCCTGCTGATGGATCAGGATCTTCAGATGGTAACGGTGGTGATGATAGTGGTGATGATGGTAAGGGTGATGGTGACAGTGATGGTGGTGGTGGTGAGGATAACTGAGTTGAGTTCCTCTTTGTGATGATTACATGTGTTTTGATGTTTTATGTTGGGTTGTAAAACTTGATACTTTGTCTTATTTGAGTGTAATAACTCTACGGATTTATGTGTGTGGTTTGATATCTTGTGGACAAATCCATGTTTATGCAAACTATGTTTTGGTGTGTAGCAAATAAGTTGCTTATCATGAGTCTTTTTTACTGTTTAAGTTCAGTATATTCATGCACATCTATGATGCTTTGCAACTTATTGTGTTTGGTTTATTTCTTCTATGATCAATGTATAGTTAAAACAATATTTATTTTCTGGTATGTGGAAAATAATTTGCTCCACAATAAATTCCTTGTTTTATGTATTGGTTGATATGCTTAGTTTGTTTAGCTCCTTTGCATTTCTCATATTCTGGTATGTGAAGTATTTATATTCATCTATTCTATTTGACAGGGGGAACTTTTGACATTTTTTATATGTGCTCATAAACAGGGGGAGCATTGCTCCTATCTTTCATTTTTTTTTCTTCCTTTTTGATGTTGTCAAAGGGGGAGAAAAATCCACATATATGTTTCATATAGGTCATGTAAATCATAAAATTACTCCACATATGATTTATATGCATTAGTTTATGTGGGTTTTGGTTTATGTGGTCATGTCTATGTTCGGATTATTTGTGGAATTATCAGTTTATTATGCTCATATTGAATTGTTTGCCATCATCAAAAAGGTAGTTTTGATGATGATTTAGCAAACAATTCATTACTAATAAGCTCTCTAGTGTTTTTGTGTTTATAGTTTCTTTTCAGGTATTTCAACACAAGTCAATCAAGCGTTAAAGATTCAAGTTCTCTTGTGTGGTTCTACCTAGGTATATGTTTAGTTTACCTACATATATTGTATGATTATATTCAAGCTCAATATAAATACACTTAACACGATTTATGACGTTTTCTATCATATAGATGATTTTTTCATTAAACGTTGTTAAAATATCTTTATCTCTTGTTTACAGCTCTTTCATGCTTCACTATATACATATAATATATGCACAATATATACATAATATTTACAAGTCTGAATCAAATTTCACTTTCGTAAAAATACAGGTTTTCTAAGCTGTTTTCAAAAACAGGGAGTTTTAGCAAATGAAAAATGATTTTCCAAAAATTTCTTTTCAAACATGATCATTTCATCATTTATAAACTTTTTCCAAAGTTTCACTAATTTTGGATATGATCTGATATTTTTTAACGGATTTTCGAAACTCCCCAAAAACCTATCAGTTTTCATATATCCGATCTCGGTCGACCGATACGGTCGACCGACAGATAGTCTGTTTCTAAGAAAGTTCCCAGAGTTTTTTCGGTCGACCAAAATTTTCGTCGGTCGCCAGAAATTTCCATTCGGTTGACCGAAATTTACGTCGGTCGACCGCCAGCTTGAAAACCCTGTTTCTTTTGTTCTTTGAACTAATCGGTCGACCGTACCGGTCGACCGACGAGTTGCCAGGTTGAGCCTAACGGCTAGTTTTTCAAATGGTTTTTTGGTCTTTTTACACTCTTTCAGCTGTTGCATTGGGGTGCTATATATACCCATTGCTGCTCCTCTTCTCCAAAAATCTAAGAAATCCAAGTTTGTTATTTAACAAGATATTAATCGCGTTTAAGAGCCGTTTAAGAGCTGTTTCGTTAATCAGTTTTCAAGAGAAGTTTTTCCTACAACAAGAAGAGGACTTCATATCCTGTTTTGGATCTTCATCTCATCAGCTCTTCTTGTTCATTGAGAAGTATTTCTAAACACTTTCCTATATAGTTTATTATTTCACTTTCATTTGAGCAACTATTTTCATTGAGTTATTTATTGAGTTTCATTCACTGATATCACACACACTTATTGAGCTTAGTATTTTCATATTATATATTGTGGGTTGTGGGGTGTGATTTTGTGAGTGTGAGCTTCATTGTGTTCTCACTTGTATTTGAGGACAAATCATTTTATTTAACCTTTATTGGTGAGGATCACTTGTAATACACTTGTACACCGAGAGAAGTGTGAGGAGAGAGAGACGGGGTTAAATCCAAGAGGAGTGGCGTTGATTGACGAACCTAGGGAGAGGTTGTAATCGAGCACTTGAGGAGGAGGACACGGGCTAGATTCCTACACTTAGTGTGTAAAGTGTGATTGTGAGTGATTGTGTAGTGTGAGAGTTTTCGGTGAACTTGTAAACCGAGTGTGTTGAAGTTCCGGCTTCCAAACCGGATTGTGATAGTGGATATCTCCTCGAGGTGAGGAGCGGGGACGTAGGTCGTGGGGACCGAACCTCGTAAACATATCGTGTGTTTGTGTTTTGTTTGTCTCATGTTTATTTGTGCATAGTCTTGTTGTTCTTATTGTTCTTATTGCTCATATCTATCCCTTGCAAGTACAAATTGATCTATATAATTTTAAATTAGCCATAAATTAGAATTAGATTAGCATAAGACCCTAATCACCTCCCCTCTAGGGTCTAACAGCGGTGAGCATGGTTTCGAGATATATGAACGATTAAGGAGTGGGTCATTGGAACGCCGTGAGATGGATTTTGAGGTACATTTGAGGTACGCTCAATGTTGGTTTGATTTATGAGTTGGACACTAGAGGTGGGTAGTTGTGTATTGATTATATTAATTCGGATTATGTCGAGGATTTGGATAAGCGCCAGTCTACTACGGGGTATGTGTTCACTTTGACCCATGCACCGATTTGCTGGAGATGCACCTTACAGTTTACGGTGGCTTTGTCGATAATAGAGGCAGAGTATATGGCGATAACAGAGGCTGTGAAGGAGGCTATTTAGCTTTGGGGGATTTTGGAGGAACTTGGTATATCGCTACGGTCCATCACTATTCATTGTGATAGCATGCGTGCCATCTATTTTGTAAAGAGTCAGGTTTTTTAAGCGAGGATGAAGCACATTAATATTCATTATCACTTCGTTCAGGATGTTATTAAAGTTGACCATGTGGAAATTATGAAGGTCCACATGAAGGATAATCCGACGGATATGCTCACAAAGGTGGTTCTGAGCAACAAGTTTGATCATTGTCGAAACTTGTTACATATTCATGATTGTTGAGGCTATTGACAGCCATTTGGATGAACTATGGATGGCTTGATCCCTTAGGAGAGGGAGGACGTTTGTTGGTATTAGTGTTAGCTCAGTTTTCGAAAAACTTCACCGAGGTGGAGAATTATAGAAATGGCGAAAATATTGGTAAAATTCAGGAAATTTAAAGCGGAAAGGAGTTTGGATGCTTGCCGGTCGACCGCGAGCTTTGGCACGGTCGATCATAAACATGCATGAGTACAGGGTAGTTTCTGGAGTTCTGGTCGGTCGACTGTTATGTTAGATCCGGTCGATCTCCAAATCCTGTAATGGTTTTCTGGATTCTATCGTTTTGTCCTGTTGACCGCGAGCTTTGGTGCGGTCGACCGCGAGCTTTGGCGTGGTATATCGCCAATTAGGTTTGGGCCTGGGCTTTTTTGCTATTCTGATTTGGTTTATGTTTTGATATATATTAAAACATGATTTTAGGGTTTTGTTAATCAGAGATTTGAAATTGTACTGAGTATATTGAGAGGGAAAACTTGTGAGCAAGTTGAGAGATTTGGTTTAGGATTTATTTGAGTGATTTTGTGTGATTGTAACCCTTTGTACTCTCCTTTATTTAGTGGAATCTCCCCATCCTCTCCCCATGGACGTATGCAAATTGCCGAACCACGTATATCTTTGTGTTTGGTTTGATTTGTCTTATTTTAGATTGGATTTTTCTCGTGTTTGGTTTGGTTATCTTCTCTCGTGCTTACAGATTCGTTGGTGTGCTAGCACGCTTCCGCAAAGGCACATAACCGAAGCTTTCTTCGTTGTTGAGTTCCTTGTTCAGAACAACATGCAATATGCAACATTAGAGGCCAACTTACATTGAAGATAAGATTATTCATTGCCCTCCAAATGCACCTAGCAAATGGTAGGAAAAAAAAGACCATAAAATAGTACTTTCTCTATCCTCCATAAAAGTCCCTAAGATTCCAGAGCAGTAGAAATTAATTGTCAGAGAAGATAATCTAAGAATATGCATGGAATAATTCCAAACATCCATCGTAAAATGACATTGAAGAAAGTGATTCATCACTTTTGATGTGGTAGACGCAAAAGAAGCAGACTGCATCTTCTATCCACCATTTAGACTCAAGTTTAGCTTTGGTATGAAGTTTTCTGCAGTGTAGAAACCAAATGAAGATTTTAGCTTTTGGAGGGAGAACATATTTCAACATGAGATCGTATTCATTGAAGAATATACAACTACCATCGAGGAGAGAGTACATACTATTAACAGTGAAGCTGTTTGAAGAATGAAAAGGCGACCAAGATTCATCTCTATTGTTGTTAGGGATAGTAGAGAGATTTTAAAGAAAACAATTTAGTTCTAAAACCTCCTATTTGTTCTCAATTGATATAGGTCTTCTTAGCAAGGATTTCCTCTTTTATTGATTGTTGTGATAGATTCCCTAAGATCTAACACTAAATTTCTAGAGAAAGATAGGTTATAGACCAAAGGGTAAGGAGGTGTTGTTCGCGGGAAAAATGGTAGCTTTCTTCATTGATGATTCCATTGTACTCTTAAATAACAACTTTTTGGGTTACAAAGATCCGGTCTTTTTATAAGATCCGGTTACAATGAAAATCAAACAAAAAATAAAAATTACAACTTTCCTTATTTGTCGAACAAATCGCGAGCTCCTGTTATCCGGTCACTCGCTTTCGTGGGTTGTTTGCCTGCACCGATGGTTGATCCGTTGACCACAGCACGATCTAGATCCGAACAGATCTACGCAATATGACGGGTATTATTTCACCAAGGAAATAATAGCCGGAGGGATTATTTCACCAAGGAAACAATCGCTCAAATCTCGGGATCAAAGACCAAGCTTTGATCCGGAGTATAGCAACGTAGATCTGAGATTTGGTCCTCTCGAACTCCTGCTTTTTGTGATGCGGATGCTCACCAAGAACTCGATCTGAATGTCCAAGTCTTCAAGCCTTCAAAAACTCAAGAACAAGGTCTCAATCCGGCAGAGTTTTGGCTCTCCAAAAGTCCTCAAAAATGATGAATCACCCCTCCTATTTGTAGGCAACCAGATCTGTGCATTTGGCACAGATCTGGGCCGGCCACCTCAGGGTGGCTCGGCACTGGGCCGAGCCACCCTGAGGTGGCTCGGCTTTGGCCGAGCCCCCCTCAGGGTGGCTCGGCTTTGGCCGAGCCACCTTGAGGTGGCTCGGTTTTTGCCGAGCACCTCGGGGTGTTGTTTTCCGTCGTTTTCTGCTTTCCGGTTCTGTATTTGATTTATCCGGATCTCGATTTGATAGTCTGGATCTTCATTTGGTAGTAAATCCGCCTTGGTGTTTGAGTTCGAATCCGTTTTATGGTTGGACGACTCGTTGACTTCCCGAACCGTTGGATTGGTTCCGCACGCGAATGCATTCCGTTGCTCGTGTGCAATTCGTTGACCACGTTGCCTCGTCACTCATTGATTCGTCGAATCCCCGTGTCGAGCTATGCTAAGGGACCTATAGGCAATTTTATACGCCTACAGATACCCCCTCCAAAGTATTTCAGCCTCGTTCTTTTATAGAAGGGTCTGGAATGCTTTGGATATGATTGCCCCTACCCTCGGTCGGTGTAACGGGACCTTGGAACGAATTTTTATTCTGTATTCCTTCAATCCTTCGGGCTATTCGGTGCTTTATCGAACGTCTGTAAGGGTTCCGGTGTTGTATTTATTGTCTGACCGTTGTCGGAATTTTGAACTTAAAATCGATTTCTGATTTTCTAATCTTTAGCTCGTGCTTGTTGGTTCAACATATAACTGACCCTCGATTGTTGTCGTTGAGTCTTTATTTACGACGCGTTGTCCGGCGTTGTGTTATTGAGTTATCCTTAAGAATATTTTTAAAAAAATATTCTCCAGGAACTTCTCAACAAAAAATAGGGAATAGTTTATACTCGTATACCTTATTGGAGTATTTCTCATGCCCGAATGAACTGAACCGGTATGATAATTATCTGAACCGGTATGATAATATGTCAAAAAGGCAATAATTTGGCTCAAAAAATTCTTCCGATCCTTCCGAATGTGCGGGAGAGGCCGAAATAAACGAAGGATTGAACCCTCGGTTGATTTGAAGTTGTTTCGACGCTCAATTCAGCTTCAATTTGAATTATGGTTCAACTCTGGTTCAAACTGGTTCAATCTGGTTCAAAACTGGTTCAAACTGGTTCATGCCTGGTTCAAGACTAGTTCAGTCTGGTCTGGTCTTGTTCAGACTGGTCTGGTCTGGTTCAGCCTTATTTGAACTGCTTTGGCTTGATTTGGTCTGGTTCAGTCATTTCTGGTCCGGTTCAGGGCTGGTTCACTGTGGTTCAAGGCTGGTTCACCTCTATAAAAAGCCTCTTTTTCTCTCTCTTAGGGCCCCCCCCTGACCTCTTTTTTAATTTTCTCTTCCCTCAAGCATCTTTTCACCTTCAAACCTTGAAATTTGTCTTAGATCTAGGTTTCCTCTTGATCTTAGATCGAAAAATCCTTCAAAACTTCCTTATTTAAAGTTTCTCTCAGGCCCCTCGAGCGCGTGGTTCGAGCTCTTTTCAAGATTTAATTTTTTGTCGGATCCTCAAGCTTTTCCTCAGGTAAACCCTCCATAATTTTTGGATATTTCATGTTTAATTTAATTTATGAATTTATGGGATTGCATATGAGGGTTAAGATTATGATTTGGCGCCTCGAGCTTCTCTTTCAGGGGGGTAGAATTGATAAAAAGGGGAACTTTTTTCTGGATCTGATCCCTCAATTTATTTTGCAGATCATTATGTCGCGTGTCTCGAGAGGTCGCTCCCCTGCTGCATCGGCTGATGGCTCGCCTCCCTCTTACGCCGGTGAGCTATTTTTTACATATTTGGGAATTTACAAATTAGCCTTTTTTCTTAGAAATTTGCAAATTGGTCCTTTTTACCCCACGTTGTTCTCCTTGGTGAGGCAATCGGGAAGAGACTTGATTTTCCTTGGTGAGGATCGACGCTTTAAAGATAGGTTTTGCTTGGTCAAAACCATATCTCAAAATAAAGGGGGCGATTTGAAGCTGCATTGTGCTTTATAAGGTAGGGATATATTGTTAATATACCCTATCTTGTGATTGCACAATGTGGCCAAATCGTCTCACCCTTTGTAAGGCAATGACTCTATCTTACCCATTTATAAGATGAGTTCAATTTCCTTTTATAATTGAGACTAACAGGTGTTTAACTGTTTATTTCTAGTGGGATATCCTTCTGGATCATTCTCATCTCATGTAGTATATGGGCGTCGTGGCGAGTACTATTCGACTTCCGACGATCTTTCCCCTATTCCAGTTACTCCTCAGTTCGCTTTGGGCACATCGACTGAGGTTGCCCAAGTGGTGAAGGAAGGTGGGGATCGAGCTCTTCGACAGTTGATTACAGATGTTTTCGTCGAAAGTTGCCTTCATTACTGATTTCATTAAAACTTCAGCCGTTACAATGAATCGAATAACAAAGAAATTAAGATTACAACTCTCTTGAAAATAAACACAAGTCCCGTTTATCGGTGCTTGCTTGCGTGGGTCTTTGGCTTGTGATGGGGATGTTGATATCCGTGGACCGCCGGTCAATGAGATCCGTTCCGAGAAAATCCGGCCGAGTTTCGTCTATCCGCTATAGGATATGGAAACCGACAGCTCCTATCTCGGATAATCGAGATATTCGCTCTTCTTAGTATCACCGCTAAGGGGCAACACTAAGGGAAAAGAGGAAGGGGTGAATGAAGAAAGAGACTTCTTTGCTGTAGAAGGCTCGCTCCTCGATCCGGCAGGGCTTCGCCTCTTCAACTTCAGACCTTGCTCCTCACTCCAGCAGGGCTTCGCCGCTCTCTCCAAAACTCTAAGGCAAGAGCAATTCCAAGCCAAGAGCAATCAAAATCAGGGGCCAAGAGAATGGAGACCCAAGGGGTCTATTTATAGGCACAAGAGGAGGCCTAGGGGCTGCCCAAAAAGCGTTTCGCCGTAAAAGCGTTTCGTCGTAAAAGCGTTTCGTCGTAAAAGCATTTCGTCGTAAAAGCGTTTCGCCGTGTAACAACCTTGGAGACACACCCCAAAAAGCATTTCACCGTAAAACCACCTCAAGACACCTCTCCAAAAAGCGCTTCGGCGTAAAAAAAACTGGAGACACCCCTTGGGGTGTCTCGGCTTGGCTGAGACACCCCTGGGGTGTCTTGGTTTTTCCAAGACACCCCTCGGGTGTCTCGACCTCGCTGGGATACCCCTGGGTGCCTCAGTCTGGTCCGAGGCTCTGCCGTTGTTCCGCCGTTGATCTGCCGTTGACTTTTCGTCCGAACTCGGATTTGATTGATTTCGGATGCATTGGAATTCTGACGGCGAGCTCTGTAGATCCCATTGGTTGGATTATCAATGAGGTGAGTGGGATACAAAGGGTGTTGCTTTCTTTGCAGTGATCGCGGGGTTTCCGGTCAGTCCGTATCCCCGTTATTCTGAGATTCTGTTGGCTCACGTAGTTCTTCGGTTCACTTCAGGCGCTCACCGACGTCATTTGAACTCTTGTGAACTAGGTAGTGACGTTCATCATCGCTCGTTAACACTGAGCTGTTTGTGGGGACCTATCGGCAATTTTTGACGCCTACAGATACCCCCTCCAAAGTGTTTCAGACTCGTTTCTTTTATAGAAGAGACCGGAATACTTTGGATATGATTGGTCCAGCCTTCAGTCGGCCTAAGGGACCTGTGGTTCGCTTTAACTCTCGGCTCCTTCGATTCTCGGTCTATCCGGTGCTTTGTCGAATAACCGAAGTTGTTCCGGCACTGTGTTTATCGCCTGGCCGTCGTCGGAGTCTCGAGTCTACAGCTGGTTGTTCGAGGGAAAAATCGTGTCTTTCTTCATTGATATCATTGCCATCTCAATAACTGTTTATCGGTTACAAAGATCCGGTCTTTTTATAAGATCCGGTTACAATGAAAATCAAAAATAAGAAAAAAAGAAAGATTACAAATTTTATCCTTGTTTGCCGAACGAATCGCGAGCTCCTGTTATGCGGTCACTCGCTTTGGTGGGTTCTTTGCCTGCGCCGGGGTTAATCCGTGGACCACCGCGTGATCTCGATCCGGTCGGATCTACACGATATGACGGGTACTATTCCACCAAGGGAATAATAGCCTGGAGGGATTGTTTCACCAAGGAAACAACCGCTCAATGCTCGGGATCTAAGAACCAAGCTTAGATCCGGAGTGTGATCGTGTAGATCTCAGATCCAATTCCCTCGAACTCCTGCCTTATTTGGCGTTGACGATCGCCGAGCACCGGATCTGGAAGTCCAAGCCTTCAAGCCTTCAAAGTTGAGATCTTTTTTAGATCTGAGATTTCAATCCTACAGGGCTTCGCCTCCTCCAAAATCCAACCTTTGAAAATGAAGAACCCCTCCTCTATTTATAGCCTCACTTCACTGTGCCCGTGTGCACGTGAGGGGGGAAGGGGAAACCACCGGCCACCGAGCCACCCTAGGGTGGCTCGGCTTGGGCCGAGCCACCCCGGGTTTGGCTCGGTTTTGGCCGAGTTCCCGGGTGTTGTCCGTTTCGCCGTTTTCCGGTGTTTCCGGTTCTCCGTTGTTCGGATTTGATTCGGTTTGTGGTTGACTTGGTCTGGAATCGATTTGTTGACTTGATTTCTAATTTGGCAGTAATTCCACTTCTGAGTATGAGTCCAAAACTGATCTTGATTCGATCGCGATTCGTCCGAGTCCATTCTTAGTTGGACGACTCATTGACTCCCCGAACCGTTGGATTGATTCCGCACGCGATTGACGTTGTTTGCGTGCAATTTGTTGACCTCGTCGCCTCGTCACTCGATGGTTCGTTGATTTGTTGAATCACCGTGTCGAGCTGTGTTGTGGGACCTATAGGCAATTTTATACGCCTACAGATACCCCCTCCAAAGTATTTCAGCCTCGTTCTTTTATAGAAGAGTCTGGAATACTTTGGATGTGATTGTCCCAACCTTCAGTCAGTGTAGCGGGACTTTGGAATGGCTTCTGTTCTGGATTCCTTCAATTCCTTCAGGCTATTCGGTGCTTTGTAGAATGCCTGTAGGGGTTCCGGTGCTGCATTTATTGTCTGACCGTTATCGGAATTTTGAACTTGAAGTCGATCCTTGATTTCTTGCTTTTTTAGCTCGAGTTGGTTGCTTCAACATAGAACTGATCATCGATTGACGGCGTTGAATCTTCATTTACAACGCGTTGTCCGGCGTTTAAACTTCATTGTGACGCGTTGTTCGGCGTCCAGGCTTTATTGCGACGTATTGTTCGACGTCTGACACAGTTTATACTCGTACGTCTGCTGGAGTATACACAGTTTAAGCTCTTAAGGTATTGGAGCATGGCGGATACTCGAGTCACGAGACCAACCCATAGAATTGATGCATCAATGACTCGTACTTATAGAATTTTTGGCAAATTCTCAGCCCTCAACGGATTTGATGAGCCTTTACCGACTACCGTTTGAGTCGGGCTAGCATGCGGATTGTTTAAGTCCGTTCGCATGTAACGTTGCGCTCAGAGATTGAATTCTCTGAGACTTTGTGCTATGATGCCGAATACATAGACTTCGTCTTTCTCCTGTGAAAAGACTAAACAGCAACGTGTATGAGACGTTGACTTAGGATTTTTGGCAAATCCTCAGCCTTCAACGGATTTGAGGTGCTCTTACCGATTACCGTTTGAATCGGGCTTACATGCGGATTGTTTAAATCCGTTCCGCATGTGACGTTGTGCTAAAGGAATGAACTCCTTTAGACTTTGTGCTATGATGTTGAATACATAGACTTTACCATTTGTTACGGGAATAGGTTACCCGGCGACGCGTGTTAGGCGTTGACTTTAGGGTTTTTGGCTAACCCCCAGCCTTAAACGGATTTGAGATGCTCTTACCGACTACCGTTTGAGTCGGGCTTACATGCGGATTGTTTTAGTCCGTTCCGCATGTGACGTTGTGCTAAAGGAATGAACTCCTTTAGACTTTGTGCTACAACTTCGAATATGTAGACTTCGCCATTGTTACGGGAATAGGCTACCCGGCAACGTGTATTAGACGTTGGCTTATCCCTACTTAGGCTTCGGGATAAAGGTCCCCAGAATCGAACTCTGGTATCTTTTTCAATCAGAAAAAGACTAAACCGGCGACGCGTGTTAGGCGTCAACTTATCCTTTCTTAGGATTCAGGATGAAATTCCCCATGCGTGTAAGGCATGGATTTCGGTGTTATTAATAACAACCTGCCACAATGTTGAATATGTGGACGAGTGTTCTTTTTATTGGTTAAGAACAAACCTGCGGCGCGTGTTAGGCGTCGGCATATCCTTTCTTAGGATTCAGGATGAAATTCCCCATGCGTGTAAGGTATGGATTTCGGCGTTATTAATTACAGCCCATCACAATGTTGAATATGTGGGCGAGTGTTCTTTTTAACGGTTAAGAACTAACCGGCGGTGCGTGTTAGGCGTCGACTTATCCTTACTTAGGTTTCAGGATAAAATACCCCAGAATCGAACTCTGGTGTCTTTTTCAATCGGAGAAAGACTAAACCGGCAGCGCGTGTTAGGCGCAGACTTATCCCTGCTTAGGATTCGGGATAAACTTCCTAGGATGAATCCTAAATTGATAAATTTCAAAAAAGGAGTTGGTGTGGGAAGGAAGAATTTTATATTCTATTCCCTGAACAAAGAAGGAAGAATTTTATATTCTATTCCTTGTTTCTGGAAAGGAAGAATTTTATATTCTATTTCCAGTGCAAGAAGGAAACTAGAAGTGGGATCTCCACTCCGAGAATCCGGAAGATCTAGATAAACTTGCCTTTTATAGGATGAGTTATCTGATCGAAAGAAGAATTCTTCGTTTATCGAAGTGAAATTTCTACTTCGGTTATAACCCTGAGAAGGTTGAACCAAAGAGAAAAGAAAGGGAGTTCTTTCGTTTATCGAAAGGAGACTCTGAATTGAAAGTGGGCCTCTTGTTCGTGGAAAGAATCAAGAGGGGAATTTGTTGGTGGTTTGGACCAGGAAGACAGCTTTTGGTAGACTCACTGTTAATTGAAATTGATCAGTGAGGGATCTTGGTGGTCCCACCGTCAATTGATTCGATCGGTGGGGGATTCTGTGGTGGAGACTATGAGTCGTCAAACACCAATGAGAGTTTTGTGAGGGAAAATTGATCCAATGAAGTGATCGGATTTCATCTCAGCAAAAGAGTGTTCGGAAATTAGGAGTTTAGTGTTTATCACTTTATTCATCATGACCGGGTTATCCCTAAGAATATTATATTTAACATTCTTCTGGGAACTTCCCGTTACATGAATTATCGACCCCCAGCTTTCTTTACAAAACTGGGTTTATTGTTGCATTAACCGCATGATCGGGTTATCCTTAAGAATACCACGCATGGCACTCTCCAGGAACTTCCCGTGGAAGAAAGGAAATAGTTTAGACTCATATACCTATTGGAGTATCAGGGAGCAGTTTATACTCTTATACCGGTCGGAGTTAGGGAATACAGTTTATACTCGTGCACCCACTGGAGTCTCGCCATTCTTGACTGGCTTACTCTAACGTTATGACGCCGGCTTCAACCAAGGTCTAGATACTATTCTTTAGAGTAAAGCAGGCCTTGGTAGGATGAAGGATCCTCCTGTGGTATGCGCAGTACTTCGGATCCGCAGTGTTGTCAGCTTCCTCCTGATTCGTGATCGGTGGGAGCTTGATCTTGTTATTTTTAAGGAGCGATTCGAAGATGGCTGGAACATCTTCGTCTTTGAAGGAGTACTCTTTTTGAGGCCTCTGATCCGAAGTCTTCTGCTGTCTCCGGGACTGCTGTTGTGACGTTTGATTGGCATCAACAGCTGCTGCAGGTGTTTTACCCTTACCACGGGAGGCGAAGTTTGAGTTTGGAGGATTAGTCGTCGATTGACTCCTCTCGGCCTTCTTCCTTCGGAGGAAGCGTTCAGCTTGTTCCCCTCTGACCTTCAAGTCTTTCCATGTGTTGGACGGCGCTGTCCCTATTGCTTCTAACACGTCCAATGCGAGGTTGTTGTGGCAGGTCTGGAGAATGAACTCCTCAGTGATCGGATCCCGGCAATTTAACGCTTTGTTCCGGAACCTTTTGACGAAGGTTTCGACTAACTCTCCGTCCTTTTGTTTCTCGTTGAGCAACGTTCCGATGGAGATTTCGGTGTCGTCGTCGAAGAAATTCGCGAGGAACTTGGTCTCCATGTCGTCCCAGCTGCTCACGCTACCTGGCTTGAGGCGGCGGTACCAATCGAAGGCGGCTCCACGAAGAGTGCCAACGAATGACCGCACCATCAGAGGCTCATTGCCGGAGATAACACCCAGGTGCGATTTGAAATAAATCAAATGCTGAGTGGGGGAACCTTTCCCATCGAACGGCATGAAGTTGATTAGACTAAACTTCGTCGGATAGGGGATTGAATCCCACTCCCTTGGGTATGGACAAGGAATGCCCGTTTTCTTCACCTCTTGAGCGGACATCAAGGTATTGATTTTGCTCTCGAGGCTTTTGATCTTCAAGTTTTCACTTGTATCTTCGTTGGCATCCTCATTACCACCCCCTGCGTTGATGGGAGGGTCATCGGCATTGCGAGTTTCATCCGTATCCGTATGCTCAACTTCTTGAACAACCTGATTACGATGGCTTGGTTCACCTTGCTGGTTCCTTAGTGCCTGGATTTGCTGCTCATGCATCTCCCTCATGGTCTGCATGGCCATCTGCATCTCGAGCCTGAAGCTCTCCTGTTGTTTGGCCATGGCTTCTTCGAGCATCTTGGCCACTTGTTCCGCGCTTATCATGAATGACTCGCGGGGTTCTCCTTCGCTGGATACAGTGTTGTCAGATGCAACCGCAGAGCAAGCATCTAATTCTTCATCCTCTGAAGGTGGACTTATCCGAACCCTACCATAAGTTCCTCGTGCGATGGCTCCGGACTATAGACGGGTTAGACGCCGTGACACTTTCAGAATCGACTCGAAATCATCCCGTGTCGATGTCCTTTTGCTGGTCACGTTAGCGGTGACCCTTGGAAATTCTCCATCTTCAACCACCGCTCTCCTTCGTCGGGAACGCGTAGGCCTTGGCTTTGGCATTTTAGTGCTGAGTCTTTCAAACACCAAAACCCTTTCGGGGACCGTCTTAGTACAATTACACTGAGACAATACCGCCCGAATGAGTTTGGAACAGGGGCACTGAGTCTTGAGCCTACGAGGACTTCTCTTTCTTGTCTTGCTCGTACCCTCAGCACGATAGTACAACTCGTCAATTTGATCGGAGTAACCTATCGTGTGTTGGCATGATTTCTCAGGTATAACGTTATCATCATCGGATGACAACGTTTCCTTCTGAGAGCGAATTACCTTATTTGGACTTTTGAGAGTCACTCGCCTCGAAACGTGCCTTTGTGGGCGTGAATTCTCAACGGGCTCCCGAACTTCGATGCGCAAGGTAGTGCGCTTGGGTACCGTGAACTCCTTGTCATGTTGAGGGTTGTGTCGACCCCTAGCATGTTGATTAGTTCGGAGCTGTCTCGATGGTCTTGCGGGATCTCCCGGAGCAGTTGTGGAAATCATCGGCGGCTTCATTTGGTTCGCCGGAGGTTGAATCCGCTTCGAAGGTTGCAGAGGTTGCTCTTTGGCCTGAATTGCCACTTCGGATTTCGGCCTCCACACTTTGCGGGTTGGTGGCGGTTTCTTCGTCACCTCCTTCTGAAGCTTTCTACGGGCTTCTTCAGCTTGAGCCCGTGCCTGCGCTGATAGTGCGCGATGCTTGCGAATGCGCTCCTCCAGCGTTGACCGGTTCTGTTTGACGCGGATCCATTCGTCCGTCGGCGGCTTGGAGGAGTTGCCATTCATCGGTTGTTGAGGCCGTTTACCTCTTCTGTTCTTCAGATCCGCCTTGTAGCGAACTCCGTCAACAGATTCCATGGCCTTTGCGAATTGTTTCGCAAGGCATTGTCGTTGCCTTTGGCGGGCTCTCTTCGAGAGAGTCACTACGCCCCCTGCGACAGAAGGGTTGGCCAGAGTAGATCCGACCTGGTTGGAAATTGGAGAGATCTCACCCAATGCGACTTCGGCATTCAGCGGGGTGAGATCTTCGTTGGTGTCTTCAACATCTTCGTACCAACGAATTTTTCTCCTGGGGGAGAACTTCTTGGACTTGCGAGGGGAGGTAGATCCGGACGAGGATGACAGATACTCCTCGAACTTTTGTTGGTCGAATTCGTACTCGACCTTCTCCTCGACCGGGATCAGGATCCGCGGCTGCGATGCAATGATCTCGTCGGCGAGATCGGTGGCTCCCACTGTGGTCGCCAGATTGTTCGCGGGAAAAATCGTGTCTTTCTTCATTGATATCATTGCCATCTCAATAACTGTTTATCGGTTACAAAGATCCGGTCTTTTTATATGATCCGGTTACAATGAAAATCAAAAATAAGAAAAAAAATGATTATAAATTTTATCCTTGTTTGCCGAACGAATCGCGAGCTCCTGTTATGCGGTCACTCGCTTTGGTGGGTTCTTTGCCTGCGCCGGGGTTAATCCGTGGACCACCGCGTGATCTCGATCCGGTCGGATCTACACGATATGACGGGTACTATTCCACCAAGGGAATAATAGCCGGGAGGGATTATTTCACCAAGGAAACAACCGCTCAATGCTCGGGATCTAAGAACCAAGCTTAGATTCGGAGTGTGATCGTGTAGATCTCAGATCCAATTCCCTCGAACTCCTGCCTTATTTGGCGTTGATGATCACCGAGCACCGGATCTGGAAGTCCAAGCCTTCAAGCCTTCAAAGTTGAGATCTTTTTTAGATCTGAGATTTCAATCCTGCAGGGCTTCGCCTCCTCCAAAATCCAACCTTTGAAAATGAAGAACCCCTCCTCTATTTATAGCCTCTCTTCACTGTGCCCGTGTGCACGTGAGGGGGGGAAGGGGAAACCACCGGCCACCTTGGGGTGGCTCGGCTCATGCCGAGCCACCCCAAGGTGGCTCGGCTGCCGAGCCACCCTAGGGTGGCTCGGCTTGGGCCGAGCCACCCCGGGTTTGGCTCGGTTTTGGCCGAGTTCCCGGGTGTTGTCCGTTTCGCCGTTTTCTGGTGTTTCCGGTTCTCCGTTGTTCGGATTTGATTCGGTTTGTGGTTGACTTGGTCTGGAATCGATTTGTTGACTTGATTCCTAATTTGGCAGTAATTCCACTTCTGAGTATGAGTCCGAAACTGATCTTGATTCGATCGCGATTCGTCCGAGTCAATTCTTAGTTGGACGACTCGTTGACTCCCCGAACCGTTGGATTGATTCCGCACGCGATTAACGTTATTTGCGTGCAATTTGTTGTTCTCGTCGCCTCGTCACTCGATGGTTTGTTGATTTGTCGAATCACCGTGTCGAGCTGTGTTGTGGGACCTATAGGCAATTTTATATGCCTACACTGGTGAGTTGAGTTTGGCTCGTGTCATTGAGTTGACTTTTGAACTTACTATCCCTGTCACATCGTGTTGACTTGGGGTTTCGGATCACTGTATGTTGACTTTTTGTCACACCGCACTGATTGGCGTTAACTTTTGATGCAACACGCTGAATGGCGTTGACCCAAGGTTACGTGTTGACCGGTGTCTACCTTAGGGTTTCGAACGTCGAGGGTTGACTTTTTGTCGTCACGTGTTGACTTTCGTCACCACGTGTTGACTCTTGTCGCAACGCGCTGACCGGCGTTGACCTAAGGTTACGCGTTGATCGGCGTCTACCCTAGGGTTTCGAACCGCGTGGGTTGACTTTTGTCGTCACGCGTTGACTTTTGTCGCTGCGTGTTGACTTTTGTCACAACACGCTGGCCGGCGTTGACCTAGGGTTACGCGTTGACCGGCGTCTACCTTAGGGTTTCGAACCGCGTGGGTTGACTTTTGTCGTCACGCGTTGACTTTTGTCACTGCGTGTTGACTTTTGTCACAACGTGCTGACCGGCGTTAGCGTAGGGTTACGCGTTGATCGGCGTCTACCCTAGGGCTTCGAACCACGTGGGTTGACTTTTGTCATCACGCGTTGACTTTTGTCACCGCGTGATGACTTTTGTCGCAACGCGCTGTCCGGCGTTGACCTAAGGTTACGCGTTGACCGGCGTTTACCCGAGGGTTTAGAACGTCGGTGGTTGACTTTTGGAATTCATCAATATTTTCAACCGTCGGCGAGGAATGGACATTTTCAGAAACATCGGGGGGTTAGAAAATCGTTCGGGGGGTCAAAACCCGGGCGAAACACCCCCGGGGTGCCTCGGCATTGCCGAGACACCCATAGGGTGTCTCGGCAAAGCCGAGACACCCTTGGGGTTTCTCGGTTTTGCCGAGACACCCCTAGGGGTGTCTTGGGTTTTGATTCGTGGTCCCCCCCTTTTTTGGCCTTATCCTCTTTTGTTTTGTTCATGGTCCCCCCCCATTTCAAATTTCAAAAGAGATTCTCTCTTATCTTCTTCCTCTCTTCTTCTTCTTCCTCCAAACTTCCTCCATTGATTTGCTTCTCAAGAACCCATCAACCTCCATAGAAGTTCGGATTTTGGTGGATACCCATTGGCCGAAATTTTCCCCTCTCTGATTAGGGTTTCTTCCTACACCCCCAAGCTCAAAGAAGGCTCCTTTGATTGGATAAGTTTTGCTTGTAATGAGGGGGTAGGCCATGGATTCCCATGCAAAGACCATAACTTTTGGTTAAAAGATTGGTTCTTTTGATGATGGGTGGCCTATGCGCAAGTATTGGGGGGTTTTATGCAAAACCTATACTATGGCCAAAATTTGGGGGACTTTTGTGTAAAAGTGGACTGAAATTCGGGATTAGGGTTTTATACCCATTTGGCCAAATTTTTTTTGGAGGGGTTAGTATGCAAAGAAACAATGTTTGTTTGAGGGGTTCATTTGCAAAACAGCCCACCAAATGCAAAGGGGTTTATTTGCAAGAGATCTAAAATTTAGGGCTGAAATCCTAAGATTTATACCACAAATCTATAACCAAAGTTTTTGGTAAAGGTATGTGGGAACTAAATCGAAATTTGTGGAGGGGTTGCAGGACCAACTGTTAAAGCTGATTCATTTGCGTATGTGGATCTCATTCTGAAGTTGTTGGATGCTCGAGTCATGAGACCAATTAATGGAGCTGGTGCGTCAGTGATTCATGTTTATAGAATTTTTTGGCAAATCCTTAGCCATCAACGGGTTTGATGAGCCTTTACCGATTACCATTTGAATCGGGCTAGCATGCGGATTGTCTAAGTCCGTTTCGCATGTGACGTTGTGCTAAAGGAATTAACTCCCTTAGGCTTGATGCTACGACTTCGAATACGTAGGCTTCGTCTTTCTCGCGGGAAAGACTACCCGGCAACGCGTGTTAGGCGTTGACTTCATCTCTGTCTTTTCTAAAAGCAAAGACAGGGGAAAAGGTGCTATGATTTTGAATACATAGACTTCGCTATTGTTACGGGAATAGGCTACCCGGCAGCGCGTGTTAGGCGCAGAATTTTTCCTTACTTAGGTTTCAGGATAAAATACCCCAGAATCAAACTCTGGTGTCTTTTCTCAATCGGTGAAAGACTAAACCGGCAACGCGTGTTAGGCGATGACTTATCCCTACTTAGGATTCGGGATAAAATTCCCCGTGCGTGTGAAGCACGGATTATGGTGTTATTAATAACAACCTGCCACAATGCGGAATATGTGGGCTTTTGTCCTTTTTTACGGTTAAGGACTAACCGGCAACGCGTGTTAGGCGCTGACTCTGGGATTTTTGGCAAACCCCCAGCCTTCAACGGGTTTGACGTGCCTTTACCGATTACCGTTTGAATCGGGCTAGCATGCGAATTGTCTAAGTCCGTTTCGCATGTAACGTTGTGCTAAGAGAGTAAACTCTCTGAGACTTAGTGCTATGATTTTGAATACATAGGCTTCGTCTTTCTCACGGGAATAGACTACCCGGCAACGCGTGTTAGGCGTTGACTTCATCCCTGTCTTTTCTGAAAGCAAAGTCAGGGGAAAATGGGAGAGGAAGAATTTTATATTCTATCTCCCATTGCTGAAGAGGAAGAATTTTATATTCTATCTTCAGTTGGAAAGGAAACTCGGGGTGGGATCTCCACCCCCAGAATCCGAAAGGTGAAACTAGGAGTGGGATCTCCACTCCGAGAATCAAAAAGTTCAAACGACCTTAACTTTTATAGTTTTGGTCATTTGAATCTGAAGAGGAATAATTTTATATTCTATCTTCAGCAGGAAAGGAAACTCGGGGTGGGATCTCCACCCCCAGGATCCAACGGATGAAGCTAGGAGTGGGATCTCCACTCCGAGAATCGAAAAGATTTGGATAACCCTAACTGTCATAAGGTTTGGTTACTCGATTTGAAAGTGGACCTCTCGTTCATCGAAGGAATCGAGAGGGGATTTTGGTTGTGGCCCTAACTGTAGTAAGGTTTGACCAAATGGGAGATTTGAGACGATTCTAACCGTAGGAAGGTTTGATCGCTCGATTTGAAAGTGGACCTCTCGTTCATTGGAGGAATCGAGAGGGGATTTTGGTTGTGGCCCTAACTGTAGTAAGGTTTGACCAAGTGGGGATTGTGTGTTGGAGACTATGAATCATCAAACACCACTGAAAGTTTTGTGAGGGAAGATTAATCCATCGAATGATTGGATCTCATCTCAGCAAAAGAGTGCTTGGGTTCCACCCCCAGCTTTCTTTGCAAAACTGGGTGTATGCACGATCGGGTTATCCTTAAGAATACCACGCGTGGAACTCTTCAGGAACTTCCCGTGGAAGGGAGGAAATAGTTTAGACTCATATAGCTATTGGAGTATCAGGGAGCAGTTTAGCCTCTTATACCGGTCGGAGGGTTGAGAAACAGTTTATACTCGTGTACTCGTTGGAGTTGCAGGAAGCAGTTTATACTCTTATACCGGTCGGAGTTGTGCCGTTCTTAACCGGCTCACTCTAGCGTTATGACGCCGGCTTCAATCAAGGTTTGGATGCTATCCTTGAGTGTAAAGCACGCCTTGGTTGGGTGATGGATCCTCCTGTGGTATGCGCAGTACTTCGGATCCGCAATATCGTCAGCTTCCTCCTGACTCACAATCAGTGGGAGCTTGATCTTGTTATTGTTAAGGAGGGATTTGAAGATGGCTGGAACATCTTCGTCCTTGAAGGAGTACTCTTTTTGAGGCCTCTGATCCGAAGTCTTTTGCTGCCTCCGGGTTTGCTGTTGCGATGTTTGATTAGCAGCCGTTGCAGGTGCTTCGCTCCTATCATGAGAGGCGAAGTTCGAGTTTGGAGAACTAGCCATCGGTTGGCTCCTCTCGGCCTTCTTCCTTTTGAGGAATCGCCCAGCTTGCTCTCCTCGGGCCTTCAAATCCTTCCATGTCTTGAGCGGCTCTACTCCCATAACATCCAGGATGTTAATGGACAAATTGTTGTGACAAGTCTGCAAGATGAATTCTTCCGTGATGGGGTCCTTGCAGTTCATTGCCTGATTGCGGAAGCGTTTGATGAAGGTATCCACCGACTCTCCGTTTTTTTGTTTCTCATCGAAGAGTGTCCTGACCGACACTTCGTCATCATCATCAAAGAAATGAGTGATGAACATGCTCTCCAAGTCCTCCCAGCTGTTAATGCTTCCAAATTTAAGACGTCGATACCAATCGAAGGCAGGCCTACGAAGGGTGCCGACGAATGACCGAACCATCAAGGCTTCATTGCCGGAGATCGTGCCCAAGTGGGACTTGAAGTAAATTAGATGCTGAGTAGGCGAACCCCTCCCGTCGAATGGCGTGAAATTGATTAGGTTGAACTTCGCCGGATACGGAATCGAGTCCCACTCTTTCGGGTAAGGACAAGGAATTCCGGTCTTCTTTACATCTCGAGCAGACATTAATGCGTTAATTTTGCTCTCGAGATCCTTCATCCTTTCATCCTCATCTGTATCCTTCTTTGGATAATTTTTGAGAGGAATTATGCGGCCACCCCCAGCATCATCATCTTTGGTGGGACCACCCCCGGTATTATTGCCCTCAATGGGACCACCCCCAATGTTCTGGTCCAGGAGAGGGTTCTCAGCATTGAGACGTTCATCCACCTCTGAATCACTACCTGCTTGGTTAGCATGGTTACGACGGCTGCATTCAACTAGCCGATTTGACAAAGATTGGATTTGTTGATCATGCACTTGTCTCATCTCTTGCATAGCCATTTCCATGTCGACTTGGTATGTTTCTTTTTGCTTAGCTAGAGCATCCTCAATGATCTTGGTTATTTGCTCGGTGCTGATCATAAGTGATTCATGAGGATGTCCTTCGCTGGATACGGTATTGTCAGATGCGACTGCCGAGCCAGCATCAGATTCCTCATCTCCTGAAGGTAATCTTGTCCGAACCCTGCCATACGTTGCTCGAATGATGGCTCCGGACTGCAGACGAGTTACACGTTGAGATAGCTCTGGAATCGACTCGAGATCGTCCTGTGCCGATGTCCCTTTTCTGGTCATGTTAGCGGTGACCCTCGGAATTTCTCCGTCTTTAATCACCGTTCTTCTTTGTCGGAAATGCCTTGGCTTGGAGATTCTCTCGAACACCGAGACTCTCTTTGAGGTTCGAGGACAGAAGCACTCTGACAACACCGCCTTGATGATGTTAGCACACGGACAGTGGGGCTCCGTGTCTTGAGCATATCTCTTTCGATACTTAGCCACGCCCCCAGCTCTATAGTATAACTCATTAGTTTGATAGCTGGAGAAACTTATAGAGTGTTGGTATGACTTCCCAGGTATAACACAATCATCATCAGACGAATGTGTCTCCATCTGGGGATATGACGCTTTATTCGCGTTTTCAAGAGTCGCGCGTTCACTTTTACGCTTTTGGGAGCGTGAAAGCCTAACGGGCTCTTGAACTTTGACCCGTAATCCGATGCGGTCGGTAATAGGGGCTTTCCCTCTCTTGGGGGGATTGATATCACCCCCAGTCTGAGTTATCATTTGGGGACCTTTCAATGGTCCCAATCGCTCTTTGACGGGTACTTTACCTCGGTTTTCCGGTAAAGGACCGAGGTGAACCTTCAAAGGGATTCTGGCTCTTGTGTGATCCACACTCTCGCTGAACTCCGATGCAAGAACAGGATCTGGATTTGAAGTAGGCCGGATGACAATCTTGTCCCCTTCCGCCTTAGGTGCTGCTTTTGGCTTTGGCATCCAAGCCCATTTGTGTGTGGACGGCTTTTTGACCGCCTCTTCTTTCTGCATCTCCTTCGTTTCTTGTAGAAGGAGTTGGGCGTGCGCAAGCAAAGCGTGGCGTTTCTTGATTCGCTCTTCGAGAGTAGAGCGCGTCCTCTTGACACGGATCCATTCACTTATCTCCGCTTTAGAGGAGGAGTTAATTGTTCGCCATTGCTGCTCTTGGCGCTGCCTGGCTTTCAGATCCATGTTGTAACGGATCCCGTCCATCGGCTCCAAAGCCTTGGCCATCTGACGAGCGAGGTTTTGACGTCGTCTTTGGCGCGCCCTCTTTGATGGAGCTGGAGCATCCTCTACCGTTGCTTTTGCGGCGGGAGGGAGAGCTGGATCTACAGCTTTGACCCTGCTGAACGTCGCGGGGACGTTGCGTGGTGCGGGCGTAGCAACAGCGACGGGGTCTTGTGTTAGACCCTAGAGGGGGGGTGATTAGGGTCAAAAGGCTCTAATAT
>BQKN01066447.1:1554055-1567164 GCA_022839385.1 Asparagus kiusianus
AGATCACTCCCTCACAGTAGATCTTACTCAAGATCTCAACCACACAGCAGAAAGAAATAAGCAAGAACTCTCTTTTACAAAGCTCCTATGGCAGAGAGAACAAATTACTGAAGCTGGGAGGTGAGCTCACACAAAACCACAGAGAAGAAAGCAGACTGATTTGAAAATTTTTCACAGCAGAAAACAGAAGACTCTCTCTGGTTTTTCAAACATTGGCTCAGGAAGAAGAAGAAGCAGCTGGGGGGGTTTTTATAGAAATGATAAAACCATTTTGAAAACAAAACCCAATCTTCCTGTTAAGGAAGTTAATCTCTTTTTCAGAGTGTTAGCTCAGACGGAGCTAAGCACCAAATTGTGAAAGCACAGGCATCGAGGTAAAAAATGACCGTTTAATAAAACTCTTGTTGACTGAACAAAAGAACTGAGCGGTCGTCCGAAATACCATTCGGTCGTCCGAAAAACATTGTCGGTCGACCGACCAAACACTTCGGTCGACCGCGAGCTGCTTCTAAAACTCAGAAAACAAAACTGACCATCGTCGGTCGACCGGAGCGGTCGACCGATATAGAAATCGAAATTTCGGTCGACCGCACCGGTCGACCGATGACTATCTGGAAAGATACTGACGAAAGAGCTCTGAGAGCGGTCGACCGGACCGGTCGACCGCTTTCTGACATTTGCTGAAAATTGATTTTGTTAAGATTGAAATATTTGCAAAATATTCATTTGACCTCTGAAAAATCTGAAACTTTGTAAAATGTTTTTAATACTAAAACAAACTATTTGGAAAAAGAATTTTGCAGATAGGTCCTTAAACTTGTGAAAAATAAGGTTTTGTGAAAAAACGCTTAAAAGCTTAAATACGAAAACATGTGTGTGAGTCCCAATAGCTTCAAGTAAACATAGTAACTCTTAGCCTACATTCTAGCACTAGAGAGAAACATAAAAGAAAGCTAATATCCTCAAATGAAAGCAATACTTGAGCTTGATATAGCTTGAATCGGATGAAGCTTTTGTATGACTTTGTTGTTCTTGAAATAACGTTGCTTCATCTCTTGGCCTCCTCCTCCTTTGGATATCATCTTTGTAGCATATATTCCATCCATCCTCCATTAATGGCACTAACGAGCTTGATAAATAGATTTACTACATTTTCATTCAATAAGCCATTAGTACCGATAATGGTGGTTGTAAGAACATCATCAAAACATAAGGGCTAACATCTTGGATTGAGGAGTTGGAGATCCCACGAGCCCTTTTGGGAGATGAAGTCTTCCCGCGCCGGATTGGAGAGGCGGATCTGGAGGAGGAGAAAGAGAGGTACTCTTCAAACTTTTGCTGATTGAACTCGTATTCGATCTCTTCATTCGCCCGGATCTTGAAGGCCGGTTGCGTCACGACGATCTCAGCAGCGAGATCGTTGGCTCCCACTGTGGTCGCCAGCTTGTTTTCGTCGAAAGTTGCCTTCATTACTGATTTCATTAAAACTTCAGCCGTTACAATGAATCGAATAACAAAGAAATTAAGATTACAACTCTCTTGAAAATAAACACAAGTCCCGTTTATCGGTGCTTGCTTGCGTGGGTCTTTGGCCTGTGACGGGGATGTTGATATCCGTGGACCGCCGGTTAATGAGATCCGTTCCGGGAAAATCCGGCCGAGTTTCGTCTATCCGCTATAGGATATGGAAACCGACAGCTCCTATCTCGGATAATCGAGATATTCGCTCTTCTTAGTATCACCGCTAAGGGGCAACACTAAGGGAAAAGAGGAAGGGGTGAATGAAGAAAGAGACTTCTTTGCTGTAGAAGGCTCGCTCCTCGATCCGACAGGGCTTCGCCGCTTCAACTTCAGACCTTGCTCCTCACTCCAGCAGGGCTTCGCCGCTCTCTCCAAAACTCTAAGGCAAGAGCAATTCCAAGCCAAGAGCAATCAAAATCAGGGGTCAAGAGAATGGAGACCCAAGGGGTCTATTTACAGGCACAAGAGGAGGCCTAGGCGCTGCCCAAAAAGCGTTTCGCCGTAAAAGCGTTTCGCCGTAAAAGCGTTTCGTCGTAAAAGCATTTCGTCGTAAAAGCGTTTCGTCGTAAAAGCGTTTCGCCGTGTAACAACCTTGGAGACACCCCCCAAAAAGCATTTCGCCGTAAAACCACCTCAAGACACCTCTCCAAAAAGCGCTTCAGCGTAAAAAAAACTGGAGACACCCCTTGGGGTGTCTCGGCCTGGCCGAGACACCTCTTGGGTGTCTTGGCCAAGCCGAGACACCCTTGGGGTGTCTCAGCTTGGCCGAGACACCCCTGGGGTGTCTTGGTTTTGCCAAGACACCCCTCGGGTGTTTCGACCTCGCCGGGATACCCCTGGGTGCCTCAGTCTGGTCCGAGGCTCTACCGTTGTTCCGCCGTTGATCTGCCGTTGACTTTTCGTCCGAACTCGGATTTGATTGATTTTGGATGCGTTGGAATTCTGATGGCGAGCTCTGTAGATCCCATTGGTTGGATTATCAGTGAGGTGAGCAGGATACAAAGGGCATTGCTTTCTTTTTAGCGATCGCGGGGTTTCCGGTCAGTCCGTATCCCCGTTATTCTGAGATTCTGTTGGCTCACGTAGTCCGTCGGTTCACTTCAGGCGCTCACCGACGTCATTTGAACTCTTGTGAACCGGGTAGTGACGTTCATCGTCGCTCGTTAACACTGAGCTGTTTGTGGGGACCTATCGGCAATTTTTGACGCCTACAACAAATGCACCTTTCATGAAGGATGCCAGTTCTATTCAGCCTCTCAGGAAGAGCGATTTTTTATTTGGAGACTCTGTCGAAGACCCGGATGCCGTATTTATTGATGCCGAGCAGTGGCTTCATAAAACCGGCAGTGGTTTCATATACTTGCCGAAGATTCCTCGGCATCGTTCATTGACTGAGCTCAGGCGTCAGGCTGTGACATGGGAGATGTCATGGCGCTTGACGGAGGAGCATGAGAGCGTCCACTGTGGTTACATCACTCATCAGGCATTTCCTGGCTCGAGCAGGAGTCATGTCACCGGATTGCGTCCTGGAGTATTAGGGCTGGATGCACCACCATGTAACGAGTTCCTTGCCACCGCTTCTACCTTGAGGAATCGCCTCGCTGTTCTAGGACGGGAGATGCCTGCGACGCGTCACAGAATTTATGGTTGGGTCCATTCATTGGACAAGTTTTGGTGGACTCGCATGACGACGTACGTCTTAAGCCGATGGGGCGAGGAGTTGCACGCTTGTGGTTTATATGCAGCCGTTCGTGCCACTATGTATGGCTTGCCTGTCAGTGCGAGGCATTTCTGTGCTTTGTTCGAGCTTTATAATCCAGATTCGAACACTTTTCTGACCCGACAAGGGGAGTTAGGCTTGGCTCTTCACGAAATGCACATGATTTCTGGTTTGCCCATGGGACTGATGTTACATCAGGAATACTTTCCCTCCAATCATGAATTGAATCAATTGAAGGATCGTATGCCCGATCGCTATGAGACTCTATGGGACCTCACTTGTCACTATCATATTGCTTTGGCGCAGTCTGAGCCTTTAGCAAAGAGGACTAAGGTATTCGTGAGTCTGAAGCAGTTTGCAAATTATTTGTTCAAGAATCTAGAGAGCAATTCTGGGGAGGCTATTTGTGAGTTGGCCACACCTACTCCCTCAGGGGTGAACAGTCTACTGAAGAAGATTGACGCTTATTCTTATACCACTAGCAGTCCTGAGGGTGGCTTTCCTGCAGGGACCAAGTTCAAATCATTCTTATGGCATGCAACCGCACCGATTCGACCGATGACTCTTCTTGCCGGTTATCTCGCTATTTGGTTAAAGAAATGTGTGGTTCCATATCAGTCTGGCGACGCCTTGCCCTTGGAAGTGCTCTACCCAGCAGTTCAGCTCGCCTACAAGAAAGAACTTTCACTTCTTCCGGTGATGGTGGCTAACATTCATCGAGGACTTCGACAGCTTTCTGGTGCCTTTACACGGAAGGAAAGTGATTTGCCGGGTCAGATTCCCACCATTAAGACAGAGCTTCCGTACACTTATTTGATGGCTTGGTTCGTCCTTCACCGTTCTGACATGATGTCGGCACCGAACACCACAGACCACTCCGTTCCCCTACTACATTTGCTTGAGAATGGCAAGTGGGAGGGGCGCGGATTTTCTAACATCAGACAGCAGCTGCAGGTCCACAAGTGTTGGACATTTTCCACTTGCTTTCCGCAGTTCTCCGGCCGATACGGGGATTGTTTGATAGATGAGGAGAGGCCGAGGGAGTATCGAACTCACTTAGACATCAGCTACTTTAACTGGCTGGTGAACATTAGGCCAGGTTATCTGACTTTTCGGGTGAGGGATCAGTGTTTCATAGAGCCATATCTACCCTACCGATTCGCTCACCAGTTTGGCTATGATCAGCTTTACGTCGGGAATCCCCGTCAGCAGCTTCGGGCCCACGGCGGTTTGGTGGATGGTCTCCGTGCATGGTTGTGGACCGTGACTGGCTGTACTGGTGCTAAGTTCAGTCTCCCGAGTGCTGATCGGCAGTTGAACCTCACTTTTTTAAGCTGCAAGTGGTTGTTAGCAGCTAATAAGACTATCCCCGTGAAGCCGATCGCAGAGCTAGAGGCCGAGGAAGCTTCTCAGGTTGATTCTCGTAGGATTTGGGAGAACGCTCGGTCACAGAGGATACGGAACAAGACTCGTCGGATTGATGAAGAGGGAAAGAGGACCTTCCATTCTGCAGACGAGGCTTCAGGCGGAGATCCTAAAGATTACGAGGACTTTTCCGAATGAGGTTAATCATTCATCTTTTTCTTCTGCTTTCTAGAATTATTAAAGCTGACAATGGTTTGATATTTCAGGGACCATTGGTGACCAGGAAGAAGAGTTCCGTCATCCTCCCCAGGCGAGACCTTCGATTATTGTCCCTGCTGCTAGGCGGAAGAGATTAGCTCGCAAGCCGCGCGCAGCTTCACAAGCATCTGATATGGATTTGGCTGGTGATGATCCTGCTAGTGACGGAGGTAACATCTACCCTATAAACCATCCTCTTGACTATTCAGAACATTGACTCACGCTTTTTCATCTCTATATAAGAGAGCGTGGAGAGAGCGAGATGAGTTCCGATCCTGTTCCTATATCTTCTGGTGAGCTTGACTCACCGCCCCAGGTAGAAAGGCCTACTGGGGTTGCCGACGTTAGGGAGGATATCAATGTAGGACCTGATCCTGCAAATCCAGGTACATGTACTATTGACAATATATATATATTTTTAGATGGCACACAAAGGAGTTGAATGATTCGGAATTTGTGCATCCTCTAATTGTCTCTGTACTTCTCGCTCCTTCAGATAACTTGTAGGAGGCGAACGTCGATTTTGGAAATAAAGAGGCTAATTCACCCGTAAAAGGTAACTCATTTCAATTGGTTGTAGTCTCTTCATTCTTCTTTGGTACTTATATTCTCTTGTGTCAGACTTCTCGACTAATGATTTTGATGAGGAAGGCTTGCTTGTGGACACTCCTATGCTCCACTTCATATATAGCTCTCCTCAGATTGATGACCAGTTACCTGGAGATATGTTCCCTGGGTCCTCATTCCCCAAGAATCCCAAGGATGATTATTTTGAAGGTACGTGTCTCATCCCAAGTTAATTATAGGACTAGCCAATTCTTGACTAATGCAGCTATAATGTGATGTCTCTGAGAATTCTGTTTTGTGTTTGACAGGAGCTTTTGTCGAGACTGATCCTGTTGAGCCGACTGCGAGACCAACTACACCAGTTGATACCTCTACAGCGGTTACACCCCCAGTACCCCCAGTGACTCAAGAGGGTATGAATTAAGCAACTGAGGATGTTATTTATTTCCTCCTCAAAAAATTTTTGACGGATTTCTCCTTCTTTGTGTAGGGTCTTCTTCTCGGCTTCATATCCTAGTGAAGGAATTGCTATCAGACAACGATCCTGAGAAGATCGTTCTCTGCATAGAACTTCGCTCCTTCTTCTCCTTCGTGAATGCTATGATTGGCAAGCTCTTCCACGGTGGACTCTTCCTTTGCCAATTCAAGCCTTTCCTTGATTCCAAAGTCAATTTGATAAGGGAAGCAGGATATCCAGATTTGGCACAGGCTATAGTTGATGACCTCGATTGCCTAGATCATGAGCTTCAGATGTTTCGTGAGCTCCGAGATGCAGGCGCCTCCTCATTTATTGCTGCCGAGCTGGATACCCGCTTACAGTCATCGCGCGAGACTCAGATTCTTGCTGAGCTCGAGATTCAGATGCAGCGGGACCGAGTAGATCGAGTTGAGACCAGCCTTGCTGCTAGGTCATCTTCGCTTGCCGAGTTCGACCTTTCTATTACCTCTTGTGCGACCGAGATAGACCAGCTCAGAAGAGCACTCCGTAAAAAAGAGGAGACTATGGATATTCTTCTGATGACGAAAGCACAGGATCAGCAAACCCACACTGCCTTATCTGATGAGCTGAAATCTTTGAAGCAGAAGCTAGTCGAGACAGAGGAGATTGCTGCGAGGACTTCAGCCACCACCGAGGAGTCCATCAGAACTGGACTTAGGCAAGCTTATGATGAGAAGCTGTTTAAGATCAGTCAGCAGATTTTTGGTCATGGGCTTGATGTATGATTTTGTTTGCTGAGTACTTTGACTTTTGATTCCTTTAGTGAAACTGGTTTTCATCTTCATCTTTATTATGATTCGTCATTCCGTTTGAAATGATTGACCATAATACTCATAGGATTTTTGGCAAACCCTCAGCCATCAATAGGTTTGATGAGCCTTTACCGACTACCGTTTGAGTCGGGCTAGCATACGAATTGTTTAAATCCGTTCGCATGTAACGTTACGCTCAGAGATTAAATTCTCTGAGACTTTGTGCTATGATGTCGAATACATAGACTTCGCCATTGTTACGGGAATAGGCTACCCGGCGACACGTGTTAGGTGTTGGCTTTAGGATTTTTGGCTAACCCCTAGCCTTCAATGGATTTGATTAGCCTTTACTGACTACTGTTTGAGTCGGGCTAGCATGCGGATTGTCTAAATCCGTTCCGCATGTGACGTTAAGCTAAAAGAGTTAACTCTTTTACTGCTACGACATTTAATACGTAGACTTCGTCTTTCTCCTGTGAAAAGACTAAACAGCAACGTGTATGAGACATTTGTTAGACCCTAGGGGGGGGTGATTAGGGTCTTATGCTAATCTAATCCGATTAAATGCCAATTAAAATTAATTAACAAGTTATCCTAGCAAGTATGTAATACAACAAGATATATGAGCTAGGATAAACAATATGATCAATAAGATATATCCTATATGATAGAAATATATGCAATGATATATAAACTAACACAAGGGTAAACAATATGAAACAAGATAGTGGATCATATAAATAATGAGCTAATGACAATGGCGATAAGAAATATAAACACAAGTATGAATAAACGCCAAAGCACACTCAAACACAAGATATGATCACGGAGTTCGGACCTTCCGTCCTACGTCTCCGCTCCCCACTCCCGGGGAGAAATCCACTATCACAATCCGGTTTGGAAGCCGGAACTTCTTCTACACACTACACAGTGTCGGTTTTCAACGCTCACCGAACAACATCACTCCTCACAATTTTCTTCACGGAGTTCAGTCCCCTCGACCTACGTCTCCGTTCCTCTCCTCTAGGAACTACACACTCGGTTTTCTAGCTCACCGAAAACCTTACAACACTCACAATGTAACAAATATAAAATTTGTTCTCTACAATAGATGAGAACACAATTAAGCACAACTCAAAGTTACAAACTCTCACCACCCAACTATACTATGTATGTAAATACTAAAAGCTCAATGTGGGTGTGTGTAACAATGAGATTAAATAAATCAAAACAACTAAACTCATATATAATCTAGCATGTAGAAATTATGAATAAAACAATAAATTGCTAGAAATAGTGTTTAGGAATTCTTCTCTGAGAATCAAGTTGGAGAGGAGGATTGAAATGAAGTTCAAACACTGTAGATGATCTTCTCCACTTGTAAAACAAACACTGCTGTAAACCAAACCCTTAAACAAGCTTAAACAAGCTTAAACCCTTTTTAAAATCCTTGTTTAAAAACTTCTTCATTAACACTTGAAAAGACATCAGCAATGGGTATTTATACCCTCCAAAACTCAGCTGAAAATCCCAAGTCAAATGATAGAAAAACCCTAAGGCAACGGTCAAAAAACTAGCCGTTAGCAGCTGACAAAACGCCTGTCGGTCGACCGGAAAAGTCATCGGTCGACCGAAAATTTCATCGGTCGACCGGACCGGTCGACCGACGACTCTCTGTCGGCACAGTGAACTTTTGACCTCAGGTTCGGTCGACCGGTACGGTCGACCGAAATCTGACACACTCCAAAAACTGTTTTTGCTGATTTAAAATGCTGTTTAAAAATATCAAACAAATTCCAAAAATGTAAAACTTTGGGGAATGATTGTAGACATGATAATAAACATGCTACAATGACTGGTTTCGAAAAAGGACTTCCCAAATGAAAGATATCATCATTTTACAAATATGTTCAAAAACATGAAAACATGGAAATTGATATTTGATATTTTGACTCAAACAACATTTTGAAACCTTATGAAATGTTGTTATAGACTTAGTAAAATATGTATAAACTAATATTGAAGTCTATGAACTAATAAGACAATATTTTTACAAAATTGCATATTTTATGCAATGTTATCAAAAACATAATAGAGTATGAAACATATGAATATATATATATGAATGTAAATTTGTTTCATATCTATATAGCTAAACCAAAACACAATAATAAATATGAAAGGTGTAATCTCATATTTATGAACATGAAAACTCAAAAAACTATGTATGTATATATATAACTATATATATGCATAGAAACCAAAAACTTATGTATATATATATAACTATATATATATACGAAGAAACCAATAAAATGTGTGTGTATAATATTGAGCTTAAAGTACTAACACACATAATATAAAACCTAAACTAATGTTACCCAAGCAATCTTGATCTTCATTGTAGCTCAACTTGGTACACGTGCGGATGAAGCTTGAACTGGATCTTTAACATGAATTGCAAGGCTTCAACCACTACTCCGCCAACCTCCATTGGATATGATCGTGAATGCGCAATTCCATCCATCCTCCAACTACGTTGTTTGTCTACAAAACATAGGAATGCACAAATACTAGACAAACAACATTAGTAGTAAATTGTTTGTTAAACATCATCAAAACAAGAAGGCCAACAACGTTGACTTAGGATTTTTGGCAAATCCTCAGCCTTTAACGGATTTGATGTGCTCTTACTGACTATCGTTTGAGTCGGGCTTATATGCGGATTGTCTTAATCCGTTCCACATGTGACGTTGTGCTTAAGGAATGAACTCCCTTAGACTTTTTTGCTACAACTTTGAATATGTAGACTTCGCCATTATTATAGGGATAGGCTACCCAGTAACGTGTATTAGACGTTGACTTATCCCTACTTAGGCTTCGGGATAAAGGTCCCCAGAGTCAGGCTCTGGTACCTTTTTCTACGGATAAAGATCAAACCGGCGACGCGTGTTAGGCGTCGGCATATCCTTTCTTAGGATTCAAGATAAAATTCCCCATACGTGTAAGGTATGGATTTTGGTGTTATTAATAACAACCTGCCATAATATTGAATATGTGGACGAGTGTTCTTTTTAATGGCTAAGAACTAACCAGTGGCGAGTGTTAGGCGCAGACTTATCCTTGCTTAGGTTTTAGGATAAAATATCCCAGAATCGAACTCTGGTGTCTTTTTTCAATCGGAGAAGGACTAAACCGGCAACGCGTGTTAGGCGCAGACTTATCCCTGCTTAGGATTCGGGATAAACTTCCTAGGATGAATCCTAAATTTATAAATTTTGGAAAAAGAGTTGGTGTGGGAAAGGAAGAATTTAATATTCTATTCCCCAAACAAGGAAGGAAGAATTTTATATTCTATTCCTTGATTCTGGAAAGGAAGAATTTTATATTCTATTTCCAGTGCAAGAAAGAAACTAGAAGTGGGATCTCCACTCTGAGAATCTGGAAGACCTAGATAAACTTACCTTTTATAGGGTGGGTTATCTGATCGAAAGATGAGCTCTTCATTTTATCGAAGTGACATTTCAACTTCGGTTATAACCATGAGAAGGTTTAACCAAAGAAAAAAGAAAGGGAGTTTTTTTGTTTATCAAAAGAGGACTCCAAACTAAAAGTAGACCTCTTGTTCATGGAAAGAGTCAAGAGGGCCAGAAGAACATTTTTTGGTGGACTCTCTGTCAATTGGAATTGATCAGTGAGGGATTTTGGTGGTGAAAATGATTTTGGGTTATCCTCTAGAATATTGAGTGTAATATTCTTCAAGGAACTTCCCGATAAATGGGTTATTCTGAATGTACTAAGGATAGTACTTTTTCAGGAACTTTCCATTTATTGGCATTAATTGCCTGATACCCTCTAGAGAAATTAGGCGATATGCGCCGTTTGAATAGACTATGTCTATTACAAACGGTCCTTCCCACTTGAGTTTGAATTTACCTTTCTTCTTGGAGTTGAGGATTATTGGTCGGCGAGCAGCGAGGACCAGATCTCCTTCCTTGAAGCTTCTCTGTTGGACTCTCTTGTTGAAAGCCCTAGATATCCTGGCTTGGTAGAACTCGATGTGTTGTTGAGCTTCCAAGCGCTTTTTGTCCAGCCTCTCGAGTTCTTCGAGACATTTCTGATGTTGCTCTTCGGTTGTCATCTCCGTTGTGATAGCGATCCGAAGGGAGGGGATTTGAGTCTCCAATGGTAGCACAGCTTCACATCCGTACACCAACGAATATGGGGTGGCTCCCGTAGGTATGCGTATGGTGGTGCGATAAGCCCAGAGCGCTTCGCCGAGTTTATCGTCCCAATCTCGCTTATTGGTTTTCACGAGTTTTGACAGGATTTTGATGATCGTCTTGTTAAAGGCTTCAGCTAATCCATTAGCAGCGGGATAATAAGCTGTTGACGAAATATCTTGAATCTTAAATTTATCACAGAACCTGATGAAAGCGTTGCTTATGAACTGTGGACCGTTGTCATGAATGATCCGTCTCGGCACGCCGTGTCGGTATATGACATGATACTTGATGAAGTTGATGACGTTGTTCGTCTTTACTTCTTTAAGTAGAATTGCTTCAGCCCACTTCGAAAAGTAGTCCGTGATAGCGAGGATAAATCGATCACCTTTGACTGAAGGAGGGAAAATAGGACCGACAATGTCCATACCCCATGTCTCGAATGGCCAGGACGTGGTTGACGTGTGTAACCGCTCCGGTGGTTGGTGCATATAATTCGCATGCACTTGACAGGCGTGACATTCTCGTGCATATTCGATTGCATCACATACCATTGTTGGCCAGAAATATCCCATTCTTCTGATTCGATCATACAGCTTGGGACCAGGCTGATGCGCACCGCATTCTCCTTCGTGTGCTTCCTTAAGAACTTCTTTTGCTTCTTCGTTCGAAAGGCATCAGAGAAGCAAATCATCATACCCTCGACGGTATAATGTACGGGTCTCGGTATTGTAAAAGAACCGTGGTGCTCTTCGGTGAATAGTTTCTTTTTCTTTTACATCCTCCGGCAAAATGCCATATTGGACATAATCAATGATGGGAAAGCGCCAATCTCGAGACTCAGACCCGATTTGGGTTGAGTTCACCTCTTTAGCGTTTTCGTTTCTGTTATCTTCCTCTTCGATATCCATATTGTATATGGGTATACAGAGTTGATGTGATCTCACTGTGACTAGTAGTTCAGTTTCGGGCGGCTACGCGAGTGATACTGCTAGTGCTGCCAGTGCATCCGCATAAGCGTTCTGGAGATGAGGGATGTATTCAATATAGAATTCTTCAAAAGAATCTGCTATTTTGATGGCCTCTTGGTGGTACGGAATTAGATCTAGGTTCCTGACTTCATACTCTCCACGAACTTGGTTGACTATCAATTGAGAATCCCCAAAAGCTTCGAGATATTCGACCCCCAGCTCCTTGGCAAAACTGAGTCCAATGAGGAGGGCGTTGTACTCGGCTACGTTATTGGAACATGGATCCGTCAGTGAATAAGCCCGAGGCATCACTGTAGGCGTGTAAAATTGCCTATAGGTCCCTTAGCTTAGCTCGGCATGATGATTCGACAAATCAACGGACGTTCGAGCGACGAAACGAACTAAAGAGGCTACGAAGCTAACGAACCGCACGTGAACAACGTCAATGGTTCGGGGAGTCAACGAGTCATCCAACAAAGCGGATTTGAACTCAAACACCGACTGGGTTTTACTGCCAAATCAGGAATCAAGTCAACAAATCAACAAAACAGCCGAACAACGGACAAAAAACCGAAAACAACGGAAAACGACGAAACCAGCGCACCTGGGGGAACTCGGCCCGAACCGAACCACCCTAAGGTGGCTCGGTGGCCGAGCCACCTCAGAGGTGGCTAGGCGCTGTTTTGTGCCAAAGGCACAGTTTTGAGTGCCTATAAATAGGCCTGGCACTCGTTCATTTGGGAGGACTTTTGGTTGAACTTCTAAAGAGCCGAAACTCTGCCGGATTGTCATCTCAACTCAGAATTGTGAAGGCTTGAAGCTTGGACCCTCGGATTCAGTTTTCGGCGAGCACCCGTGACAAACAAGGCAGGAGTTCGAAGAAGCTAATCCTCAGATCTACATCGTTCTACTCCGGATCTAAGCTTGGTTCTTAGATCCCGAGATTCAAGCGGTCGTTTCCTTGGCGAAACGATCCCTCCCGGCTATTATCTCCTTGGTGGGATAATACCCGTAATACGTTGTAGATCTGCTTGGATCTAGATCTCGCGGTGGTCAACGGTAATCAACCCCGGCGCAGGCAAAGAACCCCACAAAGCAAGCGACCGCAAAACAGGAGCTCGCGATCTGTTCAAAGGAAAGTTGTAATTTTTTGTTTCTTTCTTTATTTCGATCTCCATTGTAACCGGCTCTTATAAAAAGACCGGATATTTGTAAAACGCATAAAGTTGTTTT
>BQKN01066447.1:1572164-1617622 GCA_022839385.1 Asparagus kiusianus
GCTCTTATAAAAAGACCGGATATTTGTAAAACGCATAAAGTTGTTTTCAAAGTTTGTAATGGAATCCTCAATGAAGAAGAACACGATTTTCCACGCGAACAATCACATGCTTCCCCGGGGAAACTAAGACAACTCCAACTCCGGAGGAGACTCTAGAACATCCAGGGGTTATTGCCTTATTATCTGCTCTCGAAGCACCATCAAAGTATAATTGCCATACTTGTTGGTGTGATGTGGTATTAACCTCGTGGGTTTCGTCTGGCAAGTCATCATATACTTCAACCGTATCTGTTGTCGGACTTGCCACCAAAAGATCACAAATTGCTTGTCCTTTGACCGACTTCTGCTGTTTGAAGTGCAAATCATATTGGGACAAGAGAAGAGCCCACTTCGCTAACCGCCAATTCATCGAACCCGGTTGAGTCATGAATACCCGTACTGGATTAACATTAGCAATGACGTAAATCGTCTGGCCAACCAAGTAATGTCGCATCTTTTGCACTGCGAATACCAATGCGAGACATTCTTTCTCGATCATCGGATATCAAGACTCGGCGCCTATCAAGGTCTGACTTAGGTAATAAACTGCCTGTTCGTGACCATTATCATCGTCTTGTGCTAATAAAGCACTTATCGAATGGTTCATCGCCTTGATGTAAATCAAGAACGGTTTACCTGATTTTGGTGCAACAAGAACAGTAGGGTTCGTGATATATGTCTTGATATCTTCGAGTACTTTTTGGCAGGCGTCGTCCCAAATAAATGACACACCTTTCTTGTTTAGCTTAGAGAATGGTTGGCACTTCCCAGAAAGATTTGAGATGAACCTCCGGATGTAAGCTAAACGCCCTTGCAATCCTCTGAGCTCTCTTAGATTCCTCGGGGGTTGCAATTCATGTATTGCCTTTACCTTGTCTGGGTCGATGTGTATACCCTTAGTGGTGACGACGAATCCAAGGAATTTTCCGCTGGACATTCCGAGGAAGGATTTTGTGGGATTCATCTTCAATTGATGACTCCGCATGAGATCAAACATCGTCTTCAAGTCCTTGATGTGATCTTCTTTGTTGCGGCTTTTTACCACCAAATCATCAACGTAGCATTCAACTGTTTTCCTGAGGTGCTTCTGGAAAATCTTAGTCATCGCTCGTTGGTATGTGGCGCCTGCGTTCTTCAAACCGAAAGGTATCACCGTGTAGCAGAAGACACCGAGGAGCGTTCTGAACGCTGTATGCTTCTCGTCATCCGGATGCATCTTGATTTGGTTATACCCCGAAAAGCCATCCATGAAGGACATTCTCTCGAATCCGTATGTATTGTCGATAATGACATCCGTGATTGGGAGAGGAAAATCATCTTTTGGACATGCTTCATTCAGGTTTCTGAAGTCGATGCAAATCCTGATTTTGCCATTCTTCTTCATGACGGGAACGATGTTGGCTTACCAATCTGGATGTTGTTCCTCTCGGATAAATCCTGAGTCGATCAACTTCTTAACCTCTACCTCGATGGCTTCCATAATCTGCGGACGAAACTGTCTTTGCTGTTGTTTGACAGGTTTGGCATCCGGCTTGATGTCGAGGCGGTGCATTGCCACATTGGGGTCGAGCCCTAGCATGTCTTCATAGTTCCAAGCGAAGACGTCGATATATTCCCTGATGAGGGTAATTAATTCCTCCCTCTCATCTGGGGGAAGACTATCGCTAATAAATATGGGCTTTGGGTTGGCTTCATCACCCATATTAATTTGGACTATTTCATCTTCAGTGGGGGGTTCCCTCTGTTCAAATCTATCGCCATACTGCATGTTTAGGTGATGAACCCATGGGTCCTCCCATGTTGGCATTTGGTCGTCGTCTTCCATCGTAGATGGATCAGCTGTAGTCATGTTCGACATTAAAGTCTTGAACATTTCTCCCAAACTTGTGTCGGAATCCCCAGCTGAAGGATCTGGCAAGTACCCATCCTTAGCTTTGTTAGCAATTTGATCGATGATTTGCAAACCACATTCGTCATCAGACGATGAAACATAGCCTAAGCCTCTCTTGTGACGGTAATAATCATCCGGTTTCCCTTTTGGTACATATGCCGCTTTGACTAGGATACGGGAACCTCGGTCGAAGTATAAACCTTCTCCGAGTGTGAAGTCGTACCCTTGTTTTTCCATGAGCGTGCGCGCTTCCGGACTATACTTAGATAAGTGCAGACCAGATTTGTCATCATCTTCGTCTTCTCTTAGGAAATGATCTGGCAACGGAAGATTTTTTCCTTTACCGTAAATCACTTCTTTTTGTCCCCCTATCTTGGCAGGAATAATTCGGGTTGTTCCGAAAGAATGCTGGAGACGTTTCTTCGTTACATAAGATGATCGGAGCGGCATACATAAATTAGGATTATCGTATAATCCCTTTATCGCATCATCAAGAGACAAGGAGTACTCTAAATCATGATTTATTTTAATATCGGCAAGTTGCTAGTTACAACCGCCATCTGACGATTGTTCATCGTCAAGATTGATTACAAAGGGTACAATGTTATTTAAAACAAAACCGCCATTGTAATCGAATCCGGCCTCGGAATCAGCTTCTTCTCCGCTGTCCGTACCCTGGACCGATGGTTCCGTATCGGATTCGTTACCATAAAGGAGAGAATCTGTGAAGTAATTCTCATACCCTTTGAATGGTTGTTTATCCGCGACCACCGTCCTAACCCTTCCATCGGTGTCGACATATTTCAAACACTGATGTAGAGTGGAGGGAACTATAACATTACTATGGATCTAAGGCCGACCCAATAGTAAATTATATGATGTCTCAGCATCAATCACGTAGCACGTGACCTCCGTCTTCAGATCGCCCATTTGGCACTTTATTCGGATCTTTCCCAAGGGCCTTGACCCGCTGGTGTTGAATCCGTAAATGACCGTGCATGTAGACGCTAATTTGCTGACTGGAATGCCAAGGCTATGCATTAGGCGAAGTGGCATAATACTCATAGCGGAACCCGGATCCACTTGGATTCGGTTGACTTCGCTGGAGCCAATGTACCCAACGAAGTACAGGGTCCGATCATGGTTTGAATTCTTCGTCTGCATGTCCTCTTTGGTGAAGGTGATGCAGGGAATGTTCTTAGCTGCCACATTACACTGTTAAGCTAACATTTCTAGTTCTTCAGGAGCTCTCTTGATCCGAGTGAGGAACGCTTCTGAATCGGCCAAGGCCTCTTGCAAGGCTTCTCTAGTCTCCTTAGACAACCGCAGCAACTCATATAACGTTATCCGCGCTAGAATATTGGCTAGCTGAGCCATGATGTCGAAGACGCGCGGAGTTTTCGAACTCTCCAGTTTATCCTTTCCAATCGGACGACTGAAACGAGACTGCTTCGGATTTTGAACCTCCTCGGGCCTCTTTTCTTTCTGTTTATCTACCGGCTGTCGTCGAGCCTCCTCAACCGGTTTAGGAACCGTAATCACCCCCAGCTCTGTGAGAGTCTTGGCTGGTCCCCGTTTTGCCACTCCTTGCTCAGCTAATTGATCACCAGGAGATGGATATTTGAAGTGATACTCATTTCCACTCCAGGTCGTAAAGACTTCCTGTTCCTCATCGGAAAGCGGAAAGGTAGGAGCTTCATCGCCGTCTTCTTCGAAGATTGCGGAAGTTGCATGACAAACCTTTCCTTTGCCCCTTCTTTTCGAAGACGTTGTCCACTGTTCATCTTCAATGAGATCTGGATGAACCCAGAGGATTTCGCCGTTCGGGGTTGTGTGTGGCACAAGTCCCTTTTGGCGCTGTCCATGAGGGTCATCATTCACCGTCTTCATCCCGACTTTGGTGACGCGCTTTGGCTCGAACCAAGTTGTAGGCACCGATCCAAAACTGATTAACACCGCGTTTGCTCCCACATTCTTGGTCGGTTTCGGGGTTATGACCCCTATGTCGATTAACGACTGGATCTTGTCCTTGAGGTGGTAGCATGACCTCGTAGGGTGATGGACCGCTCTGTGGTATGCGCAGTACTTCGGATCCGTCACTTTGCTAGCTCCCTCTTGATCCACGATCGCTGGCAGCTGGATTTTGTTATTCTCCAACAAATATTTGAAGATGGCGGGCACTTCGTCATCTTTGAAGGAGTACACTTTAGGAAACTTTGGCTCTGAAGATTTTTGTTTCTGAGACCGTTGCTGCCAATGCGGCTGCGATTGTTGTGGCGCTCGTTGCTGCTGCTGTTGCTGAGGTTGCAATTGAAAAGTTTGGTTAGCATCAACAGCATTAGCATGAGCTTTACCTTTCCCTTTTGGGACGAAGTTTTGTTTCGGAGGATTCGTTGCCGGTTGGCCTCTCTCCGCCTTCTTTCTCCTGAGGAATCGCTCAGCTTGCTCTCCTCGGACCTTCAAATCCTTCCATGTCTTGGATGGTGCTGTGCCCATTGCGTCCAACACGTCCAGCGAAAGGTTGTTGTGGCAGGTCTGGAGGATGAACTCCTCAGTGATCGGATCCCGGCAATTCATCGCCTTATTCCGGAACCTTTTGACGAAGGTGTCGACTAACTCCCTGTCTTTCTACTTCTCATCGAGCAGCGATCCGATGGATATCTCGGTATCATCATCAAAGAAATTTGTGAGGAACTTAGTCTCCATGTCGTCCCAGCTATTTATGCTACCTGGCTTGAGGCGGCGATACCAATCGAAGGCGGCTCCGTGAAGAGTGCCAATGAATGACCGCACCATTAGAGGCTCATTACCAGAGATTACCCCCAAGTGTGATTTGAAATAAATCAAATGCTGAGTGGGTGAGCCCATTCCATTAAACGACGTGAAGTTAATTAGACTGAACTTCGCTGGATATGGGATTGATTCCCACTCTCTTGGGTATGGACAAGGAATGCCCGTCTTTTTCATCTCTTGAGCGGAAATCAATGTGTTGATTTTTCTCTCGAGGTTTTTAATTTTCAGACTTTCACCCGAGTTTTCATCAGTACGATTCGGAGGTGGAAGCGTGGTGTTGTGACTAGCATCCTCATTGCCACCCCCTGCATTAATGGGAGGATCATTGGCATTGCGGGTTTCATCCGCATTCGCATTCTCCACTTCCTGAACAACCGGATTACGGCGGCTTGGTTCGCCTTGCTGGTTCGTCAGTGTCTGAATTTGTTGCTCATGCATTTCCCTCATACTCTGCATGGCCATCTGCATTTTGAACCTGAAGCTCTCCTATTGTTTGGTCATGGCTTCTTCGAGCATTTTGGCCACTTGCTCCGCGCTTATCATGAATGACTCGTGGGGCTGTCCTTCGCTGGACACGGTGTTGTCAGATGCAATTGCCGAGCCGGCATCTGATTCTTCGTCTCCCGAAGGTACTCTTGTCCGAACCCTACCATACGTTGCGCAGATGATAGCCCCGGATTGTAGACGAGTTATGCGTCGAGGTATTTCTGGAATCGCCTCGGGGTTATCCTGAGCCGATGTTCCTTTGCTGGTCATGTTGGCGGTGACTCTTGAATGTTCGCCTTCTTCGACCATCGTTCTTCTTCGTCGGAAACGCCTAGTCCTTGGCTTTGGCGTTTCAATGCTGAGTCTTTTGAACACAGAAACTCTCTCGGGGACTGCCTTGACACAGTTGTACTCAGACAGTACCGCCCGAATGAGCTTTGAACAAGGACACTGAGTTTCGAGCCTTCGAGGGCTTCTCTTTCTGGATTTGCTCGTACCCCCAGCACGATAGTACAACTCGTCCGTTTGAAAGTCGGAGCAACCTATCGTGTGTTGGTACGATTTCTTAGGTATAACGTCATCGTCATCAGACGACAACGTTTCCTTCTGAGGATGAATTGCCTTCTTTGGGCTTTCAAGAGTCACGTGCCTCGAAACGCGCCTTTGTGGGTGTGAATCTTTAGCGGGCTCCTGTACTTCGATACGCAAAGTTGTGCGCTTGGGTGCCACGATTTTCTCCAAAGGTTGAGGGTTGCGGCGACCCCCAGCATGTTGAATCGTTTGGGACTTCTTCATTGGCCCCAACCGTTCTTGGACTGGAGCTTTGCCTCGTTCTTTGGGAAGTGGACTGAGGTGCTCCTAAACCGACTTCCTCTTCTGGGATGATCCTGTGGGATCTCCCGGAACAGTTGCAGAAATCACCAGTGATTTGGGTTGATTTGCCGGATATTGAACCTTCGGAGGCTGCAGTTGTTGCTCCTTGGTCTGAACCGCCGCTTCAGACTTCAGCCTCCAAACTCTACGAGTTGATGGCGGCTTCTTGACCACCTCTTTCTGTAGCTTCCGACGGGCTTCTTCAGCTTTAGCCCGTGTCTGCACTGATAATGCGCGGCGTTTGCGGATACGCTCCTCTAACGTCGAGCGATTCCGTTTGACACGAACCCACTCCATCGTTGATGGCTTGGAGGAACCACCCTTCATTTGTTGTTGAGGTTGTTTGCCTCGTTTGCTCTTCAGATCCGCATTGTAGCGGACCCCATCAACAGACTCCATAGCCTTTACGAATTGCTTCGCAAGGCGTTGACGCTACCTCTGGTGAGCTCTCTTAGAGAGAGTCACCACGCCTTCAATGGCAGATTTGACCTGCTTGGAGGCCGGTGGGACTTCACCCGACGCAACTTCGGCGTCGATCGGGGTGAGGTTGTCGTTGGTGGCTTTAACTTCTTCGCACCAACGAACTTTTCTCCTGGAGGAGAACTTCTGGGATTTCTTGGACTTACGGGGGGAGGTTGATCCAGACGAGGACACGTACTCCTCGTACTTCTGCTGGTCGAACTCATACTCGACCTCCTCCACGACCGGGATCGAGATCCGCGGCTGCGACGCTCCGATCTCGTCAGCGAGATCGGTGGCTCCCACTGTGGTCGACAGATTGTTCGCGGGAAAAATGGTAGCTTTCTTCATTGATGATTCCATTGTACTCTTAAATAACAACTTTTTAGGTTACAAAGATCCGGTCTTTTTATAAGATCCGGTTACAATGAAAATCAAACAAAAAATGAAAATTACAACTTTCCTTATTTGTCGAACAAATCGCGAGTTCCTGTTATCCGGTCACTCGCTTTCGTGGGTTGTTTGCCTGCGCCGATGGTTGATCCGTTGACCACCGCACGATCTAGATCCGAACAGATCTACGCAATATGACTAGTATTATTTCACCAAGAAAATAATAGCCGAAGGGATTATTTCACCAAGGAAACAATCGCTCAAATCTCGGGATCAAAGACCAAGCTTTGATCCGGAGTATAGCAACGTAGATCTGAGATTTGGTCCTCTCGAACTCCTGCCTTTTGTGATGCGAATGCTCGCCAAGAACCCGATCTGAATGTCCAAGTCTTCAGCCTTCAAAAACTCAAGAACAAGGTCTCAATCCGGCAGAGTTTCGGCTCTCCAAAAGTCCTCTAAAATGATGAATCACCCCTCCTATTTATAGGCAACCAGATCTGTGCATTTGGCACAGATCTGGGCCGGTCACCTCAGGGTGGCTCGGCACTGGGCCGAGCTACCCTGGGGTGGCTCGGCTACTGAGCCACCTCAGGGTGGCTCGGCTTTGGCCGAGCCACCTTGAGGTGGCTCGGTTTTTGCCGAGCCCCTCGGGGTGTTGTTTTCCGTCATTTTCTGCTTTCCGATTCTGTATTTGATTTATCCGGACCTCGATTTGATAGTCTGGATCTTCATTTGGTAGTAAATCCGACTTGGTGTTTGAGTTCGAATCCGTTTTATGGTTGGACGACTCGTTGACTTCGCGAACCGTTGGATTGGTTCCGCACGCGAATGCATTCCGTTGCTCGCGTGCAATTCGTTGACCACGTCGCCTCGTCACTCGTTGATTCATTGAATCCCCATGTCGAGCTATGTTAAGGGACCTATAGGCAATTTTATACGCCTACAGGTGTCAAGGAGTTATGTCCTGACCATTTATCCTCCCAAAATCTTATATAAGAATCATCACGTAATTTTCATTAATCCTTTAAAGCATGTCTGCTAGAAAAAATATTTCATGGAAAATCTTTTTGATAGCCTAATTTTAACCGCTTATAATGACTGTATGTCATTATCGATTAAGAGTATATCGTCTACATATAAAATAAGAAATGATACAATACTCCTAATTATCCATTTATATACACATAGTTTATTTGGATTTTTGATGAAACCAAACTCTTTGATAGCATCATCAAAACAGATATTCCATCTCTGTGATGCTTGCTTTAATACATAAATGGTTTTAAGCAACCTACACGCTTTTTCACTACTCCCACTGACTACAAGTCCCTCCGATTGAGTCATATATATGCACTCTTCTAAATCACCATTTAGAAATACTGTTTTGATCTTCATTTGCCAGATCTCGTAGTCATAGTGAGCAACTATAGCAAGTAGGATCCGAATAGACTTTAGCCTAGCCACTGGAAAAAATGTTTCATCATAGTTCAAACCTGGTGTTTGACGAAAACCTTTAGCTACCAATCTAGCTTTAAAAGTCTATACTTTTCCATCTACACCCAACTTTTTCTTAAACAACCATTTGCTGCCTATGAGTATCACCCCTTTAGGAGAATTATCTAAGATCTAAAATTTGTTGGTGTACATGGAGTCTATTTTGGATTTTATTGCACCATGTTAAGCAACAGAGTCCCTACTCTGAGAGGCTAGTAGATAACTTAAAGGTTCGTCATCATCTATGACGTGATCTGACATGCAACCTTCAACGAGAAAATCATATTGTCTCTTAGGTGCATGAGATCGCCTTGGATATCTATGGATTGGTTGAGGTTGTTTTGGTACAACTAAATTTTTTGGTTCTACTAAGTTATCAGTATTAATTTGTATCTCTGAAATTTCTTATAATTCTACCATGCTCCTACTAATTTCTTTTTCAAAAAAATTCCTTCTCTAAGAAGGTAGCATACCGAGAAACAATTATCTTTTGTTCTTTGATTTGGTAGAATTGATATCCTTGGAAATTCCTTGGATATCCTACAAATTTACACAAAACTGAGCATGCCTCTAACTTTTTGGGATCTTACTTTTTAACATAAGCATGACATCCCCAAATCTTAATATAATTAAGATGTAGTTTTATCCCATTCCATATCTCATATGGAGGTTTAGGCACGACTTTAGTTGGAACCTTATTTAGTAAGTGTGCTACTATTTCCAGCGAATAATTGCATAATGAAAAAGGTAACTTAGCGTTACTCATCATGGAATGTACTATATCTAATAGGGTACAATTCTTCCTTTTTGACTAGCCTTGAAGTTGTGGTGTAAAGGGTGGAGTGACTTGAGAGAGAATCTCATTCTCTTTTAAAAACCGTAAGAGTTCTAAGCTTAAGTATTCACCTCCTCGATCCAATCGAAGATTTTTAACCTTCTTGCTCGTTTAGTTCTCTACTTTATTTTTTTACTCGATAAATTTCTCAAATGCTTCAGACTTGTGCTTCATCAAAAACACATGACCAAACCTTACAAAATCATCAGTAAAAGTAATAAAGTAGGAGTAACCACCTCTTGCTATTGTAAACATAGGACCACATACATCACTATGTATCAGTCCTAAGAGTTCTGCAACTCTTGCTCTATTTCCCATAAATGGAGTCTTAGTTATTTTACCTTTAAGACAAGACTGGCAAGGATCATTGTTTGGGGAGAAAATTGGTTTTTTCATTGAGGTACTCATTACAAGTTCAGTCGTTACAATGAAAATACAAAAAGATAGTCTTTTTATAAGACTTTTACACAATGAAAATTCAATTGTCGTCAAATAGCACAGAGGTCGTTTATCGGTCTTTTGCTTGCGTGGGATCTTGGCCTGTGATGGGGACGTTAAAATCCGTAGACTACCAAACGATTAGATCAGATCCGGAGTTTCATCGATTCGCGAAGGAATCAAGAAGCCGAAGTGCTTATCTCGGCAACAGCGATATAATTGCTCTTCTTTAGATCACCGCAACGGGGTAATCTTAAGGGACGAACTGGGCTGCAGATCTGACAAACTCCTCTTCTTTATGCTGAAGAATCCACTGAAGTCTCCTCCTCCTCTCTAAAATTCGTGACTCTTCAATTCTCAATTCGGCAGAGCTTCGCCAACGCTCGAGAATTCCAGATCTTGGAAAAATGAAGGCCCTGGGGTTGTATTTATAGGCTTCAGGAGCCCTTTGTTTGGATAAGAATGGTTGATTCCCTCTTATCATCAGTTGCAACCACTTAACCACATTATCAGATTAGTTGGAGCAAATCCAGACGGTTAACAATCGAAAAAACCGCCGAAACAACCAAAATCAGTATTTTCGTGTTACAGACACTTGGAAGTGTCTTAGCTTGGCCGAGACACTTATAAGTGTCTTAGCCAAGCCAAGACACTTGAGAGTATCTCGGCCAAACTTATAAGTGTCTTGGCCAAGCTACTTGAGAGTGTCTCGGCTTGGCCGAGACACTTATAAGTGTCTCAGCCAAGCCGAGACACTTAGAAGTGTCTTGGCCAAGCCAAGACACCACGGGGTGTCTTGGTTTGGCTTTTTCTGGTTTTTTGCACGTCGAGTTTGTTTTCATCGTAAATTCGTTGTCCAGAATCAGAATTACATGGTTCAAGATGCGTTGGAAAGTCGACGAGGAGATCTACAGGCTCCTATGATTGGATCATATATGGAGTAAATAAGACATGATGGGTGCTCCTCCTTTCGTAAACAACGCGTTGAGTTAACTTTAAACTGACTATCTCCATCATGATATATTAACTCGTATTGACTCTCATCGAAATGCTTTGACCTAGGGTTACACATTAACCGGCGTTGACCTAGGGTTTCGGATCGCCCAATGTTGACCTTTTTATAGCAACACGTTGACTAGCATTGACCTAGGATTACGCGTTGTCCGTCGTTGACCTAGGGTTTCGAATCGCCTAACGTTGACTTTTTATTGCAATGCGTTGATTGGCATTGACCTAGGGTTACACGTTGACCGGCATTGACCTAGGGTTTCGAATCACCCGACGTTGGCTTTTTATTGCAACGTGTTGACTGGCGTTGACCTAGGGTTTCGAATCGCCTGACGTTGAATTTTTCATTGTAACGCATTGACTGGCATTGACCAGGGTTACGCGTTGACCGGTGTTGACCTAGGGTTTCGGATCGTCCGACGTTGGCTTTCTCATTGTAACGCGTTGACTGGCATTGACCTATGGTTTCACGTTGACCGGCGTTGACCTATGGTTTCGAGTCACCCGGCGTTGACAAAGTTTATACTCGTACGTTTCCTGGAGTATACACAGTTTAATCTCTTAAGGTATTGGAGCATAGCGGTCCCAAATGTCAGAACTGCAAAACCAACTATGAAAGCTGATTCATCTGTATGTATGGATCTTATCCTGAAGTTATTGGATGCTCAAGTCACGAGACCAACTAATGAAGCTGATGCGTCAATGACTCGCATTTATAGAATTTTTAGCAAATTCTTAGTCATCAACGGGTTTGATTAGCCTTTACCGACTACCGTTTGAGTCAGGCTAGCATGCAGATTGTTTAGATCCGTTCTGCACATAACGTTGTGCTAAAAGAGTTAACTCTTTTAGTGCTACGATATTGAATACGTAGACTTCTTCTTTCTCATGGGAATAGACTACCCGACAACGTGTGTTAGACGTAGACTTAGGATTTTTGACAAATCCTCAGCCATCAACAGATTTGATGTGCCTTTACCGACTACTGTTTGAGTCAGGATAGCAAGTGGATTGTTTAAATCCGTTCCGCATGTGACGTTGTGCTAAGGGAGTTAACTCTCTTAGTGTTACGATATTGAATATGTAGACTTTGTCTTTGTCACGGGAATAGACTACCCGGCAACGCGTGTTAGGTGCTGACTCATCCTTACTTAGGATTCAGGATAAAAGTCCCCAGACTCTAATTCTGGTGTCTTCTTCAATCCGTAAAAGACTAAACCGGCAATACATGTTAGGCATTGGCTTATCCCTACTTAGGCTTCAGGATAAAATTTCCCATGCGTGTGAAGCATGAATTTTGGTGTTATTAATAACAATCTGCCACAATATCGAATATGTGGACTTTTTTCTTTTTATGGTCAAGAACTAACCGGCAACACATGTTAGGTGCTGACTTATCCCTACTTAGGCTTCGGGATAAAATTCCTCAGACTAGAATTTTGGTGTCTTCTTCAATCGGTGAAAGACTAAACCGGCAACACGTGTTGGCGTTGACTTATCCATACTTAGGATTCGAGATAAAATTCCCCGTGCGTGTGAAGCATGGATTATGGTGTTATTAATAACAACCTACCATAATGTCGAATATGTGAACTTTTGTCCTTTTTACGGTCAGGACTAACCAGCAATGTGTATTAGGCACTGACTTATTCCTACTTAGGCTTTAGGATAATATTCCTCAGATTTGGATTCTGGTGTCTTCTTCAATCAGTAAAAGACTAAACCGGCAACGCGTGTTAGGCGTTGACATATTCCTACTTAGGATTCGGGATAAAATTCCTCGCGTGTGTAAAGCACGGATTATGGTGTTATTAATAACAACTTGCTACAATATCGAATACGTGGGCTTTTGTCCTTTTTTACGGTCAAGGACTAACCGGCAACGCGTGTTAGGCGCTGACTTATCTCTACTTAGGCTTCGGGATAAAATTCCCCAGATTGGAATTCTGGTATCTTTTTCAATCGGTGAAAGACTAAACCAGCAACGCGTGTTAGGCGTTGACTTATCCCTATTTAGGATTCGGGACAAAATTCCCCGTGCTTGAAGTACACGGATTTGGAGTTGAGAATAAATAGTGCCTTCTCTTAGGGCAAAGACGGACCCAGAATAGCAGGGGAAGAATTTTATATTCTATCTCCCAAAACTAAAGAGGAAGAATTTTATATTCTATTTTCAGTTGCAAAGGAGACTCAAAGTGGAATCTCTACCTCAAGAATCCGAAAAGGTGAAACTAGGCGTGGGATATCCACTCCGAGAATCAAAAAGATTCAGATAACCCTAACTTTTATAGGATTGGTTACCAATTCAAAAATGAAATTCAAACTTTAGTCCTAACTTTTATAGGTTTGACCAAAGGGGAAAGAGTGAAAGCCTTTCGTTCATCGAAATGGAATTCTGATTTTGGCCCTAACTATCTACAGGTTTGACCGAGCAGGGATTTGAGACAATCTTAACTTTTATAGGTTTGATCGCTCAATTTATGGATCTCTCGTTCATTGAAGGAATCGAGAGGGGATTTTTGTTGTGGTCCTAACTATTTAAAGGTTTGACCAAGATAGGAATTTGAGACGACCCTAACTGTTTAAAGGTTTGATCGTTCAATTTGTGGACCTCTCGTTCAGGGAAGGAATCAAGATGGGATTTTGGTTATGGTCCTAACTGTTTAAATGTTTGATCAAGATGAGAATTTGAGACAACCCTAACTGTTTAAAGGTTTGATCGTTCAATTTATGGACCTCTCGTTCATGGAAGAAATCGAGAGGGGATTTTGGTTGTTGTCCTAACTGTTTAAAGGTTTGACCAAGATGGGAATTTAAGACGACCCTAACTGTTTAAAGGTTTGATCATTCAATTTGTGGACCGATCGTTCATGGAAGGAATCGAGAGGGGATTTTGGTTATGGTCCTAACTGTTTAAAGGTTTAACCAAGATAGGAATTTGAGACGACCCTAACTGTTTAAAGGTTTGATCGTTCAATTTATGGACCTCTCATTCATGGAAGGAATCAAGAGGAGATTTTGGTTATGGTCCTAACTGTTTAAAGGTTTGACCAAGTTGACAGTGGAAGTGGGAGTACAAATCACAGTGGGAGTATTGACTTGTCCAAGTCGCTCAGAGGGGATTCCTGGTGTTAGGTGACAAATACTTAACACGGAAGGGTTTGATAATCATCAATGATCAGGAGATTAAAACTATGAATACTAAGTCCAAACTCTAACAATGAGAATGTTGAGTGCACAGACGTAGCGGGAGTTTGAGTGGGAGTCTCTTATTCATCACCTTCTTGTAGTGACTAGGTTATCCCTAAGAATACACTATATAGAATTCTCTCGGGAACTTCCTGTTACATGAACTATCCACCCCCAGCTTTCTTTGCGAAACTGGGTCTAACATTATACTAATTTGCCTGACCGGGTTATCCTTAAGAATACCAGGTATGACATTCTCCAGGAACTTCTCGTGAAAGAAAAAAAACAGTTTAGACTCATATACCTATTAGAGTGTCAGGGAGCAGTTTAACCTCTTATACCGGTTGGAGGATTGAGTTTATACTCGTATACTCTTCGGAGTGGTAAAGGAGCAGTTTATACTCTTAAACTTTTCGGAGTGTTTATTCGACTTAATTGAGCATTATGATGCCGGCTTCAACCAAGGTTTGGATGCTATTTCTAGGAGTAAAGCAATCATTGGGGGGATGAATGATCCTCCTGTGATACGCACAGTACTTTGGATCTGAGATATTATCAGCTTCCTTCTGATTTGTGATAGGTGGCAGCTTGATCTTGTTGTTTTTAAGGAGGGATTCCAAAATAGCTGGAACATCTTCATCCTTGAATGAGTACTCTTTTTGGAGTCTCAGACCCGAAGTCTTCTGCTGTCTTCGGGGTTGCTGTTGTGACGTCTGATTAACGTCAACAGCAGCTGCAGGGGAAATTCTTTTACCACGAGAGAAGAAGCTTGAGTTCGGAGAGTTAGCTGCTGGTTAGCTTCTCTCGGTTTTCTTCCTTCTGAGGAAGCATTCGGCCTACTCTTCGTGCGTCTTCAACTCTTTCCATGTGTTGGATGGTGCGACTCCCATAACTTCCAATATCTCAATAGATAGGTTGTTATAACATGTTTGGAAGATGAAGTCCTCCGTGATCGGATCTTGGCAGTTCATCGCTTTATTCCGGAAACGTTTGATGAAGTCGTCAACTGTCTCTTCGTCTTTTTGTTTCTCCTCAAAGAGTGTCCAGATGGATATCTCGGCATCGTCATCAAAGAAATTGTTGAGGAATGAACTCTCTATACCGTCCTAGCTGTTGATACTTTCAGGCTTTAGACGGTGGTACCAATCGAAGGTAGGTCCACGAAGGGTGCCCACGAATGACCGAACCATCAAGGCTTCATTGCCAGAGATCATACCCAAGTTGGACTTGAAGTAGATTAGATGCTGAGTAGGCGAGCCCTTCCCGTCGAACGGTGTAAAGTTGATCAGGTTGAACTTCATCGGATATAGGATCGAATCCCACTCTCTCGGGTAAGGACACGAAATGCCGGTCTTCTTTACCTCTCGAGCAGACATTAGAGCGTTAATTTTACTCTCGAGGTCTTTTATCTTCTCGTCCTCATCTGTATTATGTTTTGGACGATTTCCGAGAGGAACAGTGTGGTCACCCCCGTCATTGTTATCTTCGGTGGGACCACCCCCAGCGTTGTTATTTGTAGGGGACGCATTTGGACCACCGCCACTATTTTTGGAGGGTGCATCAGCCATGATGATTTCATCCACTTTTGGATTACTATCAACTGCGGTATTCTTGGTGCGGTGGCTGGATTCACCAAGTTGATTGGATAGGGCCTTCATCTATCGGTCATGCTCTTCCTTCATCTAGATCATGGCTATTTCTAATTCAAACTTAAAGTTCCCTTTTTGCTTAGCCAAAGCATCCTCGATGATCTTGGTCATTTGTTCCGTGTTGATCATGAACACCTCATGAGATTGTCCTATGCTGGACATCGTATTGTCAGAAGCGATGGCAGAGTTTGCATCTGATGCTTCATCATCTGAGGATAATCCGCTATTTATCCTCTGATAGTCCCTACGCCTAGTAGTTCCTGCACGTAACCGAGTTATACGTTGGGATACGTTTGAAAAATGACGAGAACTAAAACTTCGTGTTGGCTTCTCTTTATCAGCCATATTGATAGTGACCTCTGGGAGTTCGTCGTCTTGCACAGCTGATCTTTTTCTACAGAAACACCTTAGTTTCGTTTTCGATGCTTTATAGGAAAGCCTTTGGAATACTGAGACCCTCTGTAGAGCGGTCTTGGGACAACTACAAGCTGATAATACTTCCCTGATAATTTTGGTACACGGACAGTGAGAGTCCGCTTTTCGGGTACCTCTCTTTCGAGATTTATTCGTACCCCCAGCCCGATAGTACAACTCATCGACGTTGTGGTCAGAGTAACCTATCGGCTGTTTATATGAATTCTCTGGTATAACGCGTTCGTCTGCTTGACGCGTTTTCTTCTGAGTAAACAACACCTTTGCTTATACTCATAAGACTCAAAGTCAAATGGATCTAAATATCCATGCTTATGTAGCTCACCAAGTCTTTCTTTATTAATATGACCAAGTCTAGAATGCAAAAAGAAAGCGTCGTTCATAACTGATTGCTTTCTTTTATTAGTGTGATGAGTATTCAGAATTGTGTTTTGATTAAGAATATGGATGCCATTATACAATGTTCCATAATAAATCAAATTTTGATTAAATATGATATTCATAACATTGTTCTCCAACTTGAATATATATCCATCTTTATCTAATAAATATATGGATATTATATTACACATCAAAGTTGGTACAAAATAACATCTATTCAAAATTAAAATGTATCCATTTGGTAAAGCTAGATAGAAATCCCCTATTGCAACTGTTGTGACTATTGTACCATTACCAACTTGTAGGGTCATCTCTCCAGCACTAAGTTTTTTTTATAACTTCTCAACTATTGTAACAAATTACAGATGCGAGATCCTGATCCGGTATCTAATACTCAAGATGTAGGATTTATAGAAAAGCAATTATGAATAACAAACACACCAGTAGATGAAGCAACAACTTCCTTCTTTTTTGAGTGAGGCTAAGAATTCTGTACAGTTCCTTTTCTAGTGTCCTAACTTGTGACAATGAAAGAATTTTGTTGTCATCATTTTTTCCTTCCATTTGTCCTTCTTGACAGCCTTCTTAACACCTTTCCTTCGTATAGTCGTTTTCTTCATTCCATTTCTCTTGGAAACCGGTTTGCCAGAAGAGGAAGAAGATTGCCCTATAGCCAAGGCTGGTATTTGTCCCTTTTTCAAAGAACTTTCCTAATGTCTTAACAAATTAAGTAAGGCAGGAAGAGTGAGCTCCAGATTCATCATCAAGAAAGATGATATGAATCGGGAGTACACTGGTGTTAAGGACTACAGAATGATATCTGTATATCTATCTGCATCTAGGCCTACGTTCAAAAATTTAAGCTCATTAACATAGGCAATCATTTTGGGGACGTGGTCCCCAACTGAAGATCCTACAGTCATTTTCATCTGGAATAATTTTCAAGATGCCGTGTACAATATTTGTCATAGTTGCTCACCATATAGTTCTTCTGCATTACGAAATATGGGTCTAACATCCATATTCTCATGTTGCCTCTGATGGACCAAATCCATAGAGGCTATTGTGAGACATTAAGCAAGTGAACAATCTCTATCCCACTTTATGCAGATTTTCGTGTTCGCTATAGTGAGTTCTGGGCCTAGAACGGGTTCTGGCGTTGTGAGGACATATGCTACTTTGTCATAAGTTAGGGAAATTTTTACATTCCTCAACTAGTCGTTAAAATTAGGACTGGTTAACTAGTTATGTTCTAGTATGAGTTTTAAGCCAGACATAACGACTTGAAAGAGAGAGAAAAATATTTTAGCAGATGTTCAATACATAAAAATAGATTTGGTTCACTTTTATCTAAGTTATATCTCCCATATTTTTGAGTCCCTCAAAACCTTATAAGAGACAATCGGAGAACAACATCTTGTTTTCAAGTGGGATCAAGATCCAATTATCATTTGAATTCATCAACCTTGACGGTAGCCAATAAATTGATATACTCAATAATTGGTAGATAACTTTTGTCTTTTACACTCTTATAATTCTTGATATGATTTTACCCCTGGTATTTTATGACCTTGACGGTAGCCAATAAATCACAAAATGCAAGTTAAGTTTAGACACATCATCTCTTGATTGGCTTAAATTTAACTTATGTAAACTCTTGATGGAAACCAACAAAGTTGCATAACCAATTTAAGCTATCCTAATATCTTATATACAGATGAATACTACTTAGCCATAGAATAGTAATGCCTTGATGGAAGCCAACAAACATAGTATTTATAAGCTTAATAGTATTCAACTGAAATGATGGAGGGCTACGGACGATTTTATAAATCTTTTACCGTAATCAAACTTGCTATAGTTAAAAGATGCTCCATATTTATACTAGCAACAATTGAACTAGCCAGGTAAGCACAAGGTTGGTGAGAGGGTTGTTTGTCGTAAAATTGAAGAAGAAATAAGAATAAAATTTGTATTAATCATCCTAATTGACTTAGGAAAAGAATGAATACAATCTCTCTTTTGTAATCTCTCTGTAACTGATTTAGAAAAAAGAAATTATAGCTCTTCATATCAGTATCCCAATTTACAAAAGAAGGAAGGAATCAAGAGAGACACTCCCTTTTGTTTAAACCTGGGTTGTTCTTAGTATCAATGGAAGCTTGATTCTTGTATCCTGTTAACGATCTGAACTGTTCACCTCGTGGAACTTGATTGATTCCTCCTGATAGGAATAACTTGTAATGCAAGTTTGGAACTCTTAACAAGTTTAGGAACTCTAAAAGAGTTAAAGAACTCAGAACGAGTTTAGAACTCTGACAAGTTTATAACTTTGTAAAAGAGTTGATTTGATCTATCCAAAATGGTTCACAAGCCAAGGAAAAGCTCCAAGAATGGCTCTTGATGATGCTCTAAACTCTCCAAGATCCGAAGCCTAAAAAATCTAGATCTGCCCAAAAAGATCCAAGAAAAGATCCGATTTAAGCTAATTTTTTAGCTATTTACCCTAAAATTGCTCCATAGTGGGGTGTAATCCCCCTCAAATCGTGGGAAGCGGTTTTCTGGAACCGTTCAACTCATGTTTGAATGAGTCAAATGCAAAGTTTACGTTCTGGGCACGAACTCTGTGTTTGAGGCTGAAAATGTAGTGTTGGGCCTTGTGTTTTGTTGCTTGGAATGCAGAAGTGAGCTCTGTGTTTTGTTCTTGGAACGCAGAGGTGAGCTTTGCATTTTGAGTTTGGAACACAGAGGTGATCTCTTTGTTTTGAGTTAAAGAGACCATTGATTTGTTGTCTCTTAGAGCATTACAAAGATTATGATCTTCATCTCGGCTCCTTGGATTGTGAGGGTCATCAGTTGTAACTCTTGTTGATGATTATGAAGGCCATTGAATAAGAACATCCATCAGTTATTATGAAGATCATTGAATTGTAACCTTCATTGATTATCGTGAAAGTCTCCATATTGTACCGTTATGAAAGTCGTTGAATTGTAATTTCCATTATCAATGCTAGGTAGGAATCAACTATCTGTAGTAATTTTTTGATAGCCTACAGAACCCCTTCAAAAGTTTGACTAGAACAAATTTTCGAAATACTTTGGATCCTAATTTTACTTTTGTATTGGTTGGGTGATTGTTCATTACATCCACTTTGAAGGTGTTGTGGCCTTGATTGCAAACACTAATCATGCAAGATCAGTATGAAGGTACCTATCGTGGCCCTGCTTCTAAAGTGCGGAAATGGGCCTTGTTGTTTTGTAACACGGAGATGAGTCTCATGTTTAGAATATGAGAGACGATGACATCACTGAGAGCCACAAGCCCAGTACTAACAGGTGCTCCAACATTGCATTTAGCGACTTTCTCGCTAACTTCATTTAGATCTCCCTTGGTAAAGATCAACTTAGTATCCTCGACAAGCGATTGGAGGAAGTTAAGGTAATTCTTGTTGCCTGTACTCTCAGCATGAGATTTTATGTGACACCTGAAGGGGGTGTTCTTTCTCACGAGGATCACTGAATCCCTACGGAGTCTCTTCCTGATTGGCATTGACTATTAGAACTTGTCTGTACTCATCCAAGAGGCTTCATAGCTTCTTGTCGTAGGTTAGTTTCTTCTTAGCTTTCGTTACATTGATGGCCATTGCTAGCTCTCTTTTTTTAGTATTGAAGCCTAGCCTCTCATAGGTAACGCATAAATCTAAATTAACCAAATAGGTTTTTAAGTAACTGAAGCACCCTAAACCAAACAAGATAACTTTTGGGACTTGATGACAAAGAACTTAGTCAAACAAGCTAAAGCCCAAGTCACCATCATCAGACTCATTAGCGGGCTCGTCTTTCTCCTCTTCCTTGGCAACAGGAGCAACAACAAACTTGCTTGGAACCTTGAGATACTCCTTCACTCTCTCAGCTTGTAGCAAGGTGTATTCAGTGTCAACATTAATAGCAAGAACATTCTTGTAGGCATTAATGAACATGTGAGGCGCAGCTGCAAAATTTGGGCTAGAGAGAGCTAAGGACTACGAAGCCACCATAGAAACACCAGGCTTTAGAATTTGAAATGAGAAGGTGAACTGTACAATTAGGACTTGAAACACAAAGGTGAGCCTTACTTTTAGAATTTGGAATGCAGAGCTGAGTCTCACATCTTGGAAATTGACACGCAAAGGTGAGCCTTGCATTTCAGGAGTCGAATCGACTTAGTGTAAATGCAGAGATCGCGTTTGGGTGGGATTCTTACCTCAAATCCGATTCTAATTTAACGGCTCTAGCTATCTATAAATAGACCGCCATGGTAAAATCGAGACTCATATGACTATCCTACTTATCTGCTCAAGCTTTTTTAATGAGAATCTTTCGTTTAAAGTCTGACGAACATTGTTCATCTTCTCTGATGAGATTCATCCACATGACTCCAAAGAAAACCGCTGAAAAACCCAAGAAAGCCGCTGCGTTGGCTTTGAGCGTGCCAGTGGCCTCGATCGCTGGTGGCATTGCTACTCAGGCGACTACGCTGTCGCCAGCTCCGTTCATCAGTGGTAAGCTTAAACCATTAAACTTTCTTTAACAAGTTCTAAACTGCAAATGTCAAGCGAGATTAACGCAGGGCTAATCCTTGCATTTTGGACTTGAAACGTAAGGCCAATCCTTACGTTTCAGACTAAGAACGCAGGGCTTGCCCTTGCATTTTGAACTTGGAATTCAGGGGTGATCCTTGCATTTTAAACTTGGAACACTGGGCTTATCCTTGCGTTTTGAACTTGGAACGCTTAGCTTATCCTTGTGTTTTAAACTTGGAACGCTGGGCTTACCCTTGCATTTTGAACTTGGAACGTAGGGCTGACCCTTGTGTTTTGAACTTGGAACGCAGGACTGACCCTGACGTTTTGAATTTAGAACGTAGGGCTGACACTTGCGTTTGGAATTTAAAATGCGGATCTGGGCCTTGTGTTTTCATTCAAGTCTTTTAGACTTTTTAGCTCTTGGGCTATTTTAAACACTGACTATTATCTCTTTACGTGCAATGCATTATTCCAGTGAACCTCTTTCATTCCATCACCACTTTGGTTATGAAGGTAGTGTGGATAGAAACGTACCCTTTACCTCTCGCTTGGAGCTTCTGGTATTTAAAGATCAGAACAAGGAGCGAGCAGAAATCATTACTCAAGCTTTTCTCGGGACCCTCAGAGCCCTCGTCACAGACGCGAAACATGAGATGGTAGAACGTAAAGTTTTAAAGAAGCCAACATTCTTATTTGAAGATTTTATCAACATGGATATTCCACAGATGTATGACAGAAACTACAAGTGGCTACAGAACATCAATGGTCACCTCCTCTTTCTACCAAACATGGAACGGATGTTCTCGATCTCTTATTACCAGTGTGCTTCTGTCCTAAGATCTATGAATTAGGAGCTTGTCCAGGAGCAAGGTGGATTTTCTATCGGACAACTTACCCATCACGGTGTTCATCTAGCTGGTTTCAATCGACAAATAGTGGCTTTGAAGCCTGGTTCAGTAAAAAAGAACATCCTGTTGGCAAAACTACTAAGCTGGTGAATACATTCATCGGGAAATTTATATAAGTGAAGGGAGAATTCCCCGCAAAGGACTTTAGAGCTCCAGGGTTGGTGAACTCTACCAAGGTAGGATGGTGGACCCGTATGATTAACTTTGTCCTAGAAAAATTAAGAGGGCCACTTAAAGTTTCTGGTCTTAGGACCCCGATTTTGGCCACGTGCTACGGGATCAATCAGAATTACAGCAGCCTCTTCACTATGTTAGAGTTCTACAATCCGGACACCAGCACATTTTTCACACCAGTTGGGGAGTTAGGCTTTGCTCTCCATGAGATGTTTGAAATTTCGGGACAATCATTCAGGGAATTACCTTACAAGGAATTCATCTTAGGGGCCAAAGAGTTGTGGATTTTGAGAATGGCAGCTCCCCAGATTTATGAGACTTACTAGGAGTTGATGTGTCATTTCCACATATGTGCACAAATAATCGAAGTGCATGGAAGTGGTGTCAAGCAGGGCTCTTGGGCTAACTACCTCTTCCAAAACTTGAATCAGAAGAACATGGAGGTGACCCGCATAGCTGCTACTACCCTCGATGAAATCAATGATTGTATCGATGCTACTATTGCCTATTACACCAACAAAGCCGAGGAAGATGTTTTCCCTGCACTAACTGAGTTTGAAAGTTTCCACTATCAAGAAGAGACTCCAATTTCTGATATGACTCTATTTGTAGGCTTCCTCACACTGTGGTTGAAGCACTGTGTGGTGCCCACTAGGCTAGTGGATGCTATTACAGTAGAAGTGGTCTACTGAGCTGTTCTCTTGGCTCATGGGCGACCTTTGAACCTTCTCAAAACCATGGTGTGCTGTCTATAGAGTGGCCTTTGGGAGGTAGCCTCTGAATTCGTCTTAGTCAAGGAGATGGACTCAGATGGAAGGACAATTTTCTAGACTCTCACCCCTTGAGTGCCCATGCCATACATCTATTTGGTGTCATGGTTTTGTCTTACATTGCCCTGTCTTAATGACAATGCCTGCATCAAGTGACACTTTAGGTCCTCTCATCCAACATCTCGAGACTGGTAAATGTGTTAGCTGGTACCAAGTGAAATTCTGGTAAATATTGACCATGGATATTAGCTATAATATAGCTTGCTGCTTTCCTAACTTCGAAGGAGGTGCATATGGAGAAGTGTACCAAGACACAAAAGGCTACAATTCGTTCACTACTCTTAACAAGGGTGTTTTCTGGTGGCTCTTCAATATATGCCCTGCATATCTTATTTTTCAACATGGGGGAAAGTTCTTTATTGAGCCTTATCAACTATATTGATTTTCCCAACAATTTGAGTATGATCAGATATACGTCGAGAACCCCAACCCTCACCTTGCATTTGTGGGTAATGTGTATGAGGGGGCAAGGGCTTGGTATTATTCTGCCGCGGGTTGTACCGGGGCCGAATTTAGACTATCGTACAAAACACCTAATGCCTACACTTCCTTGGATTTTTTACTTGATACCAGGCCGCTTCACAAATCCCTTAGTACAAGATCTATACTCCTTTCTTCAAGGCGGTTCGAAAGATGTATGATTCAAAAAGGGGCTCTAAGATGTCTCGTCTAAGGGGAATTGATGAGTACTTGTCACTTGAGCTAGAAACCATTGAAGAAGATGAAGATGAAGCAACTGTAGCCCGCAAGATGGAGTCTTTAATGGTTACAACTTGGAGTAAGAAGGCAACTGGGAAGCATGCCCTTACAGCAAAAGAAACCAGTTAATATGAGAAGTGAGCTCGCCTAAAACTATTGGTTGAGTCCCTAAAGTCTCAAGCCTAGAAAGGAGCAAAGCTTATGCAAGATGCTCTCAAATCGGCACATATGGAGGAGGAGGAGGAGCAAGAGTCATCTGTTAGGGGTCTCTCTCTTCAGCTTGGACTTCGCTCGGTTAGCCCGACCATAGAAGGTTCGGCTTATTCTCATCATTCACGAGATGAAGAAGAAGGTGGGGATGAATCCATGGCTGAAGTTGCAGAGTCCCCTTTGATGATAGACCATGCTATTACAACAACTTCGGGTCAGGCTTCAAGTGTTACTCCTCTAGTTACAGAGCCTACACAAGAAGTCATGCTGGTAACCACTTAAGCTGAAGAGGTCAGGTCACCTATGGATGAATCTACAGTAGTTGAACATGAAAAGCTTAATGAGAGCCATTCTCCCTCCGCGTCACTATTAATGCCACCAATAGGAAATACAAGGTCTAGTCCAACAACAGGACTGATTTCCAAGTCAGCTGCTGTCGCAAGTTCACCTGAACTTTCTTTGGCAGATGATGATGAGAATGTATGCTATAAGGCCTCTCTACATGACGACAGTGATGACGATGGTGATGATGATGGTGATAATGATAGTGATGACAACGTAGATGACGATAGTGATTGGCCTAACCCATCACTGTTTTCTTCTGATAAAGCATTAGCTTATATCCCTACTTCTCCCATGGGTAAGTGTTGTTTATTTTGAACTTCCATGACACTTCTTTCTATATTCTGACTGTTTGTCATATGTAGGATCTCTGACTTAGGTGGTTAAAGAGACCATAATCGTAACTCCCTCACTAGAGCTGATACGAGTCGCCATGCGAGCACCCTTTGGTCGCGGAATTACCAAAAGGTAGGTTGAGAAGAAGACAACTAAAATACAAGAACAATTCAGTGTGGTGAAGGAAAATACCTTCTCTAGATTATGAAGAATCAATTATTACAAATCTCTCCCTCACAATCTCACTAGAATCGAGAACAACCTCTCAATCCTCTCTAAACCCTAATACAATAATTAGAATTTCACTCTAATCTAAGATGATGTTTAGAAACCCTAAACAACCATTTATATAGGTGTACAAACGTGGATGACAATTTGGTAAATAACCAAGCCTAAAACCAACAGGAATTCGTATGAACAGAAACCCAACCAAACCAGGAAACCGTCGATGAGTCGACTCATGACTGAGTTAAGTCGACTCGTTCGAAACTGGACAAAGCACAAAAACCAACAATGAGTCGACTCATAACTGAGATGAGTCGACTCATGACACATGGGTCAACTCGTGAACTGATGAGTCGACTGGTCAGAAGCTTTCGACAAAATGGTTGGGTTTCATGAGTTGACTCATGATAGTCATGAGTCGACTCAACCTGATGAGTCGACTCATGTACATGTATGAGTCAACTCACGAGCTAAAAACTGGATTCTTCGAATTGTTGCTCGTCGTCTCGTTTCACGCTTCCACCTGCGTTCCACTGTACTATTTTACACCCCTATTCTCATGCTATTATGAGAATCATCTATCCTCAAGCTCCCAAGAGGATCGCTAAGTTCCAAAGAGAGATACACCCGTATCATGGGTCCCCCCTTTAAGAACTTGAAGTCCCGTTCAAGTTAGAACTTTTGCTGAGGAAATTCTCGAGCTCCTCCATATTTTCGTCACCATCTGGCCCTACTAGAAACCTGACTTGACGTCAGATCAGAAACATCTCATCCATCCTGCATTTCATCGTAGTCACCTTTCGCCCCAAGTTGTAATCCTTTATCGATGGCTTTTCTGGAAGTCTAATGCACAGCGAGTCAAACTTCTTGCTTGCATTCACTAGTCTCTTCGCTCACGTAACCGTCATCAAGTTTGTCTCCTTTGGAAGAGATGCCGAATGAAATATGAACTTTACACCATCTTTAGTGAAGGTGTACTTCTGAGCCCGCCTCTCATAGATCGCATATCTATCCCATAAGTACGGATTACCCAGTATAATCTGACAAACATCCAATGGAACAACGTCGCATGTGACCTCGTCAATATACGACTCGTGGAGCACAAATCTGACAGTGCATTGATCAACTACACTTAGTCCCGTCTCCTTCTGAATCCACCCTAATGGATAGGGCTTCGATGCTTGACCGTCTTTAGACCCATCTTCTGAACCAATGCCTCGGGTATCAAATTCTTCTCGCTACCCGAATCAACAATGACATCAACCAAACTGGTCTTCACTTAAAACTTAAGCACAAAGAGCTGCTCCCTCTGGTCTTCGTCCTCTGTCGTGGCCTGTTTCCCTGCCATAAGGTTGAGACGGTTATTGGGCTCTGTCATCCTAGGAACTTCCTTCGGACCCAGTGCTATCACGTACGCCTTTTTCTCCTCCTTCCTTTTTAACCCTCTTGGCTTCAGATGAGGATACTTCTCCCAGCATCGATCAGCTTCGTGCCCTGTCTTCTCGTAGTAACTACAAATCAACACTGCTTTTCCTGGATCCTCCTTCTTCTCCTCCTTGTGCTTGGAACCACTAGACTCACCACCTGTTTGCTTATCATCTTCTTTTGCCTCGTTGCTCTTCTTCTGCTTGCCTTCGATGACAATAGCCTTCACGCTCGCCTCTGTAATTGTCTCGACCGTGAATAACTTTATCTCCTTTCAGATATAATCGATCAATCCAGCCATATACTTCTTAAACATGGAATATTCCTCTATTGCAATGTTACGGACCATCGCCTGCTACTAGAACTCCGTGGTGTATTGAACGCTTTGATTGACTCTTTGGCGCAATCCGTACTACTTGTACCAACACTCCTCAAGGAATCCTACCGGGTAGAACTGCTTCCTCAGTAACTCCTTGAACTTGTTCCATGACACCGCCTTCTTCTCTTGCCTGTAGTAGGATTTCTACCACGTCAACGCGTGCCCTAAAAGCTTCAAAGTCATGAACACTATCTTCTCTTTTGATGAGTAGTCATAAAGAGTAAAATACGTCTCTATCCACTCGATCCAATCATCAAGCCTCTCGACGTCAACACTCCCATCATAAACATGAATCTCTACTCTGAAATCAATCTTTAGGTTCTGATAAGAATTTTACCCCTTGATGCAATGCAGCCTTAACGGTCTCGTCCTTCTTATTGGAGCCTGAAAGCTCGTTCTCTCTACCGGACTTAATAGGTTTCTTCTTAGACTTAGAAGAAGATTCCCCCGTTTCGTTCCCTCCTTGGATGAGAATGACGAGTTTTGTGAGCGTCGACCCTATCGTCTTGATCTGCTTCTCCAATGCATTAATCCTCGTTGAATTGTCTCCTTCAGCCATCTTCTTTCTCCTTAAAACCTGGACTCCTTCCAATGAAATAAGGATCTCGCCAAGCTTCTTGTATTGCGATCGAGTAAGGACCATACACAGGATGCCCCTTCACCGGATCTAATTGCTCTGATACCAACTTGATACGAGTCGCCGTACGAGCACCCTTTGGTCACGGAATTACCAAAAGGTTGGTTGAGAAGAAGATAACTAAAACATAAGAACAATTCAGTATGGCGAAGGAAAATACCTTCTCTAGATTATGAAGAATCAATTATTACAAATCTCTCCCTCATAATCTCACTAGAATCGAGAAAAACCTCTCAATCCTCTCTAAATCCTAATACAATAATTAGAATTTCTTTCTAATCTAAGATGATGTTTAGAAACCCTAAACAATCCTTTATATAGGTGTACAAACGTGGATAGCAGTTTGGTAAATAACCAAGCACAAAACCAACAAGAATTCGTGTGAACAGAAACCCAACCAAACCAGGAAACCATCGATGAGTCGACTCATGTCTGAGTTGAGTCAACTCGTCCGAAACTATACAAAGCACAAAAACCAACAATGAGTCGACTCATAACTGAGATGAGTCGACTCATGACACATGGGTCGACTCGTGAACTGATGAGTCGACTGGTCAGAAACTTTTAACAAAACGGTTGGGTTTCGTGAGTCGACTCATGATAGTCATGAGTCGACTCAACCTGATGAGTCAACTCATGTACATGTATGAGTCGACTCACTAGCTGAAAACTAGATTCTTCGAATCTGCTGCTCGTCGTCTTGTTCCACGCTTCCACCTGTGTTCTACTGTACTATTTTACACCCCTATTCTCATGCTATTATGAGAATCATTTATCCTCAAGCTCCCATGATGATCGCTAAGTTCCAAAGAGAGATACACCCGTATCAAGAGCAGCGACCACTTGCGCAAATAACAACTCCTCCTCCTCCGGAGTAGCTCTCTCTTGTACAAGTAGCGACAACTCCTTAACCAGCAAAGCCACTTCCTTTAAAGATTTCTCTTACAAAGGCTGGGAGTGCTTAAAGTTCAGCTCAAGTGGGAGCACTTATGACTCTCCCTTCAAGTCCTGCACACTTGGATATTTTAGTACCTTCTCTGGTCGCTTCACCAAAGTCGCCTGCCACTTTATTATCAAGCTTTACAACTTCAGGGGCCTTAGTGTCCTCTCCTGCCGCTTCATCGAAATCGTTAATCACTTTGGTTCCAAGTTTTTTGACTATGAGGACCTTAGTGTCATTTCCAGTAGCTCCTCTAAGTTCAGTGGACATCCCTGACATACTCAAGATTCTTATGGGGTAACTAGAGAGCATGATGGAGAAGACAATTGAAGTAGTCAGCACAGGGTGAGCTACTTTCGAGACTTTCAGGCCTATTTTGATGAACTCTCTAAGCAACATTAAGTGCGTGGATAACGATAAATGGATTCACCATTGCATAGAGAAAGTTTTTTGCTTGAAAGAAAACCTGAGACCCCTGGAAGACTTGGGGCGTATGAATATCGATGCTCAGATTGCCTCAACTTTTGTTGGTATCCAAATTGAAGAGGTAAATCGGCGTGAAGTAGTTCAACGAGGTTTAGCTGAGAAAGAGCTATAGGTTGTACATTTGCAGGAGCAGTGTACTCAACGGAAAGATGAGCTGACCATTTCATCGACCGCTTTGGAGGCTGCTCGAGCGATAATCATTCAAACCAAAAATATCATCGCTTAACTTCAAGCGGAATTAGCTCGACAAAAGGCTCAATTTGCTCGAGATGATGCCATCGTGACCGGGCTCAGCCTCAGAAAGGCTGAAGCTCTTGTAAATTACCACAAGGAGGTTCAGGTTCTTGAGGAGGCTAAGAAAGAAGCTGTCACTATGGTGCCTAACGAAGATGAACTCTGGAAAAGAGCCTAAGCGACAGTGTGAGCTGCTCACGAGGAGAAGCTTTCAGCTATCAAATCCTGGCTCGCATCCTTTCGATTATGCGCTCGCAAACTTAATTTTGTATTGTTCTTTAGATAAGAACAACACTATCTTGTATCACTTCTTAATATTTTAAATAAAAAGTGATACTGTTTTGGCTTTCTATTGTTTCTTTTGCGTCTCATGTTTTGACTCGAAATAATAAAAATAACTAAAAATGCCAGAGGTGTAAATTTAACTTAGCATAAATTCCCACACAAAGCAAGATTTAATACTTTTTTTATTATCATTTAAGATAATTCTAGAAAGATTTTAATTCGCTGGGGTTTTTCATGAGTACCTGTCATCCTATTAGAGGAGAATTAACAAGTCTATGAGGGTTTGACTGTTATAACAACAGTAATTTATAGACTTATCATCTTATTTGATGAGATTGATAAGTTAAACTTGTCAGAGGTATGATATTAACTTGACAGGGTTGGATACTTGTGGTTTAAACAAGATTTTGAGGACTTATCACTCTATTAAAGAGAGTCGACAAATTTATTTTGTCTGAGGAGTGATATGAGCTAGGCAAAATCGGGTACTTGTGATTTGAATAAGTTTTTGAGGACCTATCGCTCTACTAAAGAGAGACGATAAGTTGATTTTGTCTGAGGAGCGATGTGAGCTGGGCAAAATAAGGTACTTGTGATTTGAACAAGTTTTTGAGGACTTAGCATCTCACCGAGGAAGATTGATGATTGATTTGGTTAGAGGTATAGTATTAACTTGATGGCAATTTAAGAACTTATCACCATATTGATGAGGATTGATAAGTTGATTGCACTTTGAGCATTTTTAAAGATTTATCATCCTATTGACGAGGATTGATAAGTTAATTTTATCACCAGAAGAAGCCTGTCATATTAAGAAAACAAATTGAATTCATACTGTATGTGGATAATGGACATCAGAGGTATAATATTAACTTGATAGGAATTGTTGAGGATTTATCACTCTACTGATGAGAGTCGAAAAGTTGATTTTGTCATCAGAAAAGCTTTTCATATTAAGAATAAAATAAGCTAAAATCATGCTTTGTGGTAATGATGATTGTCTTGATGATATTCATAATTCTATCATCTTATCGAATAAGGTTAATAAGCTGATTTTGTTTGGACCCCTGTTTGGGAGATACAGTGATTTTAACAACACTCTGTCGAAAGAGTTCATGACGTAGGACTCATATGAGAGTGTGATGCCCCTGGGTTCACACAAGGCTGTAGTCCAAGGTAAATCCAAGAATGTCAAACCTACCATGCACCAACACCGTGCAATAACATGTTTCACCATCACAGTTACTATCTCTCTAGAGGAATCAACAAACAAGTATAGGTATAAAACATGCAAAGAATAGTGAAATAGTACAATGAACAGAGTAAACACAGAAGAAGTGTATAAATAACCCTTATCAGGGCCCAACTGAAATAGAATAAAATAACTCTGAATCTGAAATAAATATAATATGTCTCAACACAAGAGTCAAATAAAATCCAACTAAGACACTCAACCTCTACAAAATAAAAATACATGTATGGAAATAAACATCTACTGTGGAGCTCTGAAAAATAACTGTAATTATAATATACTAGATGGAAGCTAAGATGCAACCCCATCAACTTGTGACTCTTCATGCGCCAAACTCGCTGTATGAAAATAGGGGAAATAACTGTAGGCGTCAAAAATTGCCTATAGGGTGTCACACATAGCTCAAGTCGAAAGGAAGGCCATAAATGTCATCATCTGAGTTACAAAGAATCATTCGATGCCAAATATCAACTAAGTATCCAAATAAACAATAGGACACCTAATCCGACGACCCCTACAAATCGAGTAAAGGTGCACGTCTTAATCAACCAGACGAGATGACACCTTCTGTGTCGACTCAAAAGGTAGTCGACGTCTTGATTAGACAAGATGACACCTCTTGTGTCAACTCGAAAGGTGGTCAACGTCTCGATCAGACAAGACGACACCTCCATGTCAATTTGAAAGGCATCGATAGTCGACTTGAAGTCTGAGACCCTAAATGAGATCTCCTTCATGGTGACTTGAAATACGTTAGTAGTCGACTCAAAGTCCAAGACGAGTCCCGAGACGAGATCCCCTTCATGCCGACTCGAAAGATGGTTGTAGTTGACTCGAAGTCCTAGCCAAAACCTGAGATGAGATTGTTGGCCTTCTTGTTTTGATGATGTTTAACAAATAATTTACCACTAATGTTGTTTGTCTAGTATTTGTGTTTTCTTATTTATTATAGACAAACAACGTTGTTGGAGGATGGATGGAATCGAGCCTTAACGATCATATCAAATGGAGGTTGGCGGAATTGTGGAGTGAAGCAACGTCAATTCAAGTTAAAGATCTAATTACAAGCTTCTTCCACAAAGTTTACCAAGTCATGCTCATTGAAGACCTTCATCAAGCTTGGGTATATTTAGTATAGGTTTATATTATGTGTGGTTAATACTCTAAGCTCAATATCATATACACACACAATATTGGATTTTCTCACAAAATGAGCTATTTTGAGAAAACTTTGTGATATTGTTTTATTGACCATGTTTACTTTATATTCATGTGTTATAATGTTTATGAAGATATTTCATAAAGTTTCAATATGTGTTTAAACTCTTTTTGTCAAAAACATGTTCTTAACAAATTCATATTCATGCATGTTTTTACAAAATAATGAGTTTTCACAATTTAGAAATGAAAATTAAAAATTTATTTTTGTAACATGTTTTTTTTCATGTTTATAAACATTTTGCAAAGTTTCATCAAGTTTGGAATTGATTTGTTATGTTTAATGGAATTTACAAAATCATGTTTTTGTTTGTGCACATGTTCGTGCATGTTTTACAAAATAGATGCGTTTTCATAAATGGGAAGTGATATTCAAGAAATTCTTTCTTTGACATGTTTATCTATATGTTTATAAACATTCCTCAAAATTTTACTATTTTTGGAGTTGATTTACTGTGCCCAATTGATTTTACAAAATCGTGTATGTCTGCAGTTTTTTAGAAACTATAAATCTGTGTTCAAATATTTATTTCTCTCAATTGGGAAATTATTTTTTAGAAATTCTTTCTCTAACATGTTCTTATACATGTCTAAAACATTCCCTCAATATTTCATAATTTTTAGAGTCGATTTACTATTTTTAATTAATTTTACAGAGCTACATATACAGTACTACAGTACCATCGGTCGACCGCGCTACGGTGCGGTCGACCGACGAACTCTCTGGAAAACCCCTCAGTTTCTGACCCTGTTCGGGGTCGACCGCGATTTTCCTCGGTCAACCACCGTAGTTTCAACGGCTATTTTAGAGCCGTTGCAGAGTGGGTTTTTTGGTCTTTTTCTTGGCTTTCTCTTACCTTTGGGGTTTCATATAAATACCCCCTTACCTCAGTTTTTATAGGGAAGCAAGAAATGTTTTAAAGAGTTTTTAATCAAGGGTTTAAGTTGGTTTAAGTGTGTTTATAAGCTTTTAAGCATTTGAGTGTTTCGGTTTGGTGAATCAGTTTTACAAGAGCTTGAGGGGATTATCAATTTTATTTTGGGCATTCAATCCGTCTCTCTCTCTTGTCATCTAGAGAAGTTTTCCTAAACTCAACTCTAGCTTTTATTTATAATTATTTGTTGATTATCATTTCTATTAAAGCTAGTTTTATATTGAGTTTAGATTTGATTTACTCATTGTTACACACACCCACTTTGAGCTTATTGTATTTGCATACATAGTATATTAGGGTTGTGAGAGATTGTAACATTGAGTTGTGCTTAATTGAGTTCTCATCTATTGTAGAGAACAAATTTATATTTGTTACATTGTGAATGTTGTAAGGTTTTCGGTGAGCTAGAAAACCGAGTGTGTTGTGAAGTTTTCGGTGAACTAGAAAACCGAGTGTTAGGAGTGACGTTGATCGGTGAGCGTTGAAAACCGACACTGTGAGGTGTAAACGTTATTCGGGTGAGCGTAGAAAACCCGGTTGTGATAGTGGATTTCTCCCCGAGAGTGGGAAGTGGAGACTTAGGACGGAAGGTCCGAACTCCGTGATCATATCTTGTGTTTGAGTGTGCTTTGACGTTTATTTATACTTGTGTTTATATTTCTTATCGCCATTATCATTAGCTCATTATTTATATGATTCACTATCTTGTTTATGTTGCTTACCCTTGTGTTAGTTTATATATCCTTGCATATATCATATTGTATATCTCTTTGGTAGGATATATCATCTTGTGTTAGTCTATATATCCTTGCACATACATTGCCTATACCTCCTTGTTAGGATATATCTTGTTGTTCATATTGCTTATCCTGGCTCATATATATTGTTGTAGTTCATACTTGCTAGGATAACTTGTTAATTAATTTTAATTAGCATTTAAATCGGATTAGATTATCATAAGACCCTAATCACCATTCTCTAGGGTCTAACAGAGATCCCCTTCGTGTCGACTTAAGAGGCGGTGATAGTCGACTTGAAGTCCGAGATGAGCAACAGTCGAAAGTCAAGATGAGATTAATGTCAACTCGAGAGACAGTCCAAGACGAGACTGAGACAAGACGATAGTTTGAAGTCAAGACAAGATCAATATCGACTAGAGAGACGGTCAGAGACGAGACTGAGATAAGATGACAGTTTGAAGTCGAGAAAAGATCAACGTCGATGTGAGAAATAATGCGAGACGAAACCGAGACCAGATGATAGTTTGAAGTCGAGATAAGATCAATGTCGACTCGAGATGTGGTATGAGACGAGATCGAGATGATATGATAGTTCAAAGTTGAGACAAGATCAATGTTGACCAGATGAGACGATAATTCCTATGTCAACTCGAATGGCAAATTGAGACGACACCTCATGTGCCGACTCGAAGGCCGATAGAAGTCGAAATCTCAAAGTCTGAGATGATACCTGAGATGAGACCCCCTCCATGCCGACTCAAAAGACGGTGATAGTCGACTCGAATCTGAGATACTTGCTACTTTCTCGGAAGATGTGGCTTTGTCCGAGACACTAGCAAGTGTCTCGGCAAAAGACCAACCTACGAAGCTAAGTCCCTTCATGCTGACTCGAAAGGTGGTGTGAGTCGAAATGCCTTTAGTCGACTTGAAAGCTTCCTATCTCATCAGGCGACTCCACATATTACAAGGAACTAAAGGGAAGATTCAACTATCTTTATGATGCTTTGACAAAAATCAACGAATCTCGTCAACTCAAAGGTCGAATGCCCGTGAAGCGCATCACACAAATTTTGAGGCACAAAACGTGTTTCGGAAGCTATGAGACAACTCATAATTTCCTAGACAATTAACATTGTTTCGAAAGCCATGAGGCAATTCATAGCTTCCGAGACAGTGGTGACTATCTCAGAAACTAGAGTAGGCTCAGTGACGGTATTCTCGAATTTTGTACAATCCACGTAGCTTAATAACTATTGGGAATCATCCAGAAATATGGGGGAGCCGTTACAAGAAAAAATCACACCCATAACCGTAGGAATAATAGCAATTAAACATGGTGGGAGTAGTTATGAAACTGTCAGAAGCAGGCTATGCTTCCAAGATAGTTGCGACTGTCTCGGAAGTAGGAGTCCTTCGACACGATTCCTTTTCGACTTCAACCTTCAGTTATGGTTCCTATGGATTATAAATATCCCCCTGTCACCTATATGCACGGGGACGAAGGCTGAGAGGAAGGCAGAGAGAGCAGGGACTTGAGCTAGTAGGTGAATCATGAGCAAGATAGAGAGTCTTCATTGTTTTCAAGCATTTACAAGAACCTTTGGTGCTTCCTCGAGGTCTAAGCTATGACTTGATCTTGGGAAGAGTTTTTTATCTTTGCTCAGATATTAACTTCTGACTTGGTTTCCAAAATGAAACATCAACCTTAAGTCTTATTCACAATTCAATTTGGATCTATGATTTGGTCATCTATGAGCTAACACACCTCCGGTGCAGGCAAAGATCCCTTGCAAGTAGCGAACGATAAACGTTCCTGCGTATGTTTCTAAGGAGCACTTGTAATCTTGTTTTGTTTTAAAGAGTAGTTTTACAAAGCATAATGGCTCACTCTTTTATATTTATTATAATCGATAAACAGTTATAATGAATTCTCTAAGAAAATTTATTCCAGACGCAAACACACTGGCGACCACAGTAGGATCCAATGATCTCGCTGCTAAGACCGTCGTATAGTATCTGATCAAGATCCTAGTTTAATCCACGGTCAAGATGAATTTGACTAAGAAAAGTTTGAGGAGTATCTATCATCCTCATCCTCAAGATCTTCCTTGCCTCACAAATACAAGAAGATTTCATCTTCGAAGAAAGTTTTCCTATCTTCAACTCCAATGAAGGCTACGGGTGAAGACTCTCGCCTGATTGTTGTTGAGGCTTCCCCTCACAACGCTTCTCCGACAATCAACAATGTTAGAAACTCTACTCACAATGGTTCTTCTCTAGTTAAGGAGTCATTGAATCAAAGTCCACTGCATTGACGAAAAGGGCTTGTCAGAGATAACATCAACACCGCTCTCGTCAAATGGCTAAGGCCTTGGAACAAGTCGACGGGGTTCGCTACTACGCGGATCTAGAGTCGAGGAAACAACGAGTGGTCTAGTTGCCTCAATGACAAACTAAGTTAATGATAGAGGAATGGGTTCTCGTCAAAAGAGCCTGATTAACTTCACTCCATTTGACGGGAAAGGATCACCCACTCAACACTTGATTTATTTCAAATCTCATTTGGGTATGATGTTTGGAAATAAAGTTTTGATGGTCTGGTCATTCGTTGGCACCCTTCGCGGGGCCGCTTTCGATTGGTACCAACGTCTCAAGCCTAGAAGCATTAACAATTGGAACGATATGGAAAGCTTATTCCTCACAAATTTCTTCAATGACGACACTGAAGTATCAATTGGAACCTTGTTGGATGAGAAGCACAAAGTTGGAGAGTCAGTTGATAACTTCGTTATACATTTCCGGAATAAAGCATTAAACTATCGAGACCCGGTCACGGAAGAGTTTATCCTCTAAACATGTCACAAAAATTTCTCCTTGGATGTTCTAGAATCTATGGGGGTCATGCCTTCCAAGTCCTGAAAAGAATTAAAGATGCATAGTGAACAGGTCGAACGCTTTCTCAAAGGAAGAAGCTTGAAAGGGGTCAGTCGGTAGCTAATCCTCTAAAGCAAAATTTTAATCTTTGAGGCAGAGGAAAGGGTCATGTAACTGCTATTGATGCTCACCAAATATCACAACAATAGCCGCAACAGCAGTCAACGCAGTAGTCGTCATTTCAATTACTGCATCAACCACAACAATCTCCAAGGCAACCAAAGACATCAGAACCTAGATTTTCGAAGGAGTATTCCTTCAAAGAGGATGAAGTGTCAGTTATCTTCAAGTATCTCTTGGATAACAAGAAGATTAAGCTGCCACCAATCACAAATGAAGAGGAAGCTAGGAAACCCTTAGATCTAATGTATTATGCTTATCATAGAAGAGTTCACCATCCTACTAAGGCTTGTTATGTTCTCAAAGATCCGAATTCAAGCCTTGATCAATACTAGCATCATAACTATGAATCCTAAGGAAAAGAAGGTGGATGCGAATGAAGTGTCCATCAGTTTCAATTATGTCCCTCTATCGTGGTTCCAACCAGAGCTCATGTCGAAAGTAGAGATGAAGGTAGTGAATGATGATCCTCATGGATAATGCTAGAAGGGACTCGTACCACACACTACATCTAACAGTGAAGTTCTTTGGGTCCATCCAGATCTGTTTGAAGATGAATAGTGGGCAAGATGCTTGTCTAAAAAGAAGGCCAAGAACAAAGGCGAATCTTGTTGTCATACTACTGTAATCCCTGAAAAAGATGACAAAAGTGTCCCTACTTTTCCACTTTCTGAAGAGAATCACGAAGTCTTTACTACCAAGAGTAGGAATGAATATCGGCACAAGTATCCTAAAACTTCTAATCCGAACACCAAAACGTTGGCTGAACTGGGGGTGGTTACAACTCCGCCTACACTTGCTCAGAAATTCTAGCAGTAGCCAATCGCCAAATAAAAAGAGAAAGAGTCTCAGCAAAAAGAGATTCAAGTTTCGAAGCAGTCTCGTTTCAATCGATCGATTGGAAGAGATAAACCAGAAAGTTCAAATACTCTGTACCGCTTCGATGTCATGGCTCAGTTAGCTAACATCCTAGTGAGGATCACTTTATATGAGTTGTTACGCCTCTCAAAAGATACTAGGGAAGCTTTACAAGAAGCCTTGGCTGATTCTGATATGTTTCTCACTCAGATTAAGCCAATATCTAAGGAGCCGGAGTCATTAGTTCAACACTGCAACCTCACGGCCACACAATTCCCTTTTGCATTACTTTTACAAAGAAAGACATGCAAGTGAGGAATTCAAAACATGACAGGCCTTTGTATTTCACCGGATACATTGGCTCCAGCGTTGTCAATTGGATCCAAGTCAACCCGGGTTTCGCTATTAGCATCATGCCACCTCGATTGATGTATCATCTTGGAATTCCTACCAGCAAATTAGCTTCCACATGTACTGTAATCTATGGATTCAATACTAGTGGATCCAGACCGCTAGGAAAAATCTGAGTGAAATGTCAACTTGGAGATTTGAATTCCGAGGTCACATTCTATGTGATTGATGTAGAAACTTCTTACAACTTGCTATTAGGGCGACCTTTGATCCATAGCAACATTATAGTTCCTTCCACCCTCCATTAGTGTCTGAAATATGTTGACACTAATAATGAGGTCAAGACGATGGTCATGGATAAGCAACCGTTTAAGGGGTTGGAAAATTACTTTACTGATTCCCTTCTTTATGGCGCTAAATCTGATACTAAACCATCGTCCCAAGGCATGGACAGCGAAGAAGTTGATACCGAAACCAGGCTTGATTATGATGAAGGTCTTGTATTCAATGATATTGAATCTCTTGTAATCGATCTTGAAGGTGGTGAATCGTCAGATGGAAGTTGTAACTGGCAACTTGCCGATATTGCAATAAATGACGATTTAGATTACTCACTTTATCATACTAATGTAATGTAGGAACTATATGATAACTCAGACATACAGATGCTGCTTTGGTCATCTTGCATGATAAAGAAGTGCATGCAAGACTCCTTCGGAACAACCCTTGTCCTACCTGCAAAGGTAGGGGGTGTAAAAAAATATTCTTTGGTAAAGGGGAGTCATCCCCGCCCTCTGATCTCTTCTTGAAAATCAATGCCAATGATGAAGGACCTGGATGACATTTCTTCAGATAAAGCTCACAAGCACGTGACTATATGAAGAAGTAAGGATACAACCTCACGCTCGGTGAAGGCCTTCATTTTGGTCAAGGTATCCGGGTTCCACCCCGTTCTGCCTATGTACCAAGAGGGAAGCCTAATAATTATTATGAACATAAAAGGGGTCTAGGTTATGTCTCTTCATCCAATGATGAATGTTGTTAGCAAGTCATCAACCAGTCGTCCAATCCGAGTAGAGACGGGTATTCATCAGATTCTACAGATTAGGACTCTGATGTTAGCTATGGAGAAATGTTCAAAGGCCAAATGTCGAACATGTATACGGTTGATCCTGCCATAACGGAGGAAGATGATCAATTGCTAACTTGGGAAGACCATTGGATCCATCACTTGAATATGTAATATGGTAATCGATTCTAACAAAGGGAACCTCCCACCGAGGATAAAGTAGCCAAGTGAACATGGGGCGACAAGGTCAATCCGAAACCCATTTTCATCAGCGACAGTCTTCCATTAGATGAGAAATAAGAGTTGATTGCTCTCATTAGGGAATATATCGATCCTTAGAAAGAATTGGCTAGTAAATATTGTCTCAGTCCTTAAAAAGAATGGGAAAATCAGGATCTGCATCAACTTCAGAGACCTAAACACCACTTATCCAAAGGACAATTTTCCTCTTCCGATCATGGATGTTATTATTGACAACACGTGTGGATTCGAGAGAATGTACTTTATGGATGGATTTTCGGGTTACAATCAAATCAAGATGTACCCGGATGATGAAAAGCATAGCGCATTTCGAACACCGCTTAGCATCTTTTGTTACACAGTTATGCCCTTCGGCTTGAAGAACGCAAGCACTATATACCAACGTACAATGACTAAAATCTTCTAGAAACATCTCTTGAAGACCATCAAATATTATGTTGATGATTTGGTCATTAAGAGCAATAATAAAGACGACCATATTAAAGACCTAAGGACAATGTTCGATCTCATGTAGAGTCACCAATTGAAGATGAACTCTATCAAATCCTTTATGGGAATGTCCAGTGGTAAATTCCTTGGATTTATCATCACCACAAAGGGTATCCATATTGATCATAATAAAGTGAAGGTGATACACGAACTACAACCCCCGAAGAACCTCAAAGAACTTAGGGGATTGCAAGGACGATTGGCTTATATTCGTCGGTTCATCTCGAACCTCTCTAAAAAATACCAACCATTCTCCAAGCTAACAAAGAAGGGTGTATCATTTATTTGGGATGATGCGTGTCAGAAAGCAATTGAAGACATCAAAGTATATCTGGCGAATCCTCCTATCCTCGTTGCACCATAATCGGGTAAACCATTTTTTATTTACGTCAAAGCGACAAACCACTCATTAAGTGTTTTGCTTGCACAATATGACGACATCAGTCACAAACAAGTAGTATACTACCTGAGTCGTACTTTGGTAGGGGCTGAATCTCGATATCTGATGATCGAGAAAGAGTGCCTCACTTTGGTATTCGCAATCCAAAAAATATGACACTACCTGGTTGGACAGACAATCTATGTCATTTTCAATATCAACCCAATCCGGATGTTCATGACACAACCGACTTTAATGAATTTTTGGTTGGCGAGATAGGCCCTACTCCTGTCCTAATATGACCTACACTTTAAACAACAGAAGTCGGTGAAAGGGCAAGCAATTTGCGACCTTCTAGCAGCTAAACCTGTGAAGGATACAGCTAAATTTTACAAAGATTTGCTGGATGAAACCCACGAAGTCAATACTACTTCACATCAACAAATATGGCAACTATACTTCAATGGTTCTTCTCGATCAACCAATGTGGTGCGCACTCCCGGATGTTCAAAAATATCTTCAGTAGTCGGAGTCGTCCTAGTTTCCCCAGAGAAACACATATTGCCTCAAGCCTATTCACTTACTGAGCCATGCTCCAATAATATAGCCGAATACAATGCACAGCTCATTGGACTCAGTTTCGCCAAAGAGCTGGAGGTCGAATATCTTGAAGCTTTTGGTGATTCTCAATTGATAGTCAACCAAGTTCGAGGAGAGTACAAAGTCAGAAACCAAGGCCTGACCCTGTACCACCAAGCGACCATCAAAATGGCAGACTCATTTGAAGAATTCTTCATTGAGTACATCCGGAGTCTCCATAATGCACATGCAGATACACTGGCGGCATTAGCGGTATCTTTGGCATAGCCTTCCGAGACAAAACAACTAGTTAAAGTGAGGAATCACTAGCTTTTTATACCAGATTATGCTTTAGACATCAAAGAAGTGCACTCGACCAAAATCGAACTCGAGCCTCGAGATTAGCGATTCCCTATTATTGATTTTTTCTTGCAAGGTTTTTTACCGGAAGACATAAAGGAAAGGGACTTAGTCCAATGAAGAGCACAGAGATTCTATTATAACATAGTGACTCAAACATTGTACCATCGTGCATATGACAGTCTGCTACTCCGGTGTCTTTCAACCAAAGAGGCGAAAGAAGCACTCAAAGAAGCGCACGATGGAACATGTGGCGCACAACAACCCAGTCTTATACTCTGTGATTGACTCAGAAGAATGAGATGTTATTAGCGAACCATGGTCAAGGACACAGTTGACTATGCCTGACGGTATCACACGTGTCAAATACATACAAATTATATGCACCAGCTTCCGGAGCATTTGCACCCTTCAGCTACATCATGGCCATTCGAGACATAAGGAATGGACGTCGTTGGTTCAATTTTCCCTCCATTCGCTAAATTAGATCACTTCATTTTAACAATCATCGACTATTTCTCTAAGTAGGCCAAAACAATTCCACTTAAAGAAGTAAAGACAAGCGATATCATTAAATTTATCAAATACCATATTATCTACCGATACGGTGTTCCAAGACAAATTGTACATGACAACGATCCTCAGATTGTCAGTAATGCCTTCATCAAATTCTACGAAAAATTTATAATTCAAGATGTTTCGTCGACGGCATATAATCCCACCACGAATGGATTAGCTAAAGCCTTTAACAAGACCATCATAAAGATTTAGTCAAAGCTTGTGAGAACCAATAAGCGAGACTGGGATGACAAACTTAGTGAAGCTCTTTGGGCCTATCATACCACCATCCACACTTCTACTGGAGAAACTCCGTATTCCCTAATATATAGGTGTGAAGCCGTCCTCCCATTATAAATCCAAATCCCTTCCCTCCGCATCGCCCTCGCAACAGGTATGACGACGGAAGAACAACATCAGAAACATCTCTAAGAAATTGAGATGTTAGATGAAAAATGCTTAGAAGCTCAATAACAAATTAAGTTCTACCAAGCAAGAATTTCGAGGGCCTTTGACATGAAAGTCTGACAATGAAGCTTCAAGGAAGGAGATTTGGTTCTTGTCGTCCGACGACCAATGGTACTCAATTCTAAGAAGAAAAGTAAATTTCAACCCAAATAGGAAGGGTCGTTTGTAATAGAGACAGTTTATTCAAACGGTGCATATCGCCTGATCACTCAAGATAGTAATAAACTCATGATGCCAATAAATAGGAAGTTCCTAAAGAAGTACTAACCCTAGTATGATCGGGATATCCTATTTAAATAGGAAGTTCCTAGCGAATACTAGACAGGGTATTTTTAAGGATAACCCAAAATTGATCGATTATTCCAGATAGAAGCTAATCATCTGAATAATTTATTCTTAATTATTATAAAAAATAATTAAGAACTTTTTACTGTAGCTATTTAATCATTTCCAAGATGATTAAAATCCTTCCACTGTGACTTTTCGAGCATTCATTCGTCAAGATGAGATTCAATGACTCCATCAGGTCAATCTTTTCTCGTGAAACTCTATGGTTTAGTTGTGAAATATTTGATGACTCACAATCCTCCATCATAAAATCCCTCACTGATCAAATAAATTGACGGTAGGTCCACCAAAATTCTTTATGATTAAAATCCTTCAAACTCCCACCGTGTCTAGTCTTTAACACTCTTATTATTGAAGTTCAGACATGACACTCAAAATTTCAACCTACCGATCCATGGCAATCATCGAACCCCCTTCGTGTCAAGATCTTATCCCTTGATACTGAAAATCCCTTTTTTGGTCAAACCTTTAAATAGTTAGGACCAAAGCTAAAATCCCCTCTCGATTCCTTTCATAAATGAGTAGTCCACTTACAAAACTGGAACTCCCTTTCGATAAACGAAAGGCTTCCATCCAAAATGAGAGATCAAACCTTTGAATAGTTATGGTCATTCCAAACCCATTTTGGTCAAACCTTTAAACAGTTAGGGCCAAAGCCAAAATACCTTCTTAATTCCTTCTATGAACGAGAGATCCGCTTTCAAAACCGAGATCCCCTTTCGATAAACAAAAAGGCCTCCACCCAATTTAAACAATCAAGCATATAAAAGGTAAAATTGTCTCAACTCCTACTTGGTGAAACATTCTTACAGTCAGAGCCAAAGCCAAAATCCTCTATTGATTCTTTGCATGAATGAGAGGTCCATTCTTAGAACCAGAATTCCCTTATGATAAACGAAAGGCTTCCATTCATTCCTATTCAGTCAAATGTCTACAGCTTGGGCTGAAGTAAGAATTTCATCTTGATAAACAAGAACTTCATCTTCAGACTGGGTAACCAATACTATAAAAGTTAGGGTTATTTGGATCTTTTCGATTCTGGGTGTGGAGATCCTACTCTTAATTTTACCTTTTAGGATTCTCGAAATGGAGATCTCACTTTGAGTTTCTCTTGCAGCAGGAGATAGAATATAAAATTATTTCTCTCTGGCATCGGGTTCGTCTTTACCCCAAGAGAAGACAAGCAGAGATAGAATATAAAATTCTTCTTCCCCGGTATTGGGTTTGTCTTGCCCTAAGAGAAGACATAATTTTTCAACAACGAATCCATGCCTTCTACTCATGTGGGACATATCTTGGTCCCTTATTAGAGATAAGTTTGCGTTTAACACACATTATCAGGTGGTGCATTCCCATAAAAAAACAAAGCCTACATATTCAATATCGTAGCTGGTGGTTATTATTAAGTTAATAATCTCCGAATCCATACCTTTTATGCATGGGGACATTATCTTGATCCCTCATAAGAGATAAGTCTGCGTCTAATATATGCTGCCAGGTGGTACGTTCCCGTAAAAATGACAAAGCCTACGTATTCAATATCGTAGCTGGTGATTATTATTAAGTTAATAATATTCAAATTCATACCTTTTATGCATGGGGGATGTTTTCTCGATCCCTTGTTAGAGATAAGTCCGCATCTAATACACGCTACCAGGTGGTACGTTACCGTAAAAATAACAAAGCCTACGTATTCAATATCATAGTCGGTGATTATTATTAAGTTAATAATCTCCGAATCCATGCCTTTTATGTATGGGGGACGTTATCTCGATCCCTTATTAAGTCTACATCTAATACATGTAGCCTACATATTCGACATGGTAGGATAAAATATAAAAGATTTTATTTTTTTTAGTACAACGTTACATGTAGAACATATTTAGACAATCTACATGCTATTCCGACTCAAACGATAATCGGTAAAGCCATATCAAATCTATTGACGATTGAGGGTTTGCCAAAAATTCTATGAATATTGTGATTATTTATTCCAAACGGAATGAGAAATCATAATTGTAGAAGTACACTAAATAGAAAACATTATTAATGAAGTCAAAATAGATACAAAAGTGGTTCTATCAATCTAAAGACAATTTATGGCTACAAATCTGTTGTTCTAATCTAGAGAGCTCCTTTACATAGGCTTGCTCAAGTTCGGTCTTCAGATCAGCCCTGACAGAATCCTCGGTGGCATTCAGTGCCTTTGCAGCTTCATCGTTTAGCTTTGCTAGCTTTTCTTTTTCAAGCTCTAAATTCTCAAGCATTTGCCTTCGAGTGCGTTCTACACCGGTCAATTCACTTTCAAGGATGGCATGAGAATCCTTGGCATATTTCAAGGCATTTTCAAGGTTGGTTGTTTCTCGCGACTCAAAGTTAAAGAATTAATCAATTCAGCCTAGGTCTTTTCCTTCCTTGTGAGAACTGCTGTTATTTGGGTGACACAACCCTCTTGTTTTTAGAGCTCAGTCTCGACAGATACTCGGGTGTCATGTCATTTCTTTAGCCTTGATTCCATTTGAGCAGCTATATATGAGGAAACACAAGTAGCCTTGAGGTTTCTCAACTTTTCGAACTCCTGTTCTAAATAAGCTAAGTCCGCAGTAATGGAAATAGCTAGGTCTGGATATCCTTCTTCCTTAATTCTTTTTACCTGACGATCAAGTGATCGTCTAAATTGGTCGAAGGATAACCCCTGATGAAGGATTTTGTCAATCATCGCGCTCAGAAAAGAAGTAAAATTGTGAAGTTCTAGGAAGATTAAAGCCATGTCTGGATCATTATCCGACATCGACGCCTTAATTGAGTAATAAAGATATGGCAGCTCTACAAGAAAAAGACAACAAATAAGCAATCTAAAAGTTGTTGGAACCAGATTCAATACCTGGGATTATAAGGTAATGACGAGAGGGAAGCATACCGATGCCAGCCCAAGATCCCTTAATTTGATGTTCTTGGCTTGGCCTCGTTGACTCAGCCTCACAAATCACTAGAGTTGATTCAGATATAACAGTCATAAATATACCAGCCTCATTTGTTGGTCTTGTGATTGGAATAACAAGACTACCCTAAATTCTAGTTGTAGCCTATGAGAGCATGGGATCTGAAAGAACGATAGTCTCGTGTTCAAAAGTGGATGGTTGAATTTCAAGTATAGCTCGCTCTGAGAATGCTAAAGTTGTGCCGTATCAGCTCCAGCGGCTGGTCTAATAATCAAAACTCCCTAGTGGTTAACTAAGAAACAACAAATAAAAAAATGGTGATGTCATGATAAGATTCATACTTGTAGATGAACCAGCTTTAATAGTTGGTACTGCAGCCTCACTAGGAGCTTTCCCTAATAATAAGTCGAAGATTAACTGATGCTCACCTCCAGAAAGATTCATATCGAGGGTGTGTTCATCAAAATCCCTAACCTTGGCTTCATGAGCGACTTCCTCTTCAGTTGGCTCCTTTATCACAATATCTATAGAACCAACCAAATCGTGAGAATATATATATATA
>BQKN01066447.1:1632622-1645980 GCA_022839385.1 Asparagus kiusianus
TGTTCTGGTTATGCTAAATCATTTATGAAGGTTTAATAATGCCTATAGTTATCGCACGAAAGTTTTGGATCACGTAGAACAAAAACCAAACTATGGTTTCTGCTTTTACACGGTCGACCGTGGCGGTCGGCCGCTGGGAATTTTTGCTATTTTTTCCTGTTGTGTTTAGGTTTGTGTGGCTGGCATAATATATGGGTTATTTGGGTTTGCTATACATTAAGAATTGTGTACATGAGTTGAATATAGACATGAGTCTTAGTTTTATTCACCGGGACATGAGGGTGAACAGTTTAGATGTTGTTTCAGATATAATTTATATGAGAGTCCTCGTGTTGGACTATAATCATCAGAGTCCTCGTGTTAGACTATAAACTATTGAAGTCCTTATGAGGGACTATGAGTTATGAGAGTCCTCGTGTTCGACTATAATCATCAGAGTCCTCGTGTTGGACTATAAACTATTAAAGTCCTCGTGTTGGACTATAAGCTACTAAAGTCCTTGTGCCGGACTATAAACTATGAAAGTCCTCATGTTGGACTTTAAGTAATACAGGTTGACATATTTATGACATATGACAGATTATTGATGGTATGGTTGGAGATGGAGTTATTACTCCACGTAGTTGTTGGATTGGGCATTTAGCTATTTACAATATGAGCTTATGGGATTGTTGAGTTACCCACGCACATGCTGTAAATTCGTAAATATCAAACTCCTATTTTATTTTAGAGTTTATGATTGATTATCTATATGTATTAACAGCTATTTTCATATCCCTCTAGCCCTTCCCCTGGGGTTGATTGAGATGTTACTCGCTATAGCGCTTTGACGCTCGTTTTTTCCCTCACTTTCAGGTAACGAGCCAGGTGCACGGAGATCCGTAGCTCAATGGATTTGCTTTAGTCATTATTTATAGATAGTGTTAGTAGTTACGTCAGAACTCCATAGTTCTGATGTTTTCTTCTCAGAGATTTATTCATTTATGTCAGTGATGATGACTTTTCTTCAGAGTACCTGTTGTTTCATATTTCTTCTGTATTTTCTCTTTTGCTTGTTTTGTACCTACATCGGTTATTGATTCCACTAGATAGATATTTACTACGATGGTGAAATATGTTATTGCACAGTATGGTGTAATGCAGGTTTGGCATTCTTGGTTTCACCTTGGACTGCAGCCTTGTTGAAACCAGGGGCGTAACTGTTGGTATCAAAGCCAGGTTCCAGTATCCTTAGGATCATCCTATGTCGAGTCGTGGAGTTAGAATAGAGTTTCTTAGGATTCATGTATAGAGTCCGCTAAGAATTTCTAGTACGAGTGAGGACGTTATATACGCACATTAAAAAATTACGGATTTTTTTTGTGATATTAAAAGTATTTGCGTGAGTGATATATGATATGAACTCTCTATTTATATGAGATCCATATACGTTTTGTTTGAGGACTCATAAACCTTCTTCTATGTGCTCAGATGGTAGGACGCGGTAGACTTCACACTCGGAGAGCTAGTCAGGTAGAGCTACATCAAGCTCCACCAGCACCGCAGCATACTCTACCCGAGTCGCAGCAGGCTCCCTAATACCTGATAGATCTAATGGCTCCCATAGCCGCTAGGATGGCAACTCTTAAGGAGCTTGTGACGAGTCACATCACCCCACCACTACCAGTTGTTCTACCACCGGTTGTACCATATTTTCCAGTTGCGGAGGGTTTATAGGGGAACACACCAACACCTACCCCGCAAGCAGTTGTGGATAGAGCAGCAGAGTAGGAGACTTAACTCCGTCTGGTGGAGAGATACCAGAAGATGAGAGCACCAAAGTTTCATGGATCATTAGATTCACTGGCAGCGCATAAGTGGAAGGAGGATGTGAGCAACATTCTTGAGATACTGAATGTGACATCGGTTCAGAAGCAGTAGCTGGGATCTTACAGTCTCAAGGGAGATGTAGGGAGATGGTATCGGTTGCAGTTCACTCTAGATCAGAGGATGACACTCATCTGGGAGGACTTCACTTATTACTTTGATTAGAAGTTTATCTCTTCCGTGGCACGGGCCGGGAAAGAGCTTGAGTTATCCAGATTGACTCAAGGAGACATGTCAGTAGCGGATTTTGAGAGCAGATTTATGAGTCTACTTCATTTCACGGGCATGTGGTAGACCGAAGAGCACCAGGCTCAGATGTTTCTAGCAGGACTTCGCCCTAGCCTTCGTCGATACCTCGTTTCTAGGAGGTTTTATTTAGTTCGAGAGGTAGCGGATACTGCCATCTCTTAGGAGAATGAGTCAGCCATGTTCCAAAAGGACAATGAGGGAAACAACAAGGAAAAGGGTAAGAATAAGAGGCCTTTCTCGGGACCCCAGCAGCCGCAACAAGGCCCTCATAAGAGAGGGCCCTAGAATGAGCAGAGAGCACCTCAGTAGCATAAGTTCCAGGGCACTTGTTTTAAGTATCACAAGACTAGCCACAAAGCATCAGAGTGTCGCAGTGTACCAGTAGGAATCTAGCAAGGGAGTGGGTAGAATCAGCAACAGGGTAGATTCTTGGGTTGAGGTCAGGGTCAGCAGGCGAGACTTGAGGCACTACTAGCAGTTCCTATGATTGAGGGGAAGGTTCGTGCAGTTCAGGAGGTCCTTTAGGGGTAGGTAGTCTAGTATACCCCATCTCCAGCAGCAGAGCAGCTTCCATCCACGAGCAGAGTGTATGTAGTAGTTCCTCGTGATCATGGTGCGAGCGGGGCCGTAGTGGAGGGTACTTTCTCTGTGAACTCCTTTCCAGCCCATATTATTTTCGATTCGGGAGCTTCTCACTCTTTCATATCTTATGCTTTTATAAGTAGACTTCAGCTCGTAGCTCAGCCTCTAGATATTACTTTATCAGTTTCCACCCCTCTAGGTGAGATGTCGCTCTTTGAGAGAATTTGTAGGAAGTGTATCATCAGTTTAGATGAGTCTGAGTTTGTTGTCGACCTGATAGTGTTGAGCATGTCAGAGTTTGATGTTATTCTTGGTATTAATTGGCTATCTTCCAACCACGTTAGTATCGACTGTTTTGTAAAAACAGTCAAGTTGCGAGCGTCCGATGGGTCCGAGTTAGTTGTGGCAACCTCTCAGGGGAACCAGTTTGCAGAGTCCTTACTGGCATACATCGAGGAGGTGATGCTTCGGGATCAGAGTGTGGATATATGCGAGACTAGAGTTGTCTCAGATTTTTAGGATGTCTTTCAGGACATACCTGGGTTACCTCCTGTGAGAGAGGTTGAGTTCTGTATTGAGTTGCAGCCGGGCACAACCCCGATATCCCGAGCACCCTATCGCATGACACCTGCTGAGATGAGGGAGCTACAGACCCAGTTGGATAAGTTGTTAGTTCGAAGCTTTATTCGTCGGAGTCATTCTCCGTGGGGAGCGCTGGTCCTCTTCATGAAGAAGAAGGATGGTAGTATACGATTATGTATCGACTACCATGAGTTGAATAAGGTCACTATCCGGAATAGATATCCTTTGCCTGGGGTTGATGACTTGTTCGATCAGCTACAGGGAGCGTAGTATTTCTTAAAGATTGATCTTCGTTCTGGTTATCATCAGTTGCGGGTCCGGGAGATAGATATTCCCAAGACCGCCTTTCTGACTCGATATGGGTCCTTTGAGTTTTTGGTTATGCCATTTGGGTTGACCAATACACCCGCGGTATTCATGGATTTGATGAACCGGGTCTTCCGTCCATTTTTGGACCAGTTCGTGATTGTGTTCATTGATGATATTCTTATCTATTCGAGATCAGAGTCGGAGCATGAGCAGCATCTATGTTTGGCTTTACAGACCTTGTGTGAACATCAGCTATATGCTAAGTTCAACAAGTGTGAGTTTTGGATTTCTGAGGTCAGGTTTCTTGGCCATCTTGTCAGCAGAGAGGGTATAGCAGTAGACCCAAGTAAGGTTTCAGAAGTATTTGATTGGGAACCGTCGAAAATAGTTATCGAGATTCGTAGCTTTTTGGGATTGGCTGGATATTACAGAAAGTATATTTAGGACTTCTCAAAGATTGCGATGCCCCTTACACACCTTACAAAGAAGGGTGTACAGTTTACTTGGAGCATGGAGTGTTAGAAGGCTTTTGATACCTTGAAGGCTAAGTTGACTACGGCGCCAGTTCTTAATATTCCGAACAGTGATAGGACATTTGTTGTGTACACGGACACGTCATTAGCAGGTTTGGGAGGTGTTCTGATGCAGACTCAGAAGATAGTAGCATACATCTCACAACAGTTGAGAGTTCATGAGCAGAACTACCCCATTCATAATTTAGAGTTAGAAGCTATTGTATTCGCGCTGATGGCGTGGAGACACTACTTATATAGAGTGCAGTTCAAGCTTTTCACAGACCATCAGAGTTTGAAGTACTTTTTCTCCCAGAAAGAACTTAATTAGTGGCAGCGACGATGGATTGAGTTCATCAAGGACTATGAGTTTGCGATTTAGTATCATCCGGGGAAGGCGAATGTCATAGCAGATTCTTTGAGTAGGAAGCGTCGACATCAGGTTGTGACTTTGAGGTGCTCATTGTATAGAGATCTTCTCACTCTTAGCCAGTTTTACTTTAGGCCAGAGTTTGGCGGGACCAGTGCATATTTGGGAGCTATATCAGTGCAGCCATCTTAGAGGGACAGAGTAGTCAGAGCTCAGTTAGAGGGCTCTTGGATTCAAATCCGAAAGGAGGAGATTTCCAAAGGGCCCAAGGATGATTAGACCATTGGAGCAGATGGAGGCCTTCGAATGAAGGGTCGATTAGTTATGCCAGCCAGTGTAGAGCTGAAGAAGGAGTTGTTTGATGAAGCACATCGTACCCGATATACAGTGCATCCAGGAACCACCAAGATGTATAAAGACTTGAGGAGACATTTCTGGTGGAGTGGTATGCATAGAGACATTGCAGATTATGTGGCTAAGTGTTTCACCTGTCAGCAAGTGAAGGCAGAACACCAGAGACCAGTAGGGACACTTCAGCCTTTACCCATTCCAGAGTGGAAGTGGGCGGACATTTCTATGGACTTCATTATGGGGTTACCTAAGTCAAAGAAGGGGGACGATTCAGTTTGGGTGATAGTGGATCGGTTGACGAAGTCGACACATTTTATTCCAATGAGGACCACTTATACCGCTGAGGCATATGCGAGGATATTTATTCGGGAGATAGTTCGACTGCACGGAGTTCCCGACACGATTATGTCAGATCAAGGATCAGTATTCACCTTGCACTTTTGGAAGAGTTTCCAGAATTCATTCGGCTACAGATTATTGCACAGCAGTGTGTTTCACCCTCAGACGAACGGTCAGACAGAGAGAGTGAACCAGGTGTTGGAGGATAAGCTACGGGCTTGTTTTATTGATTTCCAGGGAAGGTGGGAGGATCATATTCTATTGATAGAGTTCGGTTATAATAATAGTTATCAAGCGATGATTGGTATGGCTCCGTATGAGGCACTGTACGGGACGCCTTATAGATCCCCTATATGTTAGGCAGAGCTGGAGGATAGCTTGTTGCTTAGACCAGAGATGGTGAGGCAGACTACCAAAAAGGTAGTATTGGTTATGGAGCGTATTCTAGCCGCTCAAAGTCGACAGAAGAGCTACGCAGATCATAGAATACGACCTTTAGAGTTTCAGGTGGGAGATTATGTTATGCTGAAGATATCGCCGATGAAGGGTGTGCAGCGATTTGGCAGACGGGGAAAACTTGCCCCGAGATTTATTGGCCCTTTTTGGATTGTTGAGCGTATTAGGGCTGTTTCTTATAGACTAGATCTTCCAGCATCGATGTCTAGTGTGCACGACGTATTTCACATCTCTATGCTCAGGAAGCACCTTCATGATGAGGAGAGACAGCGAGTGTTGGATGCTCCGGAGATCGAGATTCAGGACGATTTGACTGTGATTGAGATCCTAGTTTGTATACTTTCTAAAGAGGACAAGAAGCTTAGAAATAAAGTGATTCCTTTGGTGAAAGTCCAATGGAACCGGAGAGGATCTGAGGAGATTTCTTGGGAGCACGAGGAGGATATGTGTCGTGACTACCCACACCTATTTGAGTAGGTAAATTGATTGAATTTTGTTTTCTTATGATTTATGATGATTTTGGGATAGTTATATTCATTTTTAACACTAGAATAGGGGTATTATCCCTTAATCCTTTATCATTTGAAAAATATATGGTATAAACATGAGGGTTTCCTTGTTTGTATTATTTCACTCGATGTACTAATTTCAATTAGTTAAGGATTAAGGTGCAAATATTTGCTTTCTAAGTTGTTATTTTAAATAGTACTATCTACAAATTTATGCTATGAGATGTCGTGATTTTCTCAGATTATTGATTTTTGAGATGCAATTTCGGAATTTCGAGGACGAAATTCTTTTAAGGGGGGAAGAATGTAAAACCCTATAAAATTTGATAAATGAGTTTTTATTATGAAATATATGTTTATATAATAGATGAATGAGATAACAAGTGCTTGGGGATCAAACAAGTACATTTTATATGAGAGAGACCAAGTGTCAAGACCAACACACACACAACATGCAAAAATAGGAGAAAGCCAGCGCGGTCGACTGTGGCGTTCGATCGTCACGCGCGTAGCAGTGTCAGGAGGCCTCTGTCTCTTGCGCGGTCAACCGTGACGGTCGACCATTGGGAGTCTTGCCAGTTTTATTCTTTTCGGGTCAGTTTGGGGTTTTTGGGTCAGGTTTGTGGGCTCATAAATATTATTTTAGTACGTGAGAGCCTTTTTCTTCACCTGAGAAAACCCTAGCAGCCTCCTCCCTCTCTCTTGCAAACCCTAGCTCTTTCTTTGGACGTTTCTTAGCGAGTTTTGGAGAATTTTGGTGAGTTCCAACGACGTTCAGTGTAGGAGGATCTTTTCCAGCATCATTTTTAGTTGTTCTTCACCCCTCAGGCGAGTTTCATCTTGCTCAACCCTACACCCCTGCTTTTAGATTTGTTTTTCTAATGTTTTCTTGCGATTTGTAAGCCAAATATGCTATTTTCTTTGTATAAAGATAGATCTTATTTTTTTATGATGCAGAAGCACAAGTTTTCAGTTAATAAAGATCAAACACGAATTTCTTAATGTAGATCTAGATCTGAAAATACTTCTAACAAGAGTTTTGTAAGAAAAATATTTGTTTTCGAAGGTTTCGACACGTAATATACATGTTTAAGTTTTGATTTGTTTTATCTATAGTGATTAGTCTGTAAATCACATGTTCTGGTTATGCTAAATCATTTATGAAGGTTTAATAATGCCTATAATTATCGTACGGAAGTTTTGGATCGAACCCACGTAGAACAGAAACCAAACTAGGGTTTCTGCTTTTACACGGTCTACCGTGGCGGTCAACCCTGTGCCGTGCATAGAAGCAGTAAGCTTCTGCTCTAGTCGCGGTCGACCGTGGCGGTCGACCGTTAGGAATTTTTGCTATTTTTTCCTGTTGTGTTTAGGTTTGTGTAGCTGGCATAATATCTAGGTTATTTGGGTTTGCTATACACTGAGAATTGTGTACATGAGTTGAGTACAGACATGAGTCTTAGTTTTATTCACCGGGACATGAGGGTGAACAGTTTAGATGTTGTTTCAGACATTATTTATATGAGAGTCCTCGTGTTGGACTATAATCATCAGAGTCCTCGTGTTGGACTATAAACTATTGAAGTCCTTATGAGGGACTATGAGTTATGAGAGTCCTCGTGTTAGACTATAATCATCAGAGTCCTCGTGTTGGACTATAAAATATTAAAGTCCTCATGTTGGACTATAAGCTACTATAGTCCTTATGCCGGACTATAAACTATGAAAGTCCTCGTGTTGGACTTTAAGTAATACAGGTTGACATATTTTTGACATACGATAGATTATTGATGGTATGGTAGGAGATGGAGTTATTACTACACGTAGTTGTTGGATTGGGCATTTAGCTATTTACAATATGAGCTTATAGGATTGTTGAGTTACCCACTCACATGTTGTAAATTCCTAAATATCAAACTTCTATTTTATTTTAGAGTTTATGATTGATTATCTATATGTATTAACAGCTATTTTCATATCACTCTAGCCCTTCCCCTGGGGTTGGTTGATATGTTACTCGATATAGCGCTTTGACGCTCGTTGTTTCCCCTACTTTTAGGTAACGAGCCAGGTGGACGGAGAGTCGTAGCTTGATGGATTTGCTTTAGTTATTATTTATAGATAGTGTTAGTAGTTACGTCAAAACTCCACAGTAGATGTATTTTGTTAAATATTTTGAGATATTATTTCTAGTTTTGAAAAAGGCGAATGTGCCTTAGTAATACTTCATTTGATTTCATATTGTGAGACAGTTGTATCAGTTCAGATGTTTTCTTCTCAGAGATTTATGCATTTTTGTCAGTGATGATGACTTTTCTTCAGAGTACCTGTTGTTTCATATTTCTTCTGTATTTTCTCTTTTGCCTGTTTTGTACCTATACCGGTTATTGATTCCACTAGATAGATATTTACTATGATGGTGAAACATGTTATTTCACGGTATGGTGTATGATAGGTTTGACATTCTTGGTTTCACCTTGGACTGCAGACTTGTTGAAACTAGGGGCGTCACAGTACCCCGCCAGAAGAATTGTCGATGTGATATTCTTTTGAGCTTGCCAAAAAAAGGACTAGAACTTTGTACCCTTCGGGAATTTTCCTTTGACTGAACGGGTCATATACGATTGGGCGTTGGTCTTCAGCAGCAGCTTGTTAATCTCTGATAGGGTCAAAGGAGATAATTCACAGACTTCATTGCCAGAATGATCCTCAATATGTTTGAAGAGGTAATCCGCAAACTATTTCAAGCTTACTTGTGGAAATTTCTTCTTCACCTTAATGTCTGCATTAGCCATGGCCGTCTTATAATGGCAAGTCAGCTCCCAAAAAATGTCATGCGCGACAGAGGTCATCTCCTTCATTCAATTTAACTGATCAATAGTCAAAAAATACTCTTAGTAAGGTATATCTCCTATTGGTAACCCAGATACTTTCATCATCTCGTGAAGAGGAAGACCTAACTCTTCATTCTTAGTCACAAAAGTATTGGTGTCTGGATTTTATATCTCAAATAGAGCAAAAAATGATCTACACCAATTGGGAGACCATACATACTAGTTCGTATGGGGATGTACAATCCTTTATCAGCCAACTCATTACCCCAACGGGTAACTACGTAGCTTGTCAGTCTTGTCCACCATCTGTCAGCAGAAGAATGGACCCAGCCATAACACCGATGCTTCTTAACCGATAGCTCTCTTCCTAATCGAGCTAAGAGGTTCTTCATAGAATTTTCCTTCACAATCAATTCATTCAGTGGCAAGCTGTCATGACCTAGTATCCCAGGATGAAGCCCTCGGATAGAATTCCTATCACTTGAACTAAGAATCTTGGCATCCTTAACAATGAATCCGCAATGAATGTGTTCATGATCTTCCATTAGCCGCCAAGATATTTCTCTGGTCACCACAAAATTTCTAAGCTTTATAAGGGAATAGTGTTGAGGAATAGGAGGTAAGAACTGAAATATCCCATTATGCTCATTTAACCATTGGTCCGAGCCGCATGAGAGTCTTGCAAGATCCTCGATAGAGTCACCGAACAAATACTGGGGCTTCCTTAAATGTCGATTTGAATCCTGATACTTGGTCAAGGTTATGTTAGTAATCAACTAACGCAGAATACAACGATCCCCTTGCTGCATTAGATCAGGGACATCCTCCGAGCAATCAATGTTAAATTGAGGAGCCTCTCTAATAGGAAGACTCCCGTGAAAAGAAGCATAGGTGATGCTACTTCGACCGGTCACTTCTCTATCGGAGAAGGCCATGGATGTGAAATTGACTAAAAAAGGAAAATAAATCCATTGGAATGCAGTTGAAAAGAATATTTTGAAAGGTGAAACACGGGGTAGAACTCATCTCATAAACTCGCTAGATTGAGTTACCACCTTGTGATCAGTGAGACGATTTAAGTTGTACTACGCACGAAAGAAAATGTAAGTCGTCGTGTACGAACATTGTGACGACATGCCTTATCTAACAAAGTGCGAGACAACATAAAATCGCTCCTTTTATCCTGAGATGTGTTTTTACCAAGTAAAACAATATATTTTCAGCGTCGATCCCCATAAAGGAGGATACCAGCTCTTCCTGAATGCCCCGCAAAGGAGAGCACATGAGGATCTATATACAAAATTCACAAAGTTCTAACTCTTTAATTGACAAAAGTTTAGAAAAATCACCTCCATAGGAAGCAACCGCGGGCTCCTCTCTCTTAGCTACATAGGAGGCAGATCTACCTTGGGGCATGCGAGATCTCTTAGGAGTCATAGTAAAAAAAGTGATCTTTATAGAAAATCCTACAAAAAATTAGGGTTTTGAGGTTAAAATCAACAAAATCATGAGATATACCCAAGAAGTGACCCAAAGGCTCGGTTTCCATCAAGGATCAAGAAAAATGTAAAGAGATGGGAGAAGGAGATCAAACCTTGAGAGAAAGTGAAGAAACCCTAAGTTCTTCGAGCAAGATCCAACGAAACCCGAAGATAAAAGAAGAGGGAAAGACTTGAGAACTCTTTTGAGAAGACCTGAGAAAGTTTTGAACTCAGAGGAGATGACCAAACATGGAGAAAAAACTTCAAGCATTAGGTTTTATACAAACACAACGATCCTTATGTCGGTTCTCTTGAGAGACAAATGTCGCTTTCTCGTGCTTTCGAGACAGCAATGCGGTCTCCCGCTTCCAAGACAGTCGACGCTATCTCCCGCTTCCGAGACAGAGTCGATTGTCTTGCAAATGGGCCTAATTTGACATGCTCCCAATTGTGTTCTTCATATATTAATTCAAATTTACGAGGGTTTACATAGAGTAAATGTCATGTGGGGGTGAACCCCATGTTCTGAAGTGATGAAATGCTAAAGTAACCTCATAGTTTAAGGTTTAACATGCAGAGTTGAGCTTTACATTTAAAACTTGCAACGCGGGTCTAGAACTAGCGTTTAAGATTTGAAATGAAGTGGTGGACCTTGTGTTTAGTATTTTGAGACGCAGGGCTGAGCTATGCATCTTGAAGTCAGACTGACTTATCCTAGAACGCGGTGATTGCATTTGAGTGGGATTCTATCCTAAAATCCCATGTCGAATTAACAGCTTGACTGCTTTATAAATAGACCTCTCGGGTCTAATCAAGAGTCATTCAACTATCTTAACTGCTTCGTGATTTTCGAATGAGTCATCTCGTTGCTTCAAGGTCTCTAACAATCTTCAACCTTCTACCTCACTAGCACTGAAGGAGTCAAGTTCTCACTCCGAGAAGGTCATGAACTCGACCTCTGATGCTCCATCGGCTGAGGATACCGGTGACGCTCCTATTCTAGTGGTCACACCGTCTCCACCAGCGTCACTTCATCGTGGTAAGTGAGGATTTTTGCAACTTATTTCGACAAGTTTTGAACCCTAGGCGATAAGTTCTGGGTAGTCAACAACGAGAAAGACTCGTTCTTTACTGATGGAAATGTAGGGTAGGACTCTACATTAATTGTGAAATGCGGGATTGACTCCTGTGTTTTGTAACTAGAATGCGGGTCATGATCTTTTTATTCTGAAATTAGAATGCAAGGTTGGTCTTTGCATTTTGGATTTGGAACGCAGGGCTAGCCCTTACGTTTTGAACTTGGAATGCAGGGCTGGCCTTTGCGTTTTGGATTTGGAACGCAGGGCTGGCCCTTGCGTTTTGATTTAGTACTTTGGACTTTTACCAGTCGTTTGCTTCTTAGCTGCTGACTATTAATCTTTTGTTTTGTAGCGTTTTTTTCTATGTATCACTTTCTCTCGAACATCACTTTGGGTATATAGTTACCTGGATGAGGGTACCCATTTTTACGGAGAACCTCCACTATTCATCCCTTCTTCCTCGAAGCGGTGTTTCCAAATTCTGGGGTTAAGACCCTCCGCTCTTAGAGTTATGGTCAACAATCGTTTTCTCTTCTTGCCGGATATGAGGCGCATGTATCCGCTCTACCATTTCTAGCCCATCACATGATGCAGACATCTCATATATGACCTGGTCAAGGAAAAGAAAAATGTATTCCTTGAGACCTTCGCCCATCAACGTGTTCATCTTGTAAGGAGTGATGGACACATGAAGGTTCTGAGACCTGGTAGAGTTGAGAAAAAAGATCTTGCTAAGGAGGCGACCATCGCGACGAACGTTTTCATTCGCCAATTCATTGCTGCTCAGGGTGAATTCCCTGCTCAAGCATTTAGATCTCCTGGTTAGGTGTATTCTGGAGATGGGGGGTGGTGGACTGGCATGGTGGACTTCGTTCTTGAAGACCTCAAGGAATCACATGATGAATCAAGTCTCACAATTCCCGTGTTGGCCACTCAACATGGAATTATTCAAAGCTATCCTAATTTCTTCGCTATGCTGAAGTGATACAATCCAGATAGCTGCACATTCTTCATGCCCGTAGGAGAGTTGGGCTTCTCTCTCTAAGAGATTGTAATGACTGTGAACCTTTGATACTAGTTAAACTAATTTTTTGGTATTTTAAAATATTTAATAATTATTTTTAAAAGAGTATTTGTATTTTTCTTGATTTTCTAGAAGTTTCTACGATTTAAAAGTCTAATTTTATATTTATTTAAATGATTGTGATATTTATAAATTGACTTAGTGCAGTAAAAATTTCTGGAATTAATCCGTTGTGTTATCAATACTATTACATATCATTTTGAATAATATGTTGTACTATTTTTACTATTACGTATTATTTCGTATAATACATTGTATTATTACGTATTATTTTGTACAATATATTATATTATTATTATTATTACATATTATCTATTGTATTAGTATAACTGGTACATTTTATTATATAGATAATTATTCCATAATTATTTGATTTAAATGTAATTAATTATATTTTTTATTAATTATTCTTGTTTAATTGTATAATTAGATGTATTATTTCTATTATTACATATTATCTTTTGTATTAGTATAACTGGTACGTTTTATTATATAGATAATTTTCCCATAATTATTTGATTTTAAATATAAGTAATTATATTTTTATTAATTATTCTTGTTTAATTATACAATTAGTTATATTATTTCTACTATTACGAATTATCTGTTGTATTATTATGACTGGTACGTTTTATTTTGTAGATAATTTTTTCATAATTATTTAATTTAAAATATAAGTAATTATATTTTTTATTAATTATTTTCGTTAAAAACCTAAACCCTAACCTTAATCATATATATATATATATATATAT
>BQKN01066447.1:1646080-1662656 GCA_022839385.1 Asparagus kiusianus
TCCTCTCATCTTCGTTTCTCTAACCTCCCAAAGAAAATAGTTGCCCCCTCCCTCTTCGTTCTCTCTTACAACCCTACTATCAACCCCAACTCCGAGCAAACCCCTACCTACCGCCGACAGCTCCACCTTCCGTCCATCTCCTCTCTCATCGCCCCTCTCTCCCCACTCCATCAGACCCATCTCAACGCTACCATCAGTACCCCTCTCTCCCATGACCAGCTTGTCGCCACTCTTCCCGCTGATAGCAGCTCCATCGCCTCTCGCCAGCTCCACCCACCGCCCTCAGCCTGCATCACCGCTCACTCTGCGCAAGCTACCTCCACCAACTCGTTGCCCCAACCCCGCTGCCACCCAAACCACCACCAGCCGCCACTGCATCCGCCCCTCCTCACCATCACGCTGCTGTTCGCTCCTCCTTCAACCCCTGAACCTGCCGCTGCCTCTTCCCATCACCACAGACAACCCCTCTTCCAGCTCCAAGTCGAGCTCTGACAGTAGCTCCGCCGCCTCTCAGATCCGAATTGCCGTCACTCGCCTCTTGCTCCCCCTCACAGCCTCCTCCACCACCTCCAGCACCTCGCTCGCCGTCAGCCCAACTCCTGTAGCAAACCCCAACCCCGCGTCACCTCCACCGATTTGCCCTTGACCCATGCCAGATTTAATCTGCGCCATCGATGTTGATTCGTTCGACGTACCCAAGGCAAGATCCCACTTGCTCAGTGTAGGCGTATAAAACTGCCTATAGGTCCTTTAACACAGCTCGACGACGCCGATCGACAAACAGACCATCGGGCGACGTATCTAAACACGACCGTTAGCCCGATGACACCGAAGCCAAACGATACGCGACGAAGCGGACTAACGAGGCTACGAAGCTGACGAACCGCACGCAAACAACGGAATGAATCCACTCGCGTACGGAATCAAGCCAACGGGTTGAGGAATCAACGAGTCATCCAACCAAGAGCGGACTCGGACGAATCACGATCGAATCAAGATCAATATCGAACTCGAACTCAGAAGCGGATTTACTGCCTAATCAGGAATCAGATTTACTGCCAAATCAGGACAACGAATCGAGTCCGAACAACAGAGAACCGGAAACAACAGAAATCGACGAAACCCAACACCTTGAGGTGGCCGGCCCAGATCTGTGCCAAGGCTCAGATCTGGTTCCCAATAAATAGGGGGGTTGTTCATTTGAAAAGGAGGACTTTTTTGGGAGCCGAAACTTTGCCGAATTGAGATCTCATTCTTGAGTTTTGAAGGCTTGAAGACTTGGACATTCAGATCTGGTTCTTGGCGAGCATCCACGTCACAAAAGGCAGGAGTTCGAGAGAGGAAATCAGATCTGAGATCTACACGAGGTAATACTCCAGATCAAAGCTTGGCCTTTGATCCCGAGAACTAAAGGCTACTATTTCCTTGGTGAAATAGTACCCACCGGCTGTTATTTCCTTCGTGAAATGGCACCCGTCGAATCGTGTAGATCTGCCCGGATCTAGATCGCGCGGTGGTCAACGGATAAAACCCCGGCGCAGGCAAACAACCCACGCAAGCGAGCGACTGAAAAATAGGAGCTCGCGATTTGTTCGGCAAATAAGGAAACAAAGTTGTAATCTTTTTTGTTTTCTTTGATTTTTCATTGTAACCGGATCTTATAAAAAGACCGGATCTTTGTAACTCAAAAAGTTGTTAACTAAGATGGCAATGGAATCAACAATGAAGAAAGACTCGATTTTCCCCGCGAACAATCTGGCGACCACAGTGGGAGCCGCCGATCTCGCTGCCGAGATCGGAGCGTCGCAGCCGCGGATCTCGATCCCGGTCGTGGAGGAGGTCGAATATGAGTTCGACCAGCAGAAATACGAGGAGTACATGTCCTCGTCTGGATCAACCTCCTCCCGCAAGTCCAAGAAATCCCAGAAGTTCTCCTCCAGGAGGAAAGTTCGTTGGTACGAAGAAGTTGAAGCTACCAACGACAACTTCACCCCGATTGGTGCCGAAGTTGCATCAGGTGAAGCTCCACCGGCCTCCAAGCAGGTCAAAGCCGCCATTGAAGGTGTGGTGACTCTCTCTAAGAGAGCTCGCCAGAGGCAGCGTCAACGCCTTACGAAACAATTCGCAAAGGCCATGGAGTCTGTTGACAGGGTCCGCTACAATGCGGATCTGAAGAGCAAAAGAGGCAAGCAGCCTCAACGGTCAATGAATGGTGGTTCCTCCAAGCCGCCAACGATGGAGTGGGTCCGTGTCAAACGGAACCGTTCGACGCTAGAGGAGCGCATCCGCAAGCGCCGCGCATTAACAGCGCAGGCACAGGCTAAAGCTGAAGAAGCCCGTCGAAAGCTGCAGAATGAGGTGGCCAATAAGCTGCCATCAACCCGCAAAGTTTGGAGGCCGAAGTCTGAAGCGGCGGTTCAGACCAAGGAGCAACAACCGCAACCGTCGAAAGTGCAACTTCCGGCGAGTCAATCCAAACCGCCGATGACTTCCACAACTGCTCCGGGAGATCTCGCAGGACCGTCCCAAAAAAAGAAGTCGGTTTTGGAGCGCCTCGGTCCACTTCCCATAGAATGAGGCAAAATTCCAGTTCAGGAGCGTTTGGGGCTAATGAAGAAGTCCCAAACGATTCAATATGCTGGGGGTCGCCGCAACCCTCAGCATGACAAAGAAATCATAGCACCCAGGCGCACCACTTTGCGCATCGAAGTTCGGGAGCCCGTCGAGAATTCACGCCCACAAGGGCGTGTTTCGAGGCGCGTGACTCTCGAAAGCTCAAAGAAGGCAATTCATCCTCAGAAGGAAACGTTGTCGTCCGATGATGATGACGTTATACCTGGGAAATCGTGCCAACACACGATAGGTTGCTCCGACTTTCAAACGGACGTGCTGGGGGTACGAATAAAACCAAAAAAAGGAGCCCTCGAAGGCTCAAAACTCAGTGCCCCTGTTCCAAACTCATTCGGGCAGTATTGTCTGAATGCAGATGCAACAATACGATCCCCGAGAGAGTTTCTGTGTTCGAGAGGCTTAGTACAGAAACGCCAAAACCAAGGCATAGGCGTTTCCGGCAAAGAAGAACGGTGGTCGGTGATGGAGAATTTCCGAGGGTCACCGCCAATATGACCAGCAAAGAAACATCAGCTCAGGACAATCCCGAGGCGATTCCAGAGGTACCCCGTCGTGTAACTCGTCTGCAGTCCGGAGCTATTATTTGTGCAATGTATGGTAGGGTTCAGACAAGAGTACCTTCGGGAGATGAAGAATCAGATGCCGGCTCGGCAATTGCATCTGACAATACCGTGTCCAGTGAAGGACAACCCCGCGAGTCATTCATGATAAGCGCAGAGCAAGTGGCTAAGATGCTTGAAGAAACCATGGCCAAACAACAGGAAAGCTTTAGGTTCGAAATGCAGATGGCCATGCAGAGTATGAGAGAAATGCATGAGCAACAAATCCAGGCACTGACGAACCAGCAAGGCGAACCAAGCCGCCGTAATTAGGTTGTTCAGGAAGTTGAGAATACGAATGCGGAGGAAACCCGCAATGCCAATGATCCTCCCATCAATACAGGGGGTGGTAATGAGAATGCCAACGAAGATACAGGTGAAAGCCTGAAAATTAAAAACCTCGAGAGCAAAATCAATACATTGATTTCTGCTCAAGAGGTGAAGAAAACGGGCATTCCTTGTCCATAACCAAGAGAATGGGAATCAATCCCATATCCGGCGAAGTTCAACTTAATCAACTTCACGCCGTTTGATGGGAAAGGCTCACCCACTCAGCATGTGATTTACTTCAAATCACATTTGGGGGTCATCTCTGGTAATGAACCTCTGATGGTGTGGTCATTCGTTGGCACTCTTCGCGGAGCCACCTTCGATTGGTATCGCCGCCTCAAGCCAGGTAGCATAAACAGCTGGGATGACATGGAGACTAAGTTCCTCACAAATTTCTTCGACGATGACACCGAGATATCTATCGGATCGTTGCTTGATGAGAAGCAGAAAGACGGGGAGTTAGTCGATGCCTTCGTCAAAAGGTTCCGGAACAAGGCGTTGAATTGCCGGGACCCGATCACTGAAGAGTTCATTCTCCAGACCCGTCATAACAATCTTTCGTTGGACGTGTTGGAAGCAATGGGGACAGCACCGTCCAAAACGTGGAAGGATCTGAAGGTCCGAGGGGAGCAAGCTGAGCGATTCCTCAGAAGGAAGAAAGCCAAGAGGGGTCAATCAACAACTAAGCCTCTGAATTCTAAATTCGCCTCCCGTGGTAAGGGCAAGACACCTACAGCGGCTGTTGATGCTAATCAAACGTCGCAACAACAACCCCGGAGGCAGCAGAAGACTTCGGATCAGAGGCCTCAAAAAGAGTACTCCTTCAAAGACGAAGATGTTCCAGCCATCTTCGAATCACTCCTTAAAAATAACAAGATCAAGCTCCTACCCATCACAAATCAGGAGGAAGCTGACAATACTGCGGATCCGAAGTACTGCGCATACCATAGGAGGATCCTTCATCCCACCAAGGCTTGCTTCACTTTAAAGAATAGCATCCAGACCTTGGTTGAAACCGGCGTCATAACGCTAGAGTAAGCCAGTTGAGAACGGCACCACTCCGAAGAGTATATGAGTATAAACTGCTTCTCAATCCTCCGACCGGTATAAGAGGTTAAACTACTCCCTGATACTCCAATAGGTATATGAGTCTAAACTATTTTTTTTCTTCCACGGGAAGTTCCTAGAGAGTGTCATGCGTGGTATTCTTAAGGATAACCCGATCATGCAGCCAATACAATGATAAACCTAGTTTCGTAAGAAAAGCTGGGGGTGAATAATTCATGTAACGGGAAGTTCCCGAAAGAATGTTACATATAATTTTCTTAGGGATAACCCGATCATTACAAATAAAATGATAAACACTAAACCCAACGTTTACCTGGTCAAATCTTAGGACCAAAACCAAAATCCCCTCTCGATTCCTCCAATGAACGAGAGGCCCACAAATCGAGCGATCAAACCTTCTTACAGTTAGGATCATTTTAAACCTTCCACTTGGTCAAACCTTACTATAGTTAGGACCACAACTAAAATCCCCTCTCGATTCCTCCAATGAACGAGAGGTCCACTTTCAAAATGGAGTGATCAAACCTTCCTACAGTTAGGGTCATCTCAAGTTCCCGCTTGGTCAAACCTTCCTACAGTTAGGACCAAGACCACGATTCACTCTCGATAAACGAGAAATTCATCTTTAGTTCGGTAATCAAACCTCCCGACAGTTAGGGTTATCTGAATCTTTTCGATTCTCGGAGTGAAGATTCCACTCTCAGTTTTACCTTTCCGGATTCTGGGGGTGGAGATCCCACCTCGAGTCTCCTTTCCAACTGGGAATAGGATATAAAATTCTTCCTTCCTTGTATTCGGGTTCGCCTTCACCCTAAAAGAAGACCGGGAAATAGAATATAAAATTCTTCCTTTCCTACACCAACCCTTTCCAAGAATTTATCAGTTTAGGATTCATCCTAGGAAGTTTATCCCGAATCCTAAGTAGGGATAAGTCTGCGCCTAACACGCGCTGCCGGTTTAGTCTTTCTCCGTAGAAGAAGACACCAGAGTTCGATTCTGGGGTATTTTATCCTAAAACCTAAGTAAGGATAAGTCTGCGCCTAACACGTGCCGTCGGTTAGTTCTTAACCGTTAAAAAGAACACTCGCCCACATATTCAACATTGTGGCAGGTTGTTATTAATAACGCCAAAATCCATGCATTACACGCATGGGGAATTTCATCCTGAATCCTAAGAAAGGATATGCCGATGCCTAACACGCGTCGCCGGTTTAGTCTTTGTCCGTAGAAAAAGACACCAGAGTTCGATTCTGGGGTATTTTATCCTGAAACCTAAGTAAGGATAAGTCAGCGTCTAAAACACGTTGCCGGGTAGCCTATTCCCGTAACAATGGCGAAGTCTACGTATTCAAAGTCGTAGCACAAAGTCTAAGGGAGTTCATTCCTTTAGCATAACGTTACATGCAGAATGGATTTAGACAATCCGCATGCTAGCCCGACTCAAACGGTAGTCGGTAAAGGTTAATCAAATCCATTGAAGGCTGGGGGTTAGCCAAAAATCCTAAAGTTAACGCCTAACACGCGTCGCCGGGTAACCTATTCCCGTAACAAATGGTAAAGCCTATGTATTCAACATCATAGCATAAAGTCTAAGGGAGTTCATTCCTTTAACACAACGTCACATGTGGAACGAACTAAAACAATCCGCATGTAAGCCCGATTCAAACGGTAATAGGTAAGAGCACGTCAAATCCGTTGAAGGCTGAGGATTTGCCAAAAATCCTAAGTCAACGTCTTATACACGTTGTTGTTTAGTTTTTTCACAGGAGAAAGACGAAGTCTACGTATTCAATATCGTAGCACTAAAAGGGTTAACTCTTTTAGCTTAACGTCACATGCGGAACGGACTTAAACAATCCGCATGCTAGCCCGACTCAAACGGTAGTCGGTAAAGGCTTATCAAATCCGTTGATGGCTGAGAATTTACCAAAAATTCTATGAATGCGAGTCATTGACGCATCAATTTTATAAATTGGTCTCGTGACTCAAGTATATGCCACACTCCAATTCCTTAAGAGCTTAAACTGTGTATACTCCAGCAGACGTACGAGTATAAACTGTGTCAAACGCCGGACAACGCGTTGTAATGAAGCCTGGATGCCGGACAATGCGTCACCAGGAAGCTCAAACGCCGGACAACGTGTTGTAAATGAAGATTCGACGCCAACGACCGATGGTTAGTTCTGTGTTGAAGCAGCAAACTCGAGCTAAAAAAGCAAGAAATCAAGAATCGACTTCAAGTTCAAAATTCCGACATACAGTCAGACAATAAATGCAGCACCGGAACCTTTTCAAGCATTTGACAAAGCACCGAATAGCCTGGAGGATTGAAAGAATCGAGAACAGAAGCCATTCCAAGGATCCGTTACACCGATTGAATGTGGGGACGATCATATCCAAAGTATTCCAGACTCTTCCATAAAAGAACGAGGCTGGAAAACTTTGGAGGGGGTATCTGTAGGCGTATAAAACTGCCTATAGGTCCCTTAACACAGCTCGACGACACCGATCGACAAACAGACCATCGGGCGACGTATCCAAACACGACCGTTAGCCCAATGACACCGAAGCCAAACGATACGCGACGAAGCGGACTAACGAGGCTACGAAGCTGACGAACCGCACGCAAACAACGGAATGAATCCACTCGCGTATGGAATCAAGCCAACGGGTTGAGGAATCAACGAGTCATCCAACCAAGAGCGGACTCGGACGAATCAGGATCGAATCAAGATCAGTTTCGGACTCGAACTCAGAAGCGGATTTACTGCCTAATTAGGAATCAGATTTACTGCCAAATCAGGACAACGAATCGAGTCCGAACAACAGAGAACCGAAAACAACGAAAATCGACGAAACCCAACACCTTAAGGTGGCCGGCCCAGATCTGTGCCAAGGCACAGATCTGGTTGCCTATAAATAGGGGGGTTGTTCATTTGAAAAGGAGGACTTTTTTGGAAGCCGAAACTCTGCCGAATTGAGATCTCATTCTTGAGTTTTAAAGGCTTGAAGACTTGGACATTCAGATCTGGTTCTTGGCGAGCATCCGCGTCACAAAAGGCAGGAGTTCGAGAGAGGAAATCAGATCTGAGATCTACACGAGGTAATACTCCGGATCAAAGCTTGGCCTTTGATCCCGAGAACTAAATGCTACTATTTCCTTGGTGAAATAGTACCCACCGGCTGTTATTTCCTTCGTGAAATAGCACCCGTCGAATCGTGTAGATCTGCCCGGATCTAGATCGCGCGGTGGTCAACGGATAAACCCCCGGCGCAGGTAAACAACCCACGCAAGCGAGCGACCGAAAAACAGGAGCTCGCGATTTGTTCGGCAAATAAGGAAAGAAAGTTGTAATCTTTTTTTGTTTTCTTTGATTTTTCATTGTAACCGGATCTTATAAAAAGACCGGATCTTTGTAACTTAAAAAGTTGTTAACTAAGATGGCAATGGAATCAACAATGAAGAAAGACTCGATTTTCCCCGCGAACAATCAGATATGAATTTTACATTTATTAAGAATTATCTGCATATTTTAGTTGTGATTATCTACGTGGGTTGTTGATGAATAATATTAAATACTACCATATTTATATTCGTGAAGTGACGAGCACAATATGTATTTTAGGCTATTTATGATGAGTGAATATGTTGGAAATTAGGTTATAATTAATTATGAGATGTTTCTGAAAGAAAGAATATTTTTAAAGATTATTTTAAATTATTAAGTATGAGAAATATTTTTTAGCAGAATTTATTTTGGGTGAGAGAATATTAAAAAGAATATTTAAAGATTACTTTTGGAATTATTATAATGAGAAAATAATTTATTTTGTAAAAGGAATTTTTTAAATAACAAATTTTATTTTGAATTAATATAACGAGAAGTAATTTAAAAGAAATTATTTTTCATTTTAAATTAGTAGATCTGTTGTGAATTGAGTATGTGCATAGAATTAGCTGTGTTTATTTACTATTCTTGTTGTGTTTGAGAACCCTTAGTAGTTCATGTCTTAGTGGCCTTGTGCGTCATGAACAAGACTTAGTGACATGTGTGTGTACGTTGACTGAATTTAGGAGGTGAACCAGAGATTTAGTGTGGATTAAGATTGTTAACTTAGAAAAGCGAGAAGAGTTGGGATGAGAAAGTCTTGGTTCATGTGATCAGATGTGGCTGTTGATGTATCTTTCAGGCTCGCACAAGTGAGTTTGTGTAGCATTGGGGTTGGTTTGTTTTGTCAAAGTAAAGTTTGTAGTCACTTTGGTCCGTGTATTTGATATTCACCAGAGTTTAGCTTGAGTATGGACCAGGCTAAAAACAGATTGCGTGTAGTCCTCTGACCGAGTTTGTGTAGCGGCATTGGATGCACGTAGGGGATATATGAATAGTCTGTTATCCGATAATAGGAACATTGACTCTATGTGAGATATGGACCAGTGACTTGTTATAGAATGACTAATTACATGACCTTGTTATTTAGATTATTACGGATTTTGTGAGATACGGACCAGTTGTATTTTCTTTTCATATATAGATCGGGATTAATATTTAATTATCTATAATTTGAGACATATGGTATATACAAGAGGGTTTTCTTGTTTGGATTATTTTGTTCGACGTACTACGTCTCTTGTTATAGATTTTTAAGTATTAATTCCATCTAGTTATATGACCCTGCTACTTGGATGGTTATTCTGATCGCTAGCTACATGATCTTGTTACTTGGTTGATTTTCTTGGATTCTTCTGATTATTATATTCTAGTGATAGACTGCATTTAGATTGTTAGTATTCTAGTTGCATGCTTTTGTTATTATTATTACTGTTTTTGCATTGGTCGTTCGACTGTTTCTATTTCTCTCTATGAGATCTTGCCGTGTGTCATGCACGCTGACGTACACCTATTTTCTCTGGTGTACGTCAGATTTAGGGGACAAACAGGTCCTGTTCGATGATGCAGCAATGCCGGTGTATGCCCTGCCGGAGTGTCTTTTCGATGGAGTAGAAGAACAAACTAAACCATAGTGGTTTTCTTCTGTAGTAGTTATGGAATATTAGAACTCTTTTACCGTACTTTTCTTTAGTTGATGATGGATTTGGTATTTTTAGTAGTACTTTCTTTTATTATGGACTATGTATTTTTATATTCCTAGTTGGACCATTTTTGTAATAAGGGTAAGTTTGACCCATATTTTTATATCTAGGATGATCTACTTTTGATAATATGTCTATTTCTTATTATGAGTTGTTATTATATTCTTGCTATTGTGTTGGGGGACTTGTGACTTTGCATTGTATATTGCTTGATGCTAAGCGTATTAGGTTGAGAAGAAATATTTATTTTTATTTATTCTCCTCAATCTAATACGTCGCGGTCTTGTTCACGTTCTAATTTCCCGATATTTTGGGAAGTGGGGCGTGACTGGTTTTAGTGGTGGCCCATGCAGGTCACGGTCCCGGATCCTCACTAGTAAGAATATAATAGACAATTTAGATACATGTCATATTTCATCCGTAAGATTACGATTAAGTTCTTATACAATTATCTTAATAACTATGTTTTAGTTTCTATTATGATAATCACATTTTATTATAATTTTATACCCTTATTATGTATTTTATAGGAATAAATATGCCACTAATAAATATTTTATCTTTAATTGCAGGTTAATGAAGAATAAATCTCAAAAATCCCATCTCTCAACAAAAGCCCATTGATTTAATGAAGAAAACAAGTATGAAGCGTAAAAGCCCAAAAGCCAAAAGCCCAAAGTCAAATACAACAAATTCAGCGAAAAGCAACCAGAGAGGACACGGCATCGATGCCAGCATCCATAGGGGCATGGATGCCGGCATCGATGCCAGTATCGATGCCAGCATCGATACCCCTATCGATGCTGGTATCTATACCATAGGTGTTCTGTTACAGATTAATAGCTAAAATTTGCTTGTTTTGAATAAGATTTCAATCCAAGGTCTCTCATTCACTGAAGTTTACTATAAATAAGGGTATAGAGTGAGGGGTTAGGGTTTAAAAAATTTTATAATTCCATTTTGGAGAGGAGAGTTACTCTTAATTGAGAAGACCTTCCAAATTTGTAACTTTTGTTACAATTAATAAAAAAATTTCTCCACTTCAAATCTTCTTCTATTTGTTGGATGATGATGATGGTGATGAAGAAAAGTTTGAAGGTTTGCTTTTCTTTTATTTTTCTCTTTTATTTATTTTTAGTAATTTCTTTATTATTGCTTATTAGTTAGATTTACATTCATGCTTGTAGTATAGATTTATTTTCTTGTCTTTTTTATTTCATTTTGTACCTTAATTTGTAGAGTAGATTTATTTTCTTGTATTTAATTTTTACAATTTATTTTATAGTTTAGATTTTAATTCTTTGTAGTTAGATTTATTTCTTGTTCATAGTTTAGATTTTTATTTTTATTTTTGTAATTAGTTCTTTTTCTTCTTGCTTTTATTTCTTAAGATGTAAAATTAATTCTTGTAGTAATCTTAGAATTGTATGAAACTAGTCTAATTTTCTTTATGTTATGCAAATTATTCTCTTACACTTCAAATGATCATGTATAGGATAATCAACTAGAGAACTAATTGATAGAAGAAGAATTTGATAATCTATGCTTATCTTGAGTGGTTTGATAGTTTATACTTATGAATTCTAGAATTACTATCTTGTTGTTGTGCTTATCATTTTTATTTTGACTTAGATGATAATTTGATAGGTTATACTTTTCTTAAATGGTTTGATAGTCTATACTTAATAAATCTAAATTGAAATATTACAAAAAAAGAATAGTTTGTATTTAATAATTGAGATTAGCTAGTGGATTTAATTCTAGATTTCTCACAACTTTAATTGAAACATCCATCTTTTGTTTTCTTGATTTTTCTCTTTCTTGCTTTTTATTCCACTCTTTGATTCTTTCTTCTCTTCGCTCAAATTCAATTTATTGTTACTTGCACATATTCAAAACAATCACTCTCACTCATCATAACTCTCACACTTATTCTTTAATTCTATTTTTTCACGCACACAACATAAGAACCAATTCTAAAATCTCTTAAAATCACCTTCCTCGTGGGATCGATAACTTTTTATACTATAACTTGATCAATTGTGCACTTATAATTTTGGTACATAATTATGCTGCATCATGTTTTTAGCGCCGTTGCCAGGGAACGTTGCTAAGTAGGATTTTATTATTTTGGTTCTTTAACTTGAGTGTTTTCTTGTGAAGGAACCGCTTGGAGCTTAAAAATCTTGGATTGAAGATCAAGAATTAGGAGAATTGCTTTCAGGTAACTCTTCTTTCTAGCATTTTCAATTCCATCATTTTTAGTTAGCTTCACATTTAGAGACAATTAGGATTTTAAAAAAAAGATTTTATTTTTGTTGACCATAATAAAATTCACCTTTTACTTGGATATTAACTAACAAAATAATAAATTCAAACAAGAGCTCTCTTCTCATATTTGATTGTTGTTGACCATAATTTTAAAAAAAAAGATTTTTTTTCCATCCTTTTTAGTCAATTTTAATTTCTAGGGTTGCATTTCATATAGTTAGTAGGAATTCACCAAAGTGATTGTACCACTTGATTTGGCACATACTTAAAACATTCTTAAGGGAAAAACCTCCTAATCAAGATAAGGTAAGGGATTTCATAACCCTTTCCTTAGCCCACAAATCACTAATTCCTCCCTTCACAAACCCAAGCCTCCTAAAACTCATTAGACATTGGCCCCTAAGGACTCGAGCTCAATAAGGAATAAGAAATCCCTAAGTGAACCGGTTCAAGTTTTCTTAGATTAGTTGGTATCTAAGGTAAGGTTTAGGGGTTACGTAAGGCGCTCCGCAAGGAACGAGATACTTAATTGATCTTTGATCACCCTTTAGTACTATCCTTACCTAGCTAACTACCCGGGTAAAACTTTAAACTTTTCACTTTAGGAGTTTTCTGTTAGGAGCTGGTCTAGTTGTGTTAGGCTAAACCTTAGAATTAGAGTGATTGAAAAATGATTGCTTTGATTTATTTTAGTTAGGAATTTTCTTTATCCTTTTCTTGTCATAAAAAAAGTAATTTTCTTTCTTTCCTTAAAAAAATTATTATAAAAAAGTTATTTTAGTGTATGCAAACGTGGGTTAGGGATAATTCTCATCGTTTAATCCGTGTTGAACCAATCTAAGAAATAGCAAATCAACTCATTCTCCAGGATATGTGTTACCCCACCAGAAATGCAATTTCATCTTGCAAAAGGCTCCCTGAAGCAAATGGAGCAAATTTCGAGCTTAGATCGTATTACATAAACATGCTTCCCAAATTCCTTGGAAATAAAACAGAAGATGCATATATTTTTATCTCGGAATTTGAGGAAGTGTGTATTATGATTAAAATGAGAGAATTAACCAATGATGCGATTAAGCTCAGATTTATTCCATTTTCTCTTAAGGACAAAGCTAAAAAATAGTTATACAGCTTACCGATAAATTCCATCTCAACTTGGGAGAAATTTATCACCGTTTTTCTCAAAAAAAAATTCCTATTCATAAAACAGTAAAGCTTAGGAACAATATTCAAAACTTTAAAATTATCCCAGGGGTGCCATTCTGGGAATATTTTGACCGATTTAAAGATCTTCTGATCCAATGTCATCATCATGGTCTCGAGAAATGGCGATTATGCCAAGTCATATATGAAGGATTGGACTATTCTTCAAAAAACATCTTTAGAATTGATGTGTTAGGGAGATTTTATGAGGAAAAATACCAATGAAGCTTGGTAATTCCTAAAGAGTCTATCCGAGAAAATAATGTAGTGGGAAAACATTGCTTCTGAAGCGAAGATGGCGACGATTCTGCGGAGGTTAGAAGCCTTAGAAATTAAGGAACAAGCTCCAGCTCAAATCAATCAAGTTTCTGCCCCAAGATGTCATAATTGTCAGTCTCCTACCCACGTTTCAGATGAATGCCCTCTCCTAGGAAACAACAATACATTAGAACAGATAAATGTTGTATACCAGCGTCCTAGAAATGATCTATTTTCTCCAACCTACAATCCAGGTTAAGAAATCATCCCAACTTTGTATTGAATCAAGGAAATTCTATCAGAAATCCAAACTTCATTCCCGCGTCGAACCCACAATTCCCTAGGGGAAATACACTTCCGTTCAACGCACCAAACAATTTCCAACAAGCTAATCTAGGTTTTCCAATCTAACATCCTCATCCTTACCAGCCTACAAATCCTTCAATTTCTGATCATGACAAACGTTTGAGTGTCTTAGAAATGGGTTTAGAAGCTATGATCAAAGCTTCTACACAAACTACCAACATGTTGACCAGTCATCCACCACTCTAAATTCCTTTATGCAAACAACCGGCCAAGTGCTCAACTCGAACACTCAAGCCATAGCCTGGTTAGAAACCCAACTTAGGCAACTAGCCACTGCCGTGAGCGAAAAAGAGAAAGGAAAATTCCCAAGTCAACCTGTTGCAAACCCTAAAAACAATAGATCTAGTTCATCCCAACCAGCCCATGTGAATGCAGTTCACACTTTAAGATCAGGAAAACAGATAGATAACTAAGTTAGAACGCCACCGGATCAAACCCCTTCTCCCATCCAACACATTCCTTCTGATGACCAAAACGTTGAACATGAGATTGAGCCTAATCTAGATAGGTTTAGGCCCATTGCCCCCTATCCAGATAGACTCAAATCTAGGAAAAAATCCCCATAGGTCGAGAAAATCCTAGAAACTTTTAAACAGGTCAAGATCAACATCCCTCTCCTAGATGCAATCGAACAAATCCCCTCTTATGCAAAGTTCTTCAAAGACTTATGCACTAAGAAAAGAACCACCAATGTCCCCAAGAAAGTCTTCTTATCTGCCAACCTTAGTGAAATTTTTTCGAAACCCATGCCGTTAAAATATAAGGACCCTCGTTGTCCCATAATTCTATGCATCATAGGTAACACTCACATTGATAAGGCACTTCTAGACTTGGGAGCCAGTATCAACCTCCTTCCTTATTTAGTCTATCAACAGCTAGGTGTAGGAGAACCTAAACCGACAAGATGCACTCTACAATTAGCTGATAGATCCGTAAAAATTCCCAAAGGAGAGGTAGAGGATGTTCTGATCAAGGTTGGAGAGTTTATTTTTCCTGTTGATTTTATTATCTTGGAAACATAACCAGTTTCCAATCTCAAAAGTTAAATTCCTGTCTTTCTAGGAAGACCGTTCTTAGCCACCTCAAATGCTTTGATCAATTGTAGAACCGGTCAAATGAAACTATCTTTTGGGAATATGACTGTTGACCTTAATATCTTCAACCTAGGAATACAGCCTAGTGATCCATCTGATCAACCCATGGAAGTGAATTTCATTCATGGAATATCCAGTGAATAACAAGAGGGAGAGTGTGAGTCAGATTCAAGTGCATCTGACTTAATGGTTGTGGAGTCTTCTGATGACGAGCTAGAGTTAGATCCGCTGGTCAATCATGTTTCTACTATTGGCTGGTAACGAGAACCTTTGGAGATAGAACCCCGGGTCCAACTTCGCCCATCTGTGGAGGAACCCCCTAAGTTAGAGCGCAAACCTCTACCTGAAAATCTAGAGTATGCCTACTTAGGGGAGAACAAGTCTTTACTAGTCATTATTTCTTCTGACTTAACTACCAGTCAAAAGAAAGCTCTCTTAGATGTTTTAAGAGAAAATAGAGAAGCCATTGGATGGAGCATGGCTGATATCAAAGGGATTAGTCCAACCATTGTTCAACACCGAATCTATTTGATAGATGATGCCAAACCTACTAGAGATCCTCAATGTAGGTTAAACCCAGTGATGAAAGAAGCTGTTAGGAAAGATATTCTGAAATGTCTTGATCATGGGATCATTTATCCTATTTCTGATAGTTCATGAGTGAGTCCGGTCCAAGTTGTTCCAAAGAAATCTGGGATCACCGTGATCCAAAATAAGGCTAGTGAGCTGATTCCCACTCGAATCCAAACTGGATGGCGAGTTTGCATAGACTACAGAAAACTCAACTTAGCCACTCGGAAAGATCACTTCCCTCTTCCATTCATTGACCAAATATTAGAGCGTTTAGCAGGACATGAGTTCTATTGTTTCCTGGATAGATATAATGGTTACAATCAAATCCCTATCACTCCCGTAGATCAGGAGAAAAACTCCTTCACTTGCTCGTATGGAACATAATTTCCCAATGTTCCAACGCTGCATGATCAGTATGTTTTCTGACATGGTAGAGAGATTCATCAAAAATTTTATGGACGACTTTTCCATTTTTAGTGACACATTTTCCCAATGTTCGCATTATCTTAAACAGGTCCTAGAATGGTGTAGGGAGAAAAATCTGACTCTCAATTGGGAGAAATATAATTTTGTGGTCAAACAAGGCATTGTCTTAGGACATGTAGTTTCCAATAGGGGAATCAAAGTGGACAAAGCTAAGGTAGATCTCATTTCCAATCTTTCTCCTCCCAAAACTGTCGAAGATGTCAGATTGTTTCTTGGTCATGCTGGTTTTTACCGATGTTTCATCAAGGATTTTAGTAAAATTGATAGATCTTTCACTAATCTCTTAGCCAAGGATACATCATGTAAAACCCTAAAATTTTAAATTTTTATTTTTATTTTAAAATAAATAATAATAAATATGTTATATTATGATAAATGATATTTATCAATATTTGAGTATGCTAGGAATTGATTTGAGATCAATTCAATGTATATTTGTGAATATAGAAGTGATATCATGCACACGTACACGGGCCTGAATCTGGGAAAAACCACCAGTTAAACGTATATGCATTTTACATATAGATACAGTTAAAATTTGGAAAATTATAAAAGAGCAAAGTTGTAGGTCTCTTCAAGAGCTTTCCAACAAATCTTAGATCACC
>BQKN01066449.1:17155-69358 GCA_022839385.1 Asparagus kiusianus
AAAGTTATAATTTTTCTTTTGTTGTGTAAAAGAAGTCTTATAAAAAGGCTATCTCTTTTGAATTTGTTGTAATCGACCGAAGATATAATGAATTCCACAACGAAACCAACTTTTGACGAGAACAATCTCATTTGTTTTTGTTGTTTATTTTGTGGTGCTTTGCTTGTCTTATTTTTTATTGCTTAATTATTGCCTTAAGATCCTAATCACCCCCTCTAGGGTCTAACAATTGGTATCAGAGCTTGGTCTCTATATTAGTTTTTGGTCTAACCACCTTAGAGAATAGATCATATGCAGGCTTCATTGAATGTACACATGCTTGAGGGACAATCCACCACTAGACCCCCACTTTCCAACGGTAGTAATTTTGCCTATTGGAAGGCTAGAATGAGGATTTACCTTCGTTGCATTGATCTTAACATTTTAGAACTCATAAAGAAGAAATATGTAGAAAAGCCCAAGATTAGTAACATGACCGATGGAGAAAGGCACCAAGCTAATCTCAATGCAAAGGCTATGAATGCCTTAATTTGCGGTCTTTCCCCCAATGAATACAATAGGGTTTCCACGTGTGCAACCGCATACAAAATTTGGGTAAAATTATGTATTACACATGACCCCAAGTTAAGAAATCCAAAATTAGTGGGTTTATGCATGAATATGAGTTATTTAAAATGCTTCCTAATGAATCCATTGATGCTATGTTTTCTCGCTTTACTAATATAATCAATGAATTGCATGGTCTTGACAAGAAATTAACTATCCAAGAGACGAACTACAAGATCCTTTGTTCATTGACTCCGGCATGGGAACCCAAAGCTACGGCCATAGAGGAGGCTCATGATCTCACTACTCTAGCTCTTGATGGCCTCATTGGCAAGCTTAAGGTTCATGAGAAGAAGCTTAAAGGGAAGGAGAAAGAGGAAGTGCCCCACGGGAAATTAAGGAGCCATCACCAAAAATGAAGACCATAGTTCTCAAGGGAGCTAGTGATAGCTCCTCATCATTGGATAGTGAAGTTAATTTTTCTAGAGAAGTGGCTCACCTCTCTAGAAGAATATCAACACTCATAAAAATGAATAAGAAGTTTAATCCCTGATCTAATAACAAATTTTCTTCACGTGTAGGAAAATGCTTTGAATGCAATGAACCGGGTCATATTGCCAAAGATTGCCCTAAGATCAAGGAAAAATATTTGAAATACAAGAAGAAGAAAGCCATGTATGCCGGATGGGAGGAATCTGAACCAAGCGATTCGGATAGCAATGAAGAAGGAGCAAAAATTGCTATTCATGATCCCAACATTTGCTTTATGGCTTATAAAAAGGAGGTAATATCCGATACCGAAAGTGAATCCTTTTACATACAATGTGATCTAGCAACCGCATTAGAAGAGTTAAACATTAAGTTTAAAAGAATAACAAAAGAATACTCTTCCTTTAAAAAATTGCATACTTCTTGTGATTCCAAACTTGAGCAACTACAATCATCTCTTGCTTTAAAAGATGAATTGCTAGGGGATCTTGATTTTAAAAACAAACAATTAAGATCTAAGATTGAAAGACTTAAAATTAAAAGTGGTAGAATTAGACCTACTCATGCATATGCTAGTCATCATCACCATGAGAGAAATAGAATTCATAGATCTCATGCTTCTACACACAAGAGAAATTTTGTGTGCACATATTGCATGATACATGATCATATCTCCACTCATTGTAGAATTAAAGATAATCATGATTTTTATGGAATAATATGGGTACCCAAAGGTAACAAGTTTACTAACAATCACGGACCCAAGATTTGGGTACCTAAAGTTACTATACCTTCATCTCTTGTAGGGAACATCACGAACACGATGTAGAGAGATGTGGTACCTTGATAGTGGTTACTCACGTCATATGATGGGTAACAAAGAACTATTTACAACCCTATCAAGGATTGAAGGAGGTAGCATCTCCTTTGGTGGCGGGGAGAAAGGTAAAATCATAGGTATTGGATGCATTGGTAAGATACCTTCTCCCGTAATAGAAAATGTTTATTTGGTTAGTGGCTTGAATCATAATTTTCTTAGCATTAGCCAATTGAGTGATAAAAGTTTTGATATTTCCTTTAAACCGGATAAATGCATTGTTAGCTCAAATGGAAAAATTATTTTTGTTGCTAATAGAAAATCTAATGTATATATTTTTGAGATGAATGAGCTAATAGATCAAGATGTAAAATGCCTTACGACGGTTGATGAAAACCCTTGGATTTGGCATAAGAGGCTTGGACACGCCAACATGGAGTTGATATCCAAATTATCCAAGAAGAATCTTGTAAAAGGGTTACCAAACTTGCATTTCATAAAGGATACCATTTGTGAGGATTGTGCTAAAGGTAAACAAACTAAGTCTACATTCAAATCCATTAATGAGGTATCAACTTCTAAACCCTTGCAATTACTTCATCTTGATCTCTTTGTAACTATGCGTGTTACCTCTCTAGGAGGCAAACACTATGTTTTTGTTATCATTGATGATTTCTCTCGTTTTACATGGACAATCTTTCTTGGTAGCAAAGATGAATGTTTTGAAGAATTTTCAAATTATGTCAAAAGAATTGTAAATGAAAAAGAGTTAAAAGTGGTTAAAATTAGAAGTGATCATGGTGGTGAATTTCAAAATAGTTTTTTCAATGATTTTTGTGCATATCATGGTATAACTCATGTATTTTCCGCTCCAAGAACACCACAACAAAATGGTATTATTAAATGGAAAAATCGCACCATACAAGAGATGACACGAACAATGATAAATGCTTTTGATTTACCTAAATATTTTTGGGCGGAAGCCGTCAATAAGCTTGCCACGTTTTGAATCGTATTTTGATTCGACCAAAGCTTAGGAAAACTCCTTATGAACTTTTTATGGAAAACTCCATTTCATTGGATATTTTCGTATCTTTGGTTGTAAATGTTTTATTTTAAATACAAAAGATCACCATGATAAATTTGATTCTAAAATTGATGTTGGCATTTTCCTAGGTTATGCACCCCGAAGTAAGGCTTATAGAGTCTTCAACAAATGAACTCTAGTTATTGAAGAATCTATAAACGTTACTTTTGATGAGACTAATATTGGTTTACAAGTTGGTTTGCCTAGGAAAAATGATGATGATGTTGAGGGAGGATTGGAATTCTTGCAACTAAATGAAACACCCTCAATAGATACTCAAAAGGATGGGGAAAGCAACAACATTCAAGCACAAGAGCAAGAAGAACTCTCCAAAGTATGAAAATTTACACCAAATCATCCAAAGGAGCAAATAATAGGGAATCCTTCACAAGGGGTTCTAACTCGCTCAAAGACTTTGAGTGAGTGTGGTAATATTGCCTTCTTATCTTAAATAGAACCTAAAAAGGTTAATGATGCTTTAAAAGATGAGTTTTGGGTTTTAGCTATGCATGATGAACTAAACAATTTTCAAAAAAATAATGTTTGGAAACTAGTTCCTAGACCTAACAATGCTAGTGTGATTGGAACAAAATGGGTTTTTAGAAACAAATTTGATGAACATGGCATAGTAACAAGAAATAAAGCTCGCTTGGTTGCCTAAGGATACAATCAAGAGAAAGACATAGACTATGATGAAACCTTTGCACCGGTTGCAATGTTATAATCTATTAGAATGTTTTTGGCATTTGCAAGTTTTAAGAATTTTAAATTATTTTAAATGGATGTTAAAAATACCTTTTTAAATGGTTTTATAGAAGAGGAAGTATATGTTGAGCAACTCCCCGATTTTATGGATCATTCATTTCCTAATCATGTTTACCGGGTTCAAAAAGCTTTATATGGGTTAAAACAAGCTCCTAGAGCTTGGTATGCTCGCCTCTCTAGTTTTCTTCTTGAAAATGGTTTTTCGAAAGGGAAAATTGATAATACACTTTTTGTGCGAAAAAGGAAAAATGATTTTATTTTAGTTCAAATATATGTTGATAATATCATTTTTGGTGCTACTAATGAATCTCTATGCAAGGAATTTTCTAAAGTTATGCAAGATCATTTTGAGATGAACATGATAGAAGAACTTACTTTCTTTCTCAGGCTCCAAGTCAAGCAAACTACGGATGGTATATTTGTTTCTCAAAGCAAGTATGCTAGAGAATTGGTGAAAAAATTCGGTTTGGAGAATTCTAAGTATGCACCAACTCCCATGAGTACAAGTATCAAGGTTGATGCGGATGATAGTGATGAGGATGTAGACCAAAATCTCTATCGAGGTATGATAGGTAGTCTTCTTTATCTTACCGCTAGTAGACCCGATATCATATTTAGTATGTATGCTTGTGCATGTTTTCAAGCTTCTCCAAAAACATCCCATTTGATTACGGTTAAACGCATTATTAAATATATCAATGGTACAATTGATCTTGGTTTATTTTATCCTAAAAGCACCTCTTTTGATCTTTATGGTTTTTGTGATACCGACTTTGCCGGATGTAAGGTAGATCGCAAGAGTACGAGTGGTACATGTCAATTTTTGAGTAACTCTCTTGTCTCTTGGGCTTTCAAGAAACAAAATTGTATTACCTTGTCCACTACGAAAGCGGAATACATTACCGTCGGGCTTATGTTGTACCCAAGTTTTATGGATGAAACAAAGTTTAGTTGACTATGATTTGAATTTTTAAAATATAAATTTTTTTTGTGATAACACTAGTGCTATAAATATTTCAAAAAATTCTGTTTTGCACTCTAGAACCAAGCATATTGATGTGCGCCATCATTTCTTACGCGATCATGTAGAGAGACAAGATGTATCCATTGTTTATATTGACACTTAATCTCAATTAGCGGATATCTTTACCAAGCCTCTTAGTGAATATAATTTTTGTCGCATAAGAAATGGTTTGGGTTTATGCACTATGTAAAAGTTTTGTCTGTTTGCTTGGTTAGTTGCACATCATATGTATTTTTTTGTTTACCATGTCATTTACCCTATTTTTATGGTGACAAAGGGGGAGAGAAATCTCCTCATTTGTTGCATATAGTTAGGGGGAGCTCATAGATAAGAGAAACTACTATCTATAAGCTATATTTATTTTGCTTTAATATAATGGTTGGTTGTCATCATCAAAAAGGGGGAGATTGTTAGCCCTTATGTTTTGATGATGATTTACAACCACCATTATCGATACTAATTACTTGTTGATTGATATTGTAGTTTATATATATATCAAGCTTGTTAGTACCACTTACGGAGAATTGGATGGAATATGAGCTACAACGAAGATATCTAAAGGAGGAGGAGGTAATGTGATGAAGCATATGTTAATCAAGAACAACATATACAAGTGAAAGCTTCATCAACTTTAAGCAATATCAAGACTCAAAGAAATGTAATTCTATGTGAGGATATTTTCTAGTTTTTCTTTTTTCTCTAGTGCTAGAATGTAGGCAAGTAGTTGTAGATTTCATTTGAAGATATTGGAATATCACACACACGTTTTCATACTTATACTTTTGAGCGTTTTTGTCAAAATATTATTTTTCACAAGTATGAGGACCTATTCGCAAAATTCCTTTTCTAAACAGTTTGTTTTTAGTATTAAAAACATTTTACAAAGTTTCACAATGTTTAGAAATCAATTGAATATTTTTACAGATTTTTTAAAAGATTCAAAAACTATTTTAAAAACTGTTTCGTCATGTATCAGTTTGCGGTCGACCGTCACGGTCGACCGCATTGAGTCTAGAGACTCAGAATGTTTTTCTGAGGCTCACGGTCGACCATGACGGTCGACCGGATGCAGTCCAGAGACTCAGTATGCTCTTCAGAGGCTCGCGGTCGACCGTGGCGATCGACCGGATGAAGTCCAGATAGTTTCGCGATCGACCACCACGGTCGACCGGCTGCAGTCCAGAGCCAAAATAAGTTTCTGTAGTTTCGCGCAGTCGACCACAAAATTCCCATGGTCGACCGCCATTCACCCCAACGGACATTTTCGGTACAGTTTCAAAAAATTATTTTTACGGGATTTTATAGGATTTGGGTATGGGTTTTTGCAGCTGTTCTTTTTCCTATATAAACTCTTCTACCCCTCTTCTCCTAAGTGCTCTTGTCTATTGAAAAAATCATGTTGTCTTGTTTTACTATTTTCAAAAGAGCCTCAAACTTTCAAACCTGTTTTTTTTCTCTGTTTTCAAGTTCACATCCCAAGCTTCAGTGTGATCTTTCTCCTTGCCATAGGGTTACTGTAAAGAGAGAGATTTTACACCATTTACTATTGTTGTGAGTTTGATCTTGTGGAGATCAACTGTGTAGTAGTGAGATCTTATGAAGATCGTTGTGTAGAAGAAGTTTCGGCTTCCAAATCGGATTATGTAGTGGGTTCTCCTCGAGAGTGGGTAGTGGGGACGTAGGTCAGCGGACCAAACCTTGTTAACACATCGCGCGTCACTTGGATAACGATCTCTTACCTTATCTCATTTGTTTTTGTTGTTTATTTTGTGGTGCTTTGCTTGTCTTATTTTTTTATTGCTCAATTATTACCTTAAGACCCTAATCACCCCCTCTAGGGTTCAACAGGTAGAGCTCCCTTGCTTTGGAGGAAATATGGACATAGAGGCTTTCCTGGATTGGCTCTATGAAGTGGAGAAGTTTTTTGAGATGGCTAATATTCCTAAAGTAAACCAGGTGAAGTTTGTGGCATATCGTCTTAAAGGAGAAGCCACGGCATGGTGGGATCATGCTCAAAACACAAGGCGACGACAAGGTAAGCAACCTGTTCGAGTTTGGCGATGCATGAAGCAGTTACTACAAGCTAGGTTCCTTCCACCCGACTACCAACAAATTCTCTACAACCAGTTCGAGCAATACCATTAAGGACTCAGATCAGTAAGTGCATATACCGAAGAGTTCTTCCGTCTTACTTCTCGTTGCGATTTGTCTATAAGCGAGGAGCAACTCACGGCAAAGTATATCAGAGGTTTGAAGTATTCAATTCAAGAGAAGGTGGTCATCCACAACGTGTACTCTATGGACGAAACCCATAACATGGCTCTCAAGGTGGAAAGATTAGCCTCCAAGACACCACCTTTCAGGCGAACCGATCAGGGAAGTTCGGTCGAGAAGGCAAGAGGTGAGTCGGCAGGGCTAAGGATGACTGATCGGTCTAATCCTTCATGATCAGCCGAGCGGTCGACAAATCAACCATAGCCCCAGATGACTCAATCAAATCAGTATGCCAAGCCGATTGTAGGGAAGTGTTTCCGATGTCTCCAACCAGGGCATAAGTCCAACGAGTGCCCGCAGCGGCGGAAGGTCAATCTAGCGGGTTATGAAGAGGCAGAAGATGGACACACAGTATCTGACGAAGAGTATGAGGAAGAGGTTGCCAAGATTGAGGGCAATTGTTAGACCCTAGAGGGGAGAGGTGAATAGAGTCAATGCTAATCTAATTCCGATTTTATGCCAATTAAAAAAATGTTCTTGATTAATTAATTCTTGCAAAAGATATATGAATGAGTTATGAGCAAGAATGTAAATTACAAGAACAAAATAAATATACACAAAACAAACTCAAACACAAGATATGATCATGGAGTTCGGTCAACCCTTGACCTACGTCTCCGCTCCTCACCTCGAGGAGATCTCCACTATATCGACACACCTGGTTTGGAAGCCGGAACTTCTCTACACACTCGGTTTTCTAGTTCACCGAAAACTCTACAAGTCACTCACAATGTAAATACACAAACTACAATCTCAAGTGTTGGTCCTCACGTATCGCCTCCCTCAAGTGATCGGCTTTACTACCTCTCACTAGGCTTTACTACTAACGTCACTCCTCTTGGAATCGACTACGTCCTCACCACACACTCCTCTCGGTGTAAATGTGTATTACAAAGTGATACTCACAAATGAAGCTCAAATACAATAATTTGTTCTCTAATAATGAATGAGAACACAATGAAGCTCACTCTCACAATATCACTCACCACAACCCACAATATAGTGTATGTAATCCTAGAAGCTCAATAGGGATGTGTGTGTGATAAATGAGTACAAGTAAAATCTAACTCAAAAGGAATCAGCAATAAAATAGATATGGAATTCAAGAATAAAATGCTAGATAATTGAGTTAGGGAAACTTCTCTATAAACACAAAGAGTAGATGATGAAAGATTGAGGATGAATTCCTCAACCAAGGATGTAAGCTCCTCTTTGTGAAAACCAAACACCAAACTTGAAACAAACTTAATCAAACTTTAAAACTCTTTTAAAAGTTGTTTAAACATTCTTAGGTTATTGGAAATAGTTAATGTAAAGGAGTAATTATAGGCTTTATTCAAGTGATACGAACTCAGATACGAGTTCTTTTGAAGAAGGAGGGACTGATACAGGAGATCTACATGACCGAGACGACATCAACGGACGACGACTCGACATCTCAACTCGAGTCGAGTCGACAGTCGAGATGACTAAACAAATGGACGAGACGAGACTCAAACTAGTCTAGACGAACAGACGACTTGAGGCGACGAGTGGAGATAACAACTCAAGTCGAAACAACCTAGCCGAGACCCCAGTCGACAGGACGAGACTCCAGCCAAAGCCCCAGTTGAGACCTCAACCGAGATCTCAGTCGACAAGACAGAACGATACACCCCAGTCGACACAAAGGATAGTGTTAGTTGACACATGTCAGTCGACACGAAGGGCAGTACTACTCGACATACTTAGTCGACTCATGTCCAGTTGACACGAAAGGCGGTACTACTCGGCACACCTCGTGTCGACTCGGCAAACAGAATAGGAAAGGAGTTTTGTTTTGGTTATTTTCTTTTAGGATTAGAGTTTCTTTTTTATTAGTGTTAGGATAAGGGTTAGTTGGCTATAAATATTAGTTTCTTTTGTAAATCTAGAATTAACTTTTCAATTATTCAATTAAGAGAATTTTTCTCCTTGTTTTCGTTCTCAAATTTGAGAAACTTAGAGCTTGTGGATTCAAGCTCGTGAAATACCTGCTATTATCAGGGCTCGTCGGCATAAGAACGATATCCGATCGGTCTCCCCGTTTCTACTTTTGTGTCAGGCCGGCAGTCAAGAGAGGCATTAGAGGAGGTGACGGCAGGCAGGCAAACCGCTGGAGGAGGCGGCGGTGGCTGTAAGGCGAAGAACTAATGGAGGGGGTGCCGACGCCAGTTAGGTGAACCACTGGATGGAGGTTGATGCGGCATAAAAATGTACCCAAAAAAATGTTGCAAGTGCACAACCGTGTCAAGTTATAGAATAAAGATATCGATCACACGAGGAAGGTGTTTTGTAGGAGAAAATATAAAATCGGTTCTTATGTTGTGTGCGTGACAAATAGGAGTGATGAGTGAATGTGATTGTGGAGAGATAAAAATAATTTTGTAAATGAATATATTTGAGAGCGGAAGTGATAATATAAATGTGATCAACACGGCAAGAAGAAAAAATCAAGGACAAATATAAATCAAGAATGTAAAGATAGCGGATTCAATTAAAGATATGGGTAATCTAGAATTGAATCCACTTCTTAGAAAAAGGTGATTCCCTAGAGGGTTCTAGCCTAAAGGCGAATCAAAGAAAATAAAAATGAACAAAAAGAAAAACTAAACCCAATGGGTTCTAGCCTCAAGGTGAATAGTGCAAGAAATTAAAATCTAACTGTAAAATAAATTACAAAATCTAAACTACAAAATAAATTGTAAGAATTAAATGCAAGAAAATAAATCTATTCTATAAGCATGAAATAAATCTAATCTATAAGCATGAAATAAATCTAAGACAAGAGGGTTCTAGCCTCTTGGCTATTTAAACAAGAAAATAAAATCGAATTACAAGCATGAAAATAAATCTAAACTAATAAGCAATAAAAGATAAATAAGAAAAACAAACCTTCAAATTAATCTCCATCTTCATCTTCATCTTCATCTTCATCATCCAACAAAGAGAAGAAGAGAAAAATTTATATAAAGTGGTGAAAAAAAATTATTTTATTAATTGTAACAAAAAGTTATAAATTTGGAAGGCCTTCTCAATTAAGAGTAGCTCTCCTCTCCAAAAGAAGTTACAAAAATTTTCACACCCTCAACCCCTCACTCTCTACCCCTATTTATAGTAAACATCAGTGAATGAGAGCCATTGGATTAAAATCTTATCCAAAACAAGCAAATTTTAGCCTTTGATCTGTAACAGAACGACGTAGGTATCGATACCAGCATCGATGCTGGCATCGATGCTGGTATCGATGCCAGCATCGATGTCCAATCAAAAATCTGCAGCTTCGTCTCGTCGAGATAGGTGATTTTCATATATTATATGTTAAATTCCGCCTTCCGGATTGAGAGATATTGTCGTTTCTTTACGGCCAACCATCTTGAATATATTTTGTTTACATATTTGAATTTTTTATTTTCTCCGGCTTCTACAACCTACTCGACTTGATTCTGGGCTTGGGATTTTTGGCTCTAGTTTGTGTTCTTCATTTAATTCATGAGCTTTTGTTGAGAGATGAGATTTTTGGGCTTTATTCTTCATTAACCTGCAATTAAAGATAAAAACAATTATTAGTGATATATTTATTCATTAAAAATAGATAATGAGGGTATAAAATTATAATAAAATATGATTATCAAATACTCCCACACCTAAACTTTTGCTAGTCCTCTAACAAAGAAAGAAAAAGAAAATCCTAACTCACTTTCACAGGAATCATGATTGTATTTAGCGCATACAACAAGCCTTTAAACCCCTAGGTTACCCTAGTGGACTAGTTGTAGTCTCGTGAGGGTTTGCAGTGAATATACCCATAAAATTCGGTCTACTTGTCAAATTAAAAAAGTCAGTAAATAACTAAATTCACTTGATAACTTTAGACAATCTAATTGAAGCTAATTATCACTCAAGAAAACGTTTTTATAAATAGCTTTAAGGTAAATTTCCTAGAAAATCTTCTCATTATAGCAATACAAAACCAAGCCAAACTTAGAAATTTAATTTAAAAGTTTTGAAAAGAACATGCTAACTCTTTGTTTAAAATAATATTCAAGTTGCTTGATCTAAAATATTTTCCAAGACCATATATACAAATATAACTATATATATAAAATATTTATTAGTATTTTTATTTTTTATTTTTTATATTATTATTATTATTATTATTAACTTTTTCTTCCTTGGTGATTTTTTTCTATTTTAACGGGCTTTCTAAGTAACCATTTAACGAGTTTTGGGCCAATGGATCCCAACCCAATTGGGCTTAGGTTATTAAGTATGGAAATACTCATTGGGCTTAATTACTTGGTCAACTTAGGCTTTATAAGATAGAATCACCTTGAATTTAAGAGTTTTTTTCTTTTTCTTTTGGTGTTCATTTTTCGCACTCTTCTTTTGTAATTTTTTTATATGTATATGTATATATATTCTGAAAAATATGTAAGTCAAGACACTTTAAAAAATTATTTTTAACTCTAAGCTAAGCATGCATAAATTCCATTATTTTAAATAAAAATCTAAGTTAAGGCTTAAGTGATGTATACTACTTTAAAAATCATTTCTTAATAAATTTATTTAGAGTTATCATAAAATGTAAACTTGAGTAAATAACAAACTAGAGATTAGAAAATTTAAAATTTATCAAATAAATCAATTATTACATAACTCTATCAATTTGGCAAGTGACGATTTTTTTATAATTTTTTAAGGAGAAGGAAAAAAATGATAAAAATGCAACTAAAAATGTAAAATAAAGAGAAAAAAAATAACTAATTCCCACCTCACACCTAAATTTTGCATTGTCCTCAATGCAACTTTATGATGTACAAAGTAAAGCAGATAAGAAGTGAAGTACTTACATTTGATTAGCTGATAAAAATCTGCAATTACCTTTGGTCTGAGGAGGATAGAATCAAAAATTTATTATTCTCTTTTTTTTTTGTTTTTTTCTTTTTTCTTTTTTTCTTTTTTTCCTGTTTTTTCCTTTTTTTTGTTTTTACAACTGAACAAGAAACTCTCAAATGAGAGAAGAATAAATTCTTTTTATTATTCTGAACAAAACAAATAATGCTGAATGAAGTGTTCAACACAAAGAGCTCATATTCTACATTGAATCCTACCTTATTGTTGAAAATTCTTCCCCGGATTTTAAATAAATTCAGAATGATATAATCAATAATGTGAAATTCCAAGCATTTAGGGGTGTTCAATAAATTTTGTAACAAAATAAGGTAGGTATTATTGGTGTCATGTATTTTGCATTTCTTAATGAACTTAGACTCTTGTACTGTGAAGTTTTATTTTCTAACAACCAATTCTTCTGTAGAGTTCTGAAAATTTAGTTGTTGATTATTCTCCAAGAATCTAAGTTCATCAAGAAAGAGTTTTTTAAAATTTAATTCAAAGCAGCAAATGTTTAACACAGTTTTATTATTCTCAAGGACCTAATCTGCTTCTTCTAAAAACTCAAACTCTTCATCAAAAATTTCCTCAAAACTCAAATCAGACTCTTCTTCTTCTTCTTCTTCTTCTTCTTCTGATCTTTCCTGAATGTAATTTATTTCTAGAGGCTGATTATTTGGCTGGTCCCCTGGATTAAAAATGTTTAGATCAGCAGTTAAATTCCCAAAGGATAACTTCATTTGACCAGTTCTACAATTGATGAGAGCATTAGAAGTGGCTAAGAAAGGTCATCCTAAGATGACAGGTGTCTGTCCTTTGGGATTGGAAACAAGCTGTGTTTCTAAGACTACAAAATCTACTGAAAAAATAAAATCTCCAACCTTAATCAGAACATCCTCTAACTCACCCATAGGGACCTTAACAGATCTATCAGCTAACTGTAAGGTGCATCTGGTTGGGTTCAATACACCTAGACACAATTGCTGGTAGACTGAATATGGAAGCAAATTGACACTGGCCCCTAAGTCTAAAAGCGCCTTATCAATGTGAGTATCACCAATGATACATGAAATGATGGGGGAACCTGGATCTTTACGTTTCAAAGGTATGGGATTTGATAGCATTTCACTGATATTGGCGGCTAAAAAGACTTTCTTTGGAACATTTATTCTCCTCTTCTTAGTGCATAATTCTTTTAAAAATTTAGCATAAGATGGAATTTGTTCAATTACATCTAAGAGAGGAATGTTGACCTTAATTTGCTTGAATGTTTCTAGGATCTTCTCCTCCTGAGGAGAGTGTTTCCTAGGCCTGAGTCTATCTGAAAAGGGAGCAACTGGTCTAAATCTATCAAAAGCAGGCTCAGGTTCAGGTTCAGGTTCTTGGTCATCTGAGGGGGGTGATTGTTGAATAGATTCATCAGAAGGAGAAGGAGAAGGAATTTGTATTGGATCAAAAGTTTAACTTGGAGGAGTTCTCACTTGATTATTAACCTGTCTACCTGACCGAAGTGAATGGATTGCATTCACTTAAGCTTTATAGGATGAACTGCATCCTGTGTCTTTAGGGTTGACCACGGGTTGAGTCGGAAATTTTCCTTTCTCTCTTTCACTCATAGCACTAGCTAGTTGACCAAGTTGGGATTCTAATCTAGCTATAGCTTGAGTGTTGGAGTTGAGCATTTGTCCAGTTGATTGCATGAAGGAATTCAGAGTGCTAGATGTTTGAGTCAACATATTCGTGGTTTGAGTGGAGGCTTTAATTATGGTTTCCAAACCTCTTTCCAAGACATTAAGACGTTTATCCTGTTCTGGATTGTGATAAATCTGAATTACAACTTGATAAAGAGGAGACTGATTTTGATACGGCAGATTGAGTTGCTGAAATTGTGGATGAGAATTGAAAGGAACTGTGTTTTTCCTAGGAAAATATTGGGTCGAAGCGGGAGTAAAGTTTTGAGTTCCGGGAGAATTTCCTTGATTCCATGCAAAGTTGGGATGATTTTTCCAACCTGGATTGTAGTTTGGATCATTTCTAAGGTGCTAGAATACAGTGTTCATCTGTTCTAATGCATTGTTGTTTCCTAGGAGAGGGCATTCCTCTGAAACGTGGGTAGGAGACTGACAATTATGACATCCTGGGGCAGAAACATGATTGATTTGAGATGGAGCTCGTTCTTTAATTTCTAAGGCTTCTAATCTCCGCAGAATTGTCGCCATCTTTGCTTCAGAAGCAATGTTTGACTCTAAGGAAAGACTACTAGACTTAGAATGTGGAACTGATGAAACCCTGTCATCATAGTGTTCCCATTGCATTGTTTTCTCGGATAGACTCTCTAGAAATTCCCAAGCTTCGTCAGCATTTTTCCTCATAAAATCCCCGTGGCACATTGATTCTAAGGAAGTTTTTGCAGAATAATCTAATCCCTTATAAATTATTTGGCACAATCTCCATTTTTCTAAACCGTGATGAGGACATTGGATGAGAAGATATTTAAATCGGTCAAAATACTTCCAAAAAGGTTCTCCCGAGACAATTTTAAAATTCATGATGATGTTTCTTAGCTTCACAGTTTTATGGATATGAAATTTTTTTAAAGAAAAACGGTGGTAAATTCCTCCCAAGTAGTGATGAAATGTACGGGTAAGCTATACAGCCATTTTTGTACTTTGTCTTTGAGAGCAAATGGAATAAATCTGAGTTTGATCGCATATTCTGCTAATTCTCTCATTTTAATCATAATACACACTTCCTTAAATTTTGAGATAAAAATATATGTATCTTCTGTTTCATTTCCAAGAAATTTAGGCAGCATGTTTATGTAATGTGGTCTAAGCTCAAAATTTATTCCATTTGTTTCGGGGAGCCTAATACAAGAGGGGATTGCATTCCTAATGGGATAACACATATCTTGAAGAACGGGTGGATTAGGATACGCCACTTCTATGATTGGTTCAAAGCGAATTAATCGATGTGTATTATCCCTAATCCACGATTGCATACACCAAAACTATTTCTTTTTATACTTTTTTTTAAAAGTTAGTTTTTTTATCCGGAGAGAATGGAAAAAAAGAGGAAAATCCTAACTAAACAAATCAAAATCAATCACTTTTCAACCACTCTAACTCTAGTGTTAAGCCTAACTCAACTAGACTAGATCCTAACCAAAAACTCCTAAAGTAAAAAGATTAAAGTTTTACCCGGGTAGTTAGCCAAGTAAGGATAGTACTAGAGGATGATCAGAGATCAATTAAGTACCTCGTTCCTTACGAGCGCTTTACGTAACTCCTAAACCTTGCCTTAGACACCAACTAATCCAAAAAAACTTAAACCGGTTCACTTAAGGATTCTTTGTTCCTTATTGAGCTCGAATCCTTAGGGTCAACGTCTAATGAGTTTTATTAGGCTTGGGTGGTGTAGTGAGGAATTAGTGATTTTTGGGCTAAGGGAAGGGTGATGAAATCCCTCACCTTATCTTAAATATATGGTTTTGCCCTTAAAAATATTTTTAAGTGTGTGCCAAATCAAGATGCTCAAATCACTTAGTAAATTCCTACTAACAATATGAAATGCAACCCTATGAATTAAAAGCAACTAAAAAGGATGGAAAAGAAAAAAATCTTTTTTTAATTAGGGTTAACAATCAAACAAATGAGAAGGGGGAAATTATTTGAATTTATTATCTTGTTAGTAAATGTCAAAGTGGAGGGTGAATTTTATTATGGTCAACAAAAATAAAATCTTTTTTTAAGTCCTATTTGTCTCTAATTGTGAAGAAGTAGCTAAAGGTGGAATTAAAAATTCTAGAAAGAAGAATTACCTACAAGCAAATATTTAAATCCTAGTTCTCCAATCCGCGATCTTCAAGCTCCAAGAGTTTCCTTCACAATAAACACACAAGTTAAAGAACCAAAATAATTAAAACCTACTTAAGCACCGTCCCCGGCAGCGGCGCCAAAAACTTGATGCAGCATAAACATGTACCCAAAAAAAATTGCAAGTGTACAACCGTGTCAAGTTATAGTATAAAGATATCGATCCCACGAGAAAGGTGTTTTATAGGAGAAAATATAAAATCGATTCTTATGTTGTGTGCGTAACAAATATGAGTGATGAGTGAATGTGATTGTGGAGAGATGAAAATAATTGTGTAAATGAATATATTTGAGAGTGGAAGTGATAATATAAATGTGATCAAAAAGGCAAGAAGGAAAAAATCAAGAACAAATAAAAATCAAGAATGTAAAGATAACGGATTCAATTAAAGATATGGGTAATTTAGAATTGAATCCACTTCTTAGAAAAATGTGATTCCCTAGAGGGTTCTAGCCTAAAGGCGAATCAAAGAAAATAAAAATGAACAAAAAGAAAAACTAAACCCAAGAGGGTTCTATCCTCAAGGTGAATAGTACAAAAAATTAAAATCTAACTACAAAATAAATTACAAAATCTAAACTACAAAATAAATTGTAAGAATTAAATACAAGAAAATAAATCTACTCTATAAGCATGAAATAAAGCTAATCTATAAGCATGAAATAAATCTAAGGCAAGAGGGTTCTAGCCTCTTGGCTATTTAAACAAGAAAATAAAATCTAATTACAAGCATGAAAATAAATCTAAACTAATAAGCAATAAAAAAGAAATAAGAAAAACAAACATTCAAATTAATCTTCATCTTCATCATCCAATAAAGAGAAGAAGAAAAAAATTTAAAGTGGTAAAAAAAATTATTTTATTAATTGTAACAAAAAGTTACAAATTTGGAAGGTCTTCTCAATTAAGAGTAGCCCTCCTCTTCAAAAGGAGTTATAAAAATTTTCACACCCTCAACCCCTCACTCTCTACCCCTATTTATAGTAAACATCAGTGAATGAGAGCCATTGGATTAAAATCTTATCCAAAACAAGCAAATTTCAGAATTTGATCTGTAACAGAACGACGTAGGTATCGATACCAGCATCGATGCTGGCATCGATGCTGGTATCGATGCCAGCATCGATGTCCAATCAAAAATCTGCAGCTTCGTCTCGTCGAGATAGGTGATTTTCATATATTATATGTTAAATTCCGCCTTCCGGATTGAGAGATATTGTCGTTTCTTTACGGCCAACCATCTTGAATATATTTTGTTTTCATATTTGATTTTTTTTTTCTCCGGCTTCTACAAGCTACTCGACTTGATTCTGGGCTTGGGATTTTTGGCTCTAGTTTGTGTTCTTCATTTAATTCATGAGCTTTTGTTGAGAGATGAGATTTTTGGGCTTTATTCTTCATTAACCTGCAATTAAAGATAAAAACAATTATTAGTGATATATTTATTCATTAAAAATAGATAATGAGGGTATAAAATTATAATAAAATGTGATTATCAGAGGTGACAGTGACGATCAGGCGTCGGACCAATTAGGGGAAGATTGTAGGAATATTCTAGGTTAGAGATCTAATTAGGGAAAAATTCGGCCACAATGGGGATTTTTTTGGGGCTCAGAGACGAGAACGGAGAAGAAGAGGAGTTTTTTTTTGTTTTTCGATTAAGGCTTAGAGATGAGAATGGAGAAGAAGAGGAGAGTGATACATATAAGTGTAGTACTGAAAGGGGTATTTTACGGTTTTTACCATGTAAATATATAAATACAAGATACTCTACCTCTAAATTATACAATTTGGGTTTAAAGACAAATACAACAAGCTGATTGGATTTAAAGATACAAGTAAAGATGTTGGGTTTATCCAAAAATCAGGGTAAACTTTTGAGCCTAGAAACGAAAACCCCAAAATCATATTAGAAGAAAAAGGTTATACAGGTCTCTCCTTTGATTTTAAGTTGTTATTAAAATTATAAACTAGTACAATACAGTGAAGTCATGGGAAAACAGATCTATAAATCAAAGTGAATATAAAGATTCATATAAAAACCAACTTAAAAATATTGACGTTGAGACACATATAAACTTCTAATTCCTCATGATTGTAGACGCTCTATTTCTTTCTTTCTTTCTTCCGTTTTTTTAATTCTTTTTTGCCTCCAATACCTTGTGCCATGTAAATGTGGCAAGGCTCAAAATATATTTTATCTTTGAGTCAACCCTTCATTCCAATTAACCCCATAACGATATGTGCATGTTTACACTTTTGCATAGTAAAACCAAGAGGATTATTATCTATATGACATGTAATTTTAGATCACATGCCAAATTCCCTTGGTGGGTGAAGATTTTAGACAAATAGAGAAATATATCACCTTCAAAAAGAATATTTTCTATTTTATTTGTTTTAGGTGTTATTTAATTCTATTCTATAGATGGGGATGGTTAATGACTAATGATGAGTGTCCCATTAATGTGACACACACGAGTAACATCATTGACGATAAAACTCCAACAAAAAAGCCACATCCAACGTACCCAAGCCCCCCAGTCCAACTTATACAGAAGCCCACTATTATTTAAAGTGTAATTTTCAAAAAAAACCCCATAAACTAGTGCTCTATGCACAAATTACAATAAAATTCTAAGAATTCGAGATATTCTCCCTAAATTTTGTAGAGTGTCACAAGAACCCGTTGAATTTTCAAAAAAGTCGAGCACAATCTTTGAAAGTTAACTCACCCTCAGTAAAATTGTAAAATAAAAAAAATTTCTTCCCTACCGTGAATTCTCTAAAATTCTAGAATGAAAATTTTTATATCCCAATGGATCTTTTCAAAACTACACGAAGCTTTACGGAGGGCGAATTCTATCACAAAGTACAAGACACTCGCAGCCTTATAGATACCATGTAAGGGGGGCAATTTAGATGTTTCACTGTCTCCCTGCATATTCCGAGTCTGCCTCGGTGCCTTATTGATACCATATAAGAATTCGAGATATTATCAATTTTGCTAATGTTTTTAAAGTTCATGATGTTATTGCGCTAATCACCCAAACTTTGAGGGATTTTTCTGAAAATTTACAATTATGAGCCTGCGGACGGCATTTTCGAAATTTACCTCTCATTTGGGGGGCAAGGAATCAACCGCCTGCAGCTTCTGTATATATAAAAAAAACCGCTCGCCTCTTTAAAACGAAAAATTCCTTAAGGACCCAAAATATGGGACTACTAAGGGGACAAGTGAGATGTCCCTTTCCTATTGGATAATGAGTTGACCATCATTAATGATCACCAACTCATTATTCAATAGAAGGGAGACACCTCACTTGTCCCTCTCATTGGTCCCATATTTGGGGTCCCTGTAGCAAAGCTCCTCTAAGAGCAAGTGCAGCAATCTTCTAGTAAGGAGCTCTTGTTGTAGTGCTCTCAAGCATGGGACCCATTTAGGAGCTCCCAACTAGGAGAAATGTTCCAACAAACTCCTAACTAGGAGTTCAAATATTATTTAAAAAATCTATTCTCCTAAAAATAACATTTTACAAATATATTTTAGAACAACAAATCTAATAAAAAAATAGTTTTTAGTGAGCCCCCACCCACCCCTTGGGAGCTCTCAAGTACTCCACAAATTTATGGAGCTATTAGGAGCTCCATGGTGGGTCCCACCGTTAACTAGGACTTGAGAGCTTTCTTAGAAGCTTGTTGAAATGTCTTAGTAGCTTTTTCTTGCCACACAGGACTTAGGAGCCCTCTTGGGAGGCTGCTGCACTTGCTCTAAAACCCCTCGACGCTCTCACATCTCGGGATCCTCCTCCTCCTCCTCCTCCTCAGGTCGCCATGGCGCTCAGAACCCTAGCCTCGAAGAAAACCCTAGGGTTGGGGTTTCGCCACGCTCGAGGCCTCCAGACCTTCTCCCTCCCCGACCTCCCCTACGACTACGACGCCCTGGAGCCCGCCATCAGCGGCGAGATCATGCGGACCCACCACCAGAAGCATCACCAGGCCTACGTAGCCAACTACAACAAGGCGCTGGAGCAGCTTAATGAGGCCGTGGAGAAGGGGGACTCCTCCAGGGTCGTCCATCTCCAGAGCGCCATCAAGTTCAACGGCGGAGGTCAGGGTTCTTAGTTCTAAGGGTTTCTTGATTCGATTCAATCTTACTAAAATAATGTATATAAAGGGTATGATAAACGTGGAGTCTGAAGGATTTAGATTCAAAGTTATCCTTTTGTCTTTTTGGCGTTTTGAGACCTCACGAAGGTCAGGGATAGGAAACAAATTTGTTGTTGCTCGCCTGCTTGATGTATGTAGCCAGAAAGGTGAGCATTTTAAGGGCCAAATTTTACGATTTCTTGGCCTATAACCCGCACTTTTTTTACCATGTTTTTGTTGTTTCGGCCCGCTGACAAATTTTTAATGGCGGCCGAACTTTATGATTGTAGGAGCCATAACAGATGATTTTTGGCATTTTTAGTCATTTTAACCCATTGGGAAATAAAATTCACGGTTGCCCAAAATTTATGATTTCATGAGCTATACAGCACATGATTATTAGCTATTTTTATTTGTTCTCATCCGTTGTCAAATAATTTTATGATGGCCAAAATTCATGATTTCGTGAACTATAACCCACAATTTTTGGCTAGTTGTAGTCGTTTCGACCCGTTGGCAGATAATTTCGCAGACACCAAAATTCATGATTTCGTGATCTAATGCTAACGTTTTTATGTCTATTTTTAGTCATTTCGACCCACTGGCAAATAATTTCATATAGGCCAAAATTGACAATTTCATGAGCTATAATGCACAATTTCTGGTCATTTTTTATTGTTTCGATCCATTGGCACAAGATTTTGTAGTGACTAAAAATTTATGATTTCGTGACGTATAACCCACACTTATTGACCATTTTTAGTTATTTTAGCTCGTTGGTACATAATTTTCTGGAGATTAAAATTCACGATTTCATGGGCTATAACCCAACATTTTTGGCAAATTTTAGTCATTCCGAACCACTGGCAAATATCTTTGCATAGCCCAAAACTCATGATTATATAATTTTTTGCCATTTTTTATAGCTTCAACCCATTGGCCAATAATTTCACTAAGGCCAGAATTCATGGTTTTATGAGCTCTAACCCGTGATTTTTGGGCATTTGAAGCTAATGACTTTTTGGACTGCACATGTCTGACTCTGGCGTGCCTTCAGGGTGCTCCTTTTGACCTCTGAAATATATGAGTTCATTGTTAGGGAAATGCATTTAAAATAGTCAAAATATTGTTGTTTGATTGTTCACCACTTTAGACCTTTTAAGGTTTTTTTTGTACATGAGCAGGAGCTTCGAACTGTATATATTTATATTTTGAATATTCTTAAGATCACAACGAACATATATATGGTCATCTCTTGGCTGGGGATTATGTTGCGAGACCCTAGGTACCCAGTCATAAGTTAGATTGTTTATTACAGTTAAAAACTTTAAAAATAACTTGTATGTCTGTTTTAATATCTGTTGTATTCGACAATATTTCTTAGGCATCTCAGTGTGAAGCTTGATTCAATCTCATCTTTGTTCTTTCACATGTCCAGCATATCTAGACATTGTGTTTTATTTTCATATGTCCTAGACAGCTATTGTCTAAAAAAATGTTAAATATGTACAATTTGGAGTATGTTGTGCATCAAAGACAAATGATTGTTTCATTGTTTACTTAGTAAAGTTAGGTTCTTTCCAATGAGTAGAAAGCAGTATATGTTAGGGTTCTTTCCAATATACATGTATTTAAATGAAATATACACATAGCCATACTGTTATATGATTATATCTATACCCTGTTCAACTTCTATGTTGAACACAAGACTTGGTGATCGTGTCAACAAATCATACAAATTCGTTAACAAGTTACCAGCATCAGCCTTTCTGCATTGTCACACTTCATTTTTACGGCAAACTTACATTGATACCTTCGTTCAGGTCATATTAATCACTCCATATTCTGGAAGAACCTCAAGCCTGTTACCGTAAGTCAGTTCTCTTATTCATTTTAACCAACTTTTTTGAATGTGTTTTTTTCATAGTCTAACCAAGGGTTTTGCTTTTTACGATTGGCAGGAGGGAGGTGGTGACCCTCCTCATGGTGCTCTTGGTTGGGCAATTGACACACATTTTGGTTCAATTGAGGCTCTGATACAAAAAATGAATGCAGAAGGAGCTGCTTTACAGGGTTCTGGTTGGGTGGTAAGTTTTCTTAAGTCATGTTATGTAGTTCATTTTATCTGTTTAGGCTAATAAGACATCGTTCCTGGTGGATTTTATTGAAAGACCTATGTCTTTATAATGCTGACAGTGGCTAGCTCTGGATAAGGAGGTGAAGAAAGTTAAGATTGAAACCACTGCGAATCAGGTAATGTGTATTACATATGTGAACTAAATGATTTGAAAGACAAATATCTTCTTCTTTATCTGTTTAAACTTTCAACTCAAGTAGTTTTCAGAAAAAGAGAAAGAGAAGGAAAGACTGAAATATTTCAAGTATATTTCTTTTTGTCGGATTAGCCTACTTTCCTTGTAAAATGAGGACATTCTCTCTTCTTTCATTTCTATGGCCATTTGGATTTTTGATCCGACGCGTAGGAAACTAATACGGGCATGATGCATCCAACAAGTAGTTATATGAATCATATGATACCTCCCTACTTTTTGCCATTAGATGTGATCATCCAATGTACCATATCTTTTTTTTTTCTGTTGCCTTGCTTGGAATCTAGAACTTTTGGGAAATATGTTTGGATTCTCATGCTTCAGCATTGCTTGATATTTCTTATGACATTGATTTCCTGCTAGTCAAATTCTGCGGTCTGCATACTTTTAAGACTTCCGGTATTAGCTTGTGAATTGTTTTTTAATTGGAACACCATGTTTTTTTATTTTAAGAGTAGTATTTTTTGGCTGTTCATATTCTCTTAGTGTATGCTCTGTTGGCAATCTCAGATTTGTTTTGTTTTACTTTTTTAATTATTTGCTCGTCCCTTTCGAGTTTGTTTCTGCCATGCACACACATGGCATTTCTGGTAATGCGAATGACCTCTTCTGTAGGATCCACTCGTTACTAAAGGTGCAAGCTTAGTTCCTTTGCTCGGGATTGACGTGTGGGAACATGCATACTATCTGCAGGTTAGATGTTGCGCCATTGTGTTAAAATTTTCTTCACCTGATAACAATAGTGCTTCAGATTTGTTATGCTTTATCTCAGTTCCAGTTCCTTTTATATAATATGAACTTCTGAAGAGAAGAAAATACAGCTATAAATATGTTGGAATAAGAGAATGTTGAGTACTCCTTTATGAGTCTATTTTTGTAGATGTCGGTATCACTAAGATGGTTATATGGATAACTAGATGAACAAACTGTTTCTAGCTAACTATATGTTAATCGACAATTTTTCTGAAAAGATCATTTTTGTGAAATAAGGTTCTGGACTCTTGATGCCACACTCTTCATCACCTCTGTTTGCCATGCTATCTTACAATTTTATTGTAATTGCCTTCATCAACTACAAGTTCATGATGCCCCCTGTTTGATATTCACCAAGTCCAAAAAGAGGGACACCTTTTCCCAATTTAATAGTCAATCCTGGACATCAATTCTTAGGATATTATATTGATATTCATTATAGTTTGTTACTTTACCAATTTAATAATGCCATTTGTTGGTTCTGATGTATGTTAATGCTTTTATTATACTTAGGGTTGGGCGCGGGCCGGGTCGACCCGCGGGCTGATCCGACCCAGCCCGCCATGGTCATGACCTGGTCCAGCCCGTAGTAGGCCGGGCCCAACCCGGCCCGTGATATACGCGGGTGTCGGGTTGGGTATAGCTCCAGACCCTGGACCAGAAAAATAGGCCCGACTCACCTTAACCCGACGCACCATCGAGCCGACCCGGCCTAGCCCGACCTAACCCCGAATTTTAATTATTAATTTTTAGTTTTTAGTTTCTAGTTAACCTTTTTTCTTTTTCCTCTTGTATTTGTAATTTAAATTTAAACTAAAGGAAAGTTATTAACATTCTGTAGACGTAGGTCTTTCTTCGAAGTCCGAACCATGTATATCTTTGTATTTGCGATGTTTTTCGGTGTGATGTTTGTCTTTGTACAATGTGTTTGTATATATATCATTTTAAATAAAGAGTAAAATAGGAAAATAATTTAAGTATAATCTAATAGATAATAATATAAAGTTAATATAGTTTAGAAATTAAAAACAAAAAAATAGAAAAAATTAAAAAAACCCATGGGCAGACCCACGACCCGTGGGCCGGACCTAACCCGGCCCACTCCTAGGCTGGTCGTGGGTCGGGCCGGGTCTAACCCAAACCCGGGATTAGAGAAATAGGCCTGGCTCATTTTGACCCAGGCGGGCCCGGGTCGAACCTGGCCTGGCCCACGCCCACCCCTATAATTATATTGCTAACCACGCTGAGTGTTGATTCCTATACAGTAATATTGTTAACATTTTCATGACAATATTTTTACAGTTTCACATCACTATATGTTATCAGATATTGGAATTGCTTTCACGTGAGCATTATCATTTACATGGTATTATTTTAACTCTCCTTGTGCTAATATATAACCAATGAGATCTGCAACTACAATGAGTGGAAGCAATAACATACACAGTATTGAACACAGAACTACAAGTTAGCGAATGTGATAAACTATACGCAAAGCACAAAGTGTGGGAAGATTAAGTTTGTGTACTCTTTCAGGTTAATTGCCATAAGCTACCTTCCCAGGTTGATTTTCTTTTTCTAGCTATAAGACTATTCTCAGTTATCAATGCGTAGAGAGTAAATATAATAGGGCGTAACCATTAACAAGATAGTGGTTGACACGTAGTTCACTTTGCGTGCTTGAGTCTGTTGTTGCTTTCTGTATGGCATTTCTATACTAGCATGGTCTGTAATAGTAATAATGGGTATGAGGTGACACTCATTTTGTTAGATGAGCTACTAGGAGATGACTGGTAGTGAGGTCCAACTTCATCCCACTTGTCTCTTGACAGTTTGCTATGCTAAATGGGTCATCAGTTAATTGTGGATAGACTCCCTGTACTATCGCCAATTGGACTTACTATCCCTGTAGTTCTATTGTTGTAGGTAGACGCCGTGAGTGGATTTTTTTGACCCTTTTCATGGGGTCTATCTGCAACAATAGGTTTTCACTCATGGGGTCTATCAGCAACAATAGAACTTGTTCAGGGGTCTATCTGCAACAGTAGAGCTATAGGGATAGCTGAATTTGGCTATGTACAGGGGGTCTATCCCTTTATTGCTAAACTTGGGTACTTTTGTATGCTAACTAGTATTTCCGTGGTGTTTGCAGTACAAACAGATGAGGCCAGACTACCTGAAGAACATATGGAAGGTTATGAACTGGAAGTATGCCAGCGAAGTGTATGAAAATGAGATTGCGTGAAGCTAGTTCTCATTTCATCGGCTTTCTGTCTTACACCATGAGGACACTTTTGCCTCCAATAAGGTTTGCCTTGGCTGGAACCGAGGCTACTGCACATCTCCGAACCAATGCCTCTTTGGCAATCTTGTATCGGTTTAAAAACTTTTTTGTTATAAATACAGTCCTCTTTGGCAATCTTGTAACAGTTAAAACTTTTTTGTTAAAATACAGTGTCAAATTAAATGGTACCTGAGATACTTGACATTTTGTCTGCGCAAGTCGGAGATGTCTGGGTTTAGACCGTTGTATGCCGTAGAGAACAGTATATACCACTTAAATGCTTCCATTTATTAGAAGTTTGCCCCAGTAAATAATTATTGTTGGGAGGAGGGGGAGGAAATTTGCGACGCTGCTTCTGATCTTGTAGTTGGAGATTGCTGTTAAACTTTTAGGTGCATGGAAAAGGTTTTCTTTGTATTAGCGAGCTGTTAACTTTTAGATGCATGGAAAAGGTTTTCTTCGTATTAGCAAGCGCTGAGATGCATGCAAACACTTCCCTAAGATGGCATGTAATAGGGAAATTGTTTAAGTATGCTAATGCATATTTCCAGATATTGACTATAGATACTTTAACAGTTAGGTTACAAAAAAAGCTAATGCTTTTAAGTGGATAAACGGAAAAAGATGAAAAAGAACATCTCCTAGTTTATGTTATGATCGGTTTATAATCAGAAAGCTAAGATTAACGGTAACACGCATATTCTTTAGTCCAAAGTAAGAAAATAATAATGATGGTCCTACACTTACCTTCAGTAAACTCAGCCACGCAGGATTTTTTACAGATTCATCAAATTTCACCCAAGATGCTTGCTCATGGATGGTTTTTCTACATATTTATCTGGGCTCTGTGATGCTGGATGATTGATATTACTTGAAGACATACACTCTTTGATGCTAAATAGATATATGTTACAGGGGAACAATAGAGCAAGAAATATGATGTGTAAGCTTACCTCATAAACATTAAATATATGTTACTGGGGAACAATAGAGCAATAAATATGATGTGTAAGCTTACCTCAAAAACATTCGAAGTAACTTTTCTCAGAATGTTTACATGCCTTAAATACATTATAGCAACTTGTACAATACATTAGTTATCTTCATCTGTAGCAGCTTTCCTCAAGCTCCAGCTCACCGGTAGCATTACAAAAGGCAAAACTGAATTTTTAACACTCAACAAATGTAAATTCTCATCCTGCAACCTGGACAGAACCCAATATGAGAAGCCAAGCACATAGATCCCTCTTATCAAAGGCATCTCCAACTAGTTCTTTTTCCTCAGCCACAAGAGCTCCGCAGAAACCAGTCAATGCTGGCTAACATCAATGAGTCTTTCTTGAGTTGCCGCCTCCGTGACAAAAATGCCTTTGGCTCCCAGATTTCTTCTTCACTGATCCAGCCTTCCATTGGTAACAAGAACTTTTAAGAAGAGGGCACAGCTATCTTGTTGGATGAGTTTGGCTGGTGCAACTCTGTTGCAATTCGTATGCAATCAGCCATTTGGCAGTTAGTCTTGATTGCATTGGGTTCAATATGGGACCTGCTAGCTGCAAACCCTTCCTGAAACCAAAGTATGAGAATGCATAACGACACGGATATCAGCACACTAATTTTGCGAGTGTTGTTCATTTAATTGACATGTAATACCAATGACCAAGTAATACGCATGCGCATGTGTGCGGACACAAAGGTTTCCAAGCTAAGTACAGTATTTGCTGCTAGGAAAGTGAGCTTCAGATTACTGAACCAGCTTTGAATTGAAAAGGCTCCGCATAGATTGATAAAATCGACAAATCGTTGACAATCTAATGTCAACTCTAGACATCGGTGCAGGCTCCAAACAAAGAGATTAGCAAGTAGAGAGCCTACTTTTCTGGTCACGTAATTTAAGGTCATGTGCAGAAATTCTATCTAAAAGGGGGAAATGATGGGATATTCACTATGAAATTGCATTCATCTTTGAGAGCGTATGAGAAAAGACTTTACTTTCAAAATCATCAAACTTTGCAGACAATTGCAAAATGATCATCTCAATTACATAAAATGAAATGAACCGTAGTAAGATTATAACTGAATCACAATATTCGATGCACACTCGCAAATAATTTTCAGGTACTCTTGCTCAACTAAACAAGAAACCTCAAATCATGCATTGTTTTAATTTCAAACCAACGAGCAATTCCAAACTGACGTCCCATTTTAAGAAATGGCATTTGAAAAATTTTGAAACCTTTTTAATATAAAGGAACCCGTTTGGTTTAGAGTTACCTTTTGCAAAGAACTGATAAACATGCTGATTGGAGGAGAGTTTATCTTTGCTCGTTTCGCAATCTGGAAAGTACAATTTAAATGTATATCATCAACAAGATACAAGGTACTGTATAGTTTAAAGAAGGTGAAGGTTTTCTTTTTATTCTAACAAAAGGAGCACATTGGAAGATAGCAATAAACGAACCTCGTCAAGTTTGATGTACCCAAAAGACAACCGAGGATCGCTTTCACCAATCATTTGCTTTAGAAGCTTCTCTAAATCAATACCTTTCTCCTTGGTGTGTGCCCATCTCCATTCTCCAGCTAAATTCAACATTTCAGTCATGAAAGAAGCATCATGAAGAGGACCAGTCCACAAGGGACCTGACACAAGCAGAGATTGTGGAACCTAGGAAGAGAAGAAAAACACAAATGCTTATCAGTTAACGTTAAAAGTTGTAATCTTCTTTCATGTGATGGGATAAGAGGCTTCAATTGAAGTACTCAGAGATCAATAACAAAAGGAAACTCACAAGCCAAGTAAAAGGCAAAGTTAGAGAGCTTGATGTTCCTCCATTTTGTGCCTTTTATGATTACAAACTTAAAAAGGTTCGGTTGAATGAAAGCATAAAGATATTGTTGGTTAAGCTGGCAGTCACCAAGTAGAGCAGTAACGAATTAAGTTAAATTTTTGAGATTTGTGGAACGCAAACTGATTTCTAGTTTTCTGCACTTCCAGTTAGAATTTATGTTTGTTATACTTATACTGATGAATTATTGATATATGCTTTAAAATTTTTAAGGAATATTAAGAATCTGAAAAACAAAATAATTAGGTGATTGAGTGACATAACCTGATTGTAATATATGTGATAACCACCATATAAATAAAAGATTCAATTGAACTGGAATTGCAGTTGGCAGAGGATGGTCAATGATTCGGAGAGGGGAACATATCTCCATTAATAGTAGGAGACTGGCATCCTCTAGAAGGTTGGTTAGTGGCTTCTAGCATGCCAAAATGTCTGTGAACATATATCATTGTTTCTACTCCCTTCCCATGCTTCCTCTCAAAGTTAAATTAAAAGACACCTTATTATTCTCGCACATGAATTAATATTAGGGTAAATTTCACAAAACCCCCCTGAAAAGTTGGGGTTACCTGAAAATGGATTCAGAAAAAAATGTGAAAGTTTTGAGGATTAAGTGAAATTTTCAAACTTCTTGAGGGTATTCTAAAACCAAAACTTCTTATTAAAAAAGGGAACTTCTTGAGGTTTTTGCCTATAAAAGAAACTCATAGCTTTTATGGACATTGGCACGCATTTTTAAGTAAAATAGGGCACAATCATCTGAAGTTTTGGTCTGCATACCATTTCATTGCTGCATGGACAACACATCTGCCCAAGCCTTCCCCAAGATATGGCTTGAGAATTTCCACATTTATGGCAGTAGCCTATAAAACCATAATGGCTGGACAAATACAAGAAATGATGTCATATTATGCTTAAATAAGAAAACAATGAGCATAACAAATATATATCTCACCTATTCTCATCAAGCTTTCCACCACGATTCACTCGCAGCATTACTCTAAATATTGGACCATGATACGAATAATAAGAGAAAAGTGGTGTGATGTGAAAACCCAAGGCAACTGCTTCTCGTAAAGCCCCACCTATAAGGATTCGTAAACCAAGCTCATTCGAATATGGCATAGGGCGAACATATGCTCCATAGGAAGCTAAAGAACTATAAGAGAAAATTTGGTCATGGAGATGATGGGACATAACAAACAACCAAAACTGATCATATATATTACAGTAGATAAAGACCAAACAATGTGAGACAGGCTTAAAACAGAAAGATCACAGCAGAGAACCCTTTTAGCAGTTTCTTTGATTTTTGCCAAATTACAGAATGGATTTTACAATATGCCTTTTATCCTACTAATCCTGAAAGTTTCAGATCAATAATAAATAAAATATAAGATTGTCTTCTTTATTATCTACAAATCTGCACTTGTTCAGGTAACTTTTTCAAACTTGGCAGAGCGATGTGGCACTGTATTAAACCTGATTATGAAGTAAGTTAGACATGAAATCCATTGAGTCTATTGAGAACTAAATCTGCCTTTACCTGCTTCAAAAACTCATAATATAATAGCTTCTGCTAGATAGGGAGGAAGGAAAGGAGCATCAGTTAAGTATTCCAGCTGTCCAACACGTTTAGATAATGAACTAGAATTTACATAATGATTATAGCCCTTCCTTCAATCCCCAAGACCATTAACTGTGCATATGTCAATGAAGCCTAACACCTAAAACAATTAGTTTACCACATGCCAACTAATTCAAACAAAAAAGAGGGGAAACCTAAAAAAAATTCTTATTATTGATGTATTTCATTTTATTACTGAAAGTCCTTGCTTACAAGGGTTGGTAATTGTATATGTTGTGGTGTGCTATTATTTAAGTACTCCCAACTTACAACTATAAAATGTTTGAATAACATAATATATGGATTAAAATGTGCATAAATTCTCCAATAACTTGCCTCTATTTACAACTATCTATCAGCCAACTAGTTAAACTAGTAACAAGTTGGCCGCTAAGAATTTTCTCATACTTAAAAAAAAAGAGGTAAAGTGGAAAAATGCTCATAGGAGCACCTGTTTTGACTGTTCTCTCTTTCTACAATACAAGTTTATAGAATCAAATATAACTGCTCGCCTGTTTGTAAGAAAAGAAAAAGGGAAAACATTACAGCAGTTTTTTTCTATTTTAGATCTGTTGGCTAATGCATTGATAGTGGCAAAACATTTGGCTAAAAATGCAACCACATTCAGCATAAACATTTCAGGAGAAGATGCTAGCTGAAAGCATGAGACTAATATTAGTTAATCTTCAACATAATGCAGACACATTCATTCAGCCTAATTCGCCATTTAGACGGCAACAAACACTTCATAGGAGCTAATTTATCTTGAAATCACCTTCACGGTATTAAGCGATTTGAAAAAGTTAGTATTGCAAGTTGACCACTACAAATTTCCCTTAATATACCTAATAAAATTTTTAGTCACCTTGTAAGACACCAAGAATTCAGCAAAGATTGAATCAATCTTTTATCAAGTTAACTTTTATCAGAAAGCATTACTTACTGAAATGGCCGGTGCCCGCCAGACGAAAACCCATCAGTGCTCGTGAGGTACAGCAAACCCCCATCCCTAACAACCCTAATCGCCGACCCGATAAACCCCGAATCACTCCCAAACGAATCCACATCCACCAAATCGAAATACTCCCTATTCAAATAGCTCTCCACCATAACCCTATTCGCGTCGTTATGCGTCACGATCCACCGCCGCTCCCCGTCCTCCCTGATCCTAGAAACCCTAGAAAGGTTATCGACGATGATCGGCCTGTTCCCCTCGCAGGCGTCGTTGGCGTGGACGAAGTCGGCGTCGGATTGGAGGAGGTAGCGGAGGGACCGGACGCCGCAGCCGCACATGGCGTCGAGGACGCGGAGGCCAGGGTTAGGGTTAGGGTTTTGAGGGGAGGCTAGGGTTAGGGTTTTGTTCCTGCGGTGGATGGAGGCGGAGAGGGCGGCGAGGTCGCGGGCGGTGGAGCTCTCGTGGCGGAAGAAGGAGCCGCCGGTGTTGAAGTCGATGCCGCGCTCGGATTGGATGGAGTTGGTTAGGGTTAGGGTTTTGGGGGGTTTAGGGTTAGGGTTTTTGGAGGGGAGAGAGAGGGGAGAGAGGGAGAGGGAGAAAGAGAGGGAGGTCATGGCGGGAGAGTGAATTAAGGATGTCTGAGGGTCTAGGAAACTACTATTTACAAGGGATAAGGATTTTTATTCTTTTTTTTGCAAGTAAGTCCCTGGTGAATGATTTAATCGTAGATAGGCTTCTCCTATTTTGAACTTATATCCCCTCAATTAAGGGTGCTAAACCATATCCGTCCGATAAAATATCCGTAATCGTATTCGTTACGATACGAATAAGGTTACACAAATTTATAACCGATAAGATGTGGTTGCAGATACGATTTTTTAGTTAAATATCTGTATCCGTATCCGAAATATCCGAATACATATTAGTCATACTCTTACAATAGTTTCGATTCTTAAATTATGGATTTGCGATTTATTTTGATGATCAAGATGTCTAATCTTAGTTTTTTAGTTGTAATGAACATATTAACGACCTCTTTTGTATCATATGAACTATGTTTTTCTTAATATTATTTAGTTTTCTCATATCCGTTTTGTATCCGCATGCATATCCGCTTATATATCCGTATCTATATCCCTAACCGTATCCGATTTTTAGCGTATATGGATATGAATTTTCCTCACTGAGATATATTCGTATCCGTATCCTTATTCAAGACGGGTAAGCGGATATGGATATGATAAGCATCATGCCCGAGCCGTTTCCGGACCGAATGCACCCCTACCCTCAATGAATTGGTGCTAAATATTCCTAATTCTGTTCTGAACCTACTCCAATCCTATTTTAAATAAAATTTGACGGATTAACGCACAAAAGAGTTGAAATGTTCCAAATTAGCTTGTAAATATCACGCAGGAATACACGGGGTGTTCTGACGTTTGCAAAACAGGGTAACAAAAGTGAAGAGTTTAAAAACTTCAACGTATACATATTTTAAAAACTTCAATGTACGCATATAAGTGCTGCCAAAAACACACGAGGTGTGTAAGTGCAAAACAGATGAATTAAAAGGTATTTAAGTGATAATTAGCCTTTTTCACATTAACTAATTCATGCGGGAAGTAATAATACAATAGCAACAAATCATCATAACTGAAAATGTAACAGAAACAAAAAAGAAAGCATTTCCGACATCTTTTGTTCCACTTTAATATAATTATTTCTAGAAATAAACCATTTTGTTAGCTTTGCCAGCCAGATAACTTGTTCCAACTCATCATCTTTGTAATTCTCATAAGATTATCCCAATAGCAATGCATTAATAATTCCAGTACCAAAACACATTTTCCACAAACAGCCGTTGTTACACAACATCAGCTTCTCTAATTTTTTCAAGGTACTTACACATTTACAACAACTCATGAAGAGTATATACTTCCAGTTATAAGCCGAATTGTACTCTTTTCAGATGCTACAATAACTAATAAAAGCGAAACACAACATAAAGAAATTAATTGATAATATAACAGATAAAGCAGCCATACAAGAACTCAAAACAAGCATTTGCTATGAAAGCTCCTTCGATTCCCCATAATTGATCAGCGCAAACAACTACACTTCTCTTAGCATTACATCAACCAATTGATGGTAAGAGTATCACAAACTATATAACGTTAGCAGCATGTTTGTTGTTATGAATAGACAAGGAATTTGGTGAAGTCTCTGGACATCTAAAATTACACAGGAAGTTAATCTCGATGCCCGAGAGGAAGTGTCTTCTTCTCTATAAAAACTGATCCTCGAGAGATCAGAGAATCCATCATTGTCTCGATGTCTAGTTCATGTGTTGACATCCACGAGAAATTTCTTGGGTCCTCGAGAAAATGTCATTCAACCTTTGCCACTGCTCCACCAGGGATATTGCTCTCTACAACAGTCTCTCTCACAAACCTGGGAGCCAAAATTTACAGCCTTGAATATGAAACTTTTAAATGAAAAAACTTGGTACTATACAGTAAAAATCACAGCAAAGACGAAGTCCTAAAAAGGAATTTGATGTGGTGGAGGAAATCGACCTCAGCAACCTATTCTTTAAGTATGTTGCTCAAGAAGATATAAAAAAAATCATGTTGCATGTGATGTATAATAGCTTTAACCTCAGCAATTAGTTTTTAAGTATCATGAGCATGAAGAAATGGAGGAATCATGATAAAATCCTAACCGAGTCTCACACAACCACATCCTAGTAACAAGCGAAAGAGGAAGGAATGGAGTTTATAAAAATCTCTTTCCTAAAAGAAATTTACAAATATATTAAAATAATGGCCTGCTGCAAGTTCAAAAAGAAGAAGACAAGGGAGCATGAATCAAAATCAAATATAAAGATGACTTCAATATTTCGGTTTACCCAGCTCACAAAGTAATATAACAAGACCAGGTTATATGACTTTAATATGGATTATAAGAATCACATAGGATAAAAGATAAATCAATACCTTGCTAGTTTGTCTTGAGATGATTGCAATACGTATATTGCAAGAACAAAGGAGAGGGTGAGGCCTGTTCCAAACAAAAGAGGCACCATAGCAGAAAATATAATTAGAACGTAAGATATGTTAAATTCATTCTTTGGGCTTCAAATCAACTTAAGAAAATATAAGCCTATTAAGGGACCAGTCCAACTAACTAACCAGATCAATTGATGGCAATAATTAATTGTTTATTTTTAGTGAGTCATTTGCTTAAGGAACAAAGTGGTTTTACCTGATCCAAACAATACATAAAATCCTCCAGCAACATCTATCTCTGACCGCTCTTCCCTGACAAGGAATGAATTTTAAACATGAAGGCACATACTGATATAACTAGTAATAGCTACTACCAGTAATTTTATGTCATCAAAGAAAGTCTTAAAATTTCCCGGTTAGCATGGTCTGTGGTGGCAAAAACAGCAAACAATTAGTTAGTAATAGGAGTGCATACATTTAGAAGGACGTTGTAAATGTATAACAGACAACAGCTAGTCAAATAGGGAGCACAACTAACCAACTGGTGTATGGGGAAAAAGAACCCACATGGCCCTACCCAAACATCCTGACGTTAAGTACGTGAGATGATAGGATTATTATTAATAGGATAAGAGGTAAGCTTAAAGAAACATCCAAGGAATAAAGTGGATATTATAATTGTTAATTTAATCGAGCAAGTGGGAACTAAATGAAGGAAACAGATTCAAGTAGTCAACAACAAAAGTCTCGTTAATGGTCTTTGGTTTTTGTTGTTGTTGCTGTAGCTGTTTGGTTCGAAAGTTGCCTTTTTCATTGTCATTGAACCTGTTACAATCGTTTATCGATTACAAGTTCAAAAAATAAAAAAAATTGATATTTTTATAAGATCTTCTTAAATAATGAAAAATAAAAGATTATAACTTTATCAAACAACACACAGATCCTATTTATTAGTTTCTATTTGCGTGGGATCTTCGCCTGTGCCGGGGACGCGTTAGTCCGTGGACCGTCACGGATCAGATCAGGTTGACAGAAAACTTAATTAATGCTCTTGTTTTACAAAGAAAACAATCGCAGAAGTGATAATCTCGACCAAGTGAGATTACGACTCTTCTCGAGATCAAAACCAAGTTTGATCTGGAGGAAAGGGGGAACGGGCCTTAGATCCTTCAAATAGCTTCCTCTTTATGCTGAAGTTCGCCAAAATCTGCTAACCTCTTTGAAATTCGTTAGAACCTCACCCTAGCTCCTCTGAAATTCGTGGCTCCCTTCAGATATCCTCTTATGAGGGTGCTAGGAGTGTATTTATAAACTTTAAATACCGTGTTTGTGGATAGGAATGTCGTGTTTGTGGATAGGGTCAAAGAACAATCGTTATTATCCGTTTAGGTGGATTTTTGGTTGTGTAACAGCTTCCACATGTTTATAGATGACCCTAAAGAGTTCTAGAAACCAATCTTATCAGAAAACACGTCGGGAGCTGACCTGGGCGTGAATCACTTCGACTGTCTCGCACATGTCCGAGACAGCTTGGACTATCTCGGGTATTTTAGTCTTAACTCTTTCGTCCGACTTCGGAATGAGATGATTAAAGATGCGTTGGAAAACTGACAAAGAGACCTACAATTTTTATTTTTTGAGATTCTTCATATTCGAATCGTATCATGACCATAATGTGCGAGACACAATTGGTATCTCGCAGGTACGAAACAGTCTGGATTGTCTCGAGTATTTTGGCTCTAAATCTCTCATCCGACCTCGGAATAAGGTGATTCAAAGTGTGTCGGAAAGCCGGAGACGGGATCTACAACCTCACATAAGTGAATCATATGTGGAGTGAACAATACACGAGTGGAGCTTCGTCTTTCGTGAGTGAAACGTAATTCCCGATCGGATCGTTTTTTCGTCATTCTGTCGTCCCGTTGATTCGTACGCTTCGTCGACTCGCTTCATTCGCTTGTCGACATCAGATAATCCTTCTTGACTCGGATAATGATATTTATCGTCTTCTCTCCGTCTCGAATTGCGTGCGGGAACCCATAGGTAAAATTTGACGCCTACAGTAGCTACAGTTAGTTTCATAATGTAAGTGTGCTTAGTAATATTATGTGATTGGTATGGTTATGACATTAATGAAATAAGTAAAAGTGCCAAGGGAATAAAAATAAGCAGGCAGAGAGGAGAAATATGAAGTGGCAGGTGAAGGAGGAAAAGGACGGTGAAGAAGGGAATCACCAATACATAGAGAATAAGGACAATAGCAGAAGAAGGGAAAGAGGAGAAATTATCCATCAAGAAAAAGCAGATAAACCTGAAAAAGCATAAAAGGAGGGGAAAACAATAAGAAAAAGAACAAGATGCTACTGGAAAGGAGCATAAAAATGTTGCGATGAAAATCTTCGCCCATGCTACAAAACTAGGTACACGGGGCAGAGATTTAAAAATAGGCCGATTTTATCGATTTATTGCCAATATATAGGGTTTGGGCCATGACCGATACGATTTTTGTAAAAATATATGGCATATCATTTTTGGCTGATTTCTTCCAATATATCAGTGTAAATCAGATAAAGCGGTCGATTTCTCGTGGGTTAAAAATCGTCTGATTTTTAACAATTTACATTCTAAATGAACCGGTTTGGGTTTGGAGGCTAAAACCCTCTTTTTTCCATACCCGATCTGTATCCACTAAATAAAAACCATGCTATCCTATTCTATTTCACATTCGCTCATTTTATAACCCTAATTCTATCCGCCTCCACTGTTCTCTCCCCCAAATCACTCGCAAATTTCTCACTCGAAGACCTCTTTTGACGATCTCTCTCGAAGACCCTTTCTCAATATTTTCATTAAATCTGCGTAGATTATGTTTTAGCACATTATATTATATATGCTCACCATCCGATATGACAGTCTGATTTTTACTTCTTATCCCCAATAACCGGAATCTGATATGAATTTTGGCCGTCCAATATATTTTCCATAACCAATATTTAGAACCTTGCAGGGGTGATGAAGACTCGGACTTGCCATTTGCATCTTTTGGAGAATGATTAGGGACAGGAGATATAATGGGTTTTGTAAGTAAGTAATGGGTTTTGTAAGTAAGTAATTGTTCCAAAAACATTTTGGCAGCTGATGGTTCAGTGTTCACTTAAAAAATCAAACTAGATCCCCGCAGGGGGTTAAAGCTGTCTTCGTGCCCACAGCCGCTTTAAGTCCCTGATACAGACTGAAGCAGTTCAGCCACTTGAGCAAGTCCATCATTTCTATCTTGAGTTCAGGATGCAAAATACTTTAGCAGCCTTTTAATGGTTCCCCTTGCATATTGTATCACATTATTTAAATAGCCGGTATAGATTATCAAAGCTTCTCAGGTAAAGAGGAATGTACTTACCATGTGTATCTGACAAGCACATACTTTGGCCAATGCTCCGGATTCCAGAAGTTCTTGCGTATGTCCGGATGAACCTCAATATCTGCACAAAGAAACAAAATCTCAATCTTTCTCTTCGTAACTAGAAATATGAAACATAAACAGTTCAACTGACAACGCCAAGGTAACGGGCAGATGCAAAATGACATATATCACTTGCCAAACAAAATGATTAAAACTTAATTTTGATATAATTTTGCTACCGAGTCTTCTAGCATGGGCAGAACATAAAAGACAACAACTAAATAGAAGTGAACTATGAACAAGCCCTGCCATAAATACATCAACGTGACAGAGCGACTGAGTACTCTCCTACCACATAAAAGGTCCATCATATACCATTACCAGCCAAGTTCAAATACTATAGGAGGAACAGCCATGCACCAGAGAGGTCCCGTATTAGCCGAATGTGTGACAGTACTACTATCGTCACTCAAAAATAAATTCTTCCAAATAGAGCCCTCACATAATAATTTGAAATAATATTTCTACATTAATTTCACCATTTTCAGAGACTGGAAGCATCAACTTTTGATCCATACCTCGGGCTTTCCCTCTTAAGCAAGCTAATTATCTTTCTTTCTCACGCTCCTCTGTGCCTATGAACAAGTACACTTTTTGCTTTGGCTATACTTTGAATCTCATTTGCATCTTTATTTGCTCTTTAAGTCATCCTTTCACTCCCTCTCTCCCCAGTAATTTGTTCTTTCTTCAGTTTAAAGAAAGCCAGACCTTTGTTCTTAAATCTTGTATTTTAACAATTCACACAAAGTTTCCTTGCTAGTACAACATTTACTCTCCATCGCCACCAACCATTTAAAGCAATTCAACAGTCTTCTCGGATTATAAATTTGGTTAAAATTTCATTTTCCCACGTCCTGAGATATTATCTTCAGATAGTGTTATTCCTAATAACTAATAAGCTCCACCAGATATTGCAATACCATTCGTTTAGTCTTGCATCTTACATATATTGGTTATTTGTGTTATCATGTTTTTCGTTACTAGCTATTTATCACTTATCCTAATTTTTTCTAACACAAGACTTGTCATAACTAAATGTAGCACATGCATATTCCATTTTTTTCTGTTGTCCCCTAAAAGGTCATATGTTAAAAATTAGAAGTCAAGACTCAAGTCTGCAAAGAGCATAGTGCAAACTACAAGCATATCGCTTCTAGTTATAGGTGTGTATGAATGGGTTCCTGTATACTGTCTTGGAAGAAAACCCACTTATGTTGTTTACCAGAACAATTTAGAGAACAAAAACATGTCATATGACATCTGTATAACAACAAAAATCTTCAGTGTAAACTTAATCTTCAAGATGCGTCGGACAGTTCAATGTCCAATATAAACACACAACTAACCACGATTTCCTTAAGCAAGCTGATATGAAGAACAAAAAATGGCCCAGAGTCATATATAAAGGCATTTGGTAAACAAATAAAGAAGGGCAGTAGAAGTTACACACAATGGTGAGGCATATCCACAACTTTAGCTGTGACACCATGTAAATCATTTCCACTGTACCTCTGCAGGATATAAGCACACTGTTACTACATCCATGACATCCAAATAAATAAATAAATTCCCCATTAAGATTAATATATTCAGTTTGGAAAGCATATTTGACAGTTAATGTTCTCTTTTTTCCTGCTAGGAACTAGCTCATTCTGGTATCCATTTATGAGGCAAAATGGACACTAAACAAAGGGCAAACTCTTACCAAATGCACATCAATCATTGGAACTTCACTACTCTTGCGGTTGATAAGAAGAAGCCATGGAATAAAAAATTTCTCATGGCCAACTTGAAATGATCTGCAAATTTTTTTATCGATTTATCAGGGCAACATTCAGAATAGGATACAAGACAAAATAGAAAAATAGGATATTATTGATCAATTGGAGATCAAGCATCCAAGAGTCGCCAGACTCATCGCCACAGATCCACAAATTATTAAAAATGATACTGATATTATTATGCATGCTGTGCCTTGTTAATAAATTATATTCTGCAGCGTGAAGAAAGTACCCAAATAGGTAGTCTTAGGATCTCCGTACTTTGTGCATGTATGGATGATGTAAATGTATACAGTACTTAGCATATCAGTGCACACCTAAAGCACAGAAACCCATCAGCCACCCTCACCAGTCACATGCTAAACATCATGTTCATACTATCATGAGAACTTGATAACTTCCTTCCCCACATATGGTTATTTAAAGAGAATAAAGTTACTAACTCTAATGTCTTTCTCAATCTTTTTGTTATAAAGGTGGAATATGCAGTATACATAAAAGCTATAGCCATGACTCCTCCAGCACATGTTGCAAGATGCGGTATATCCACAGGAAAGCACTCACCATTTAGACCGAAAATGGTACTAGCCATTTGACGAAGAATGTGTTGTTAAATTACAACTTGACCCATAGAATAGCTAATGTTGAACTTTTAGTCATTAGTATGATGGAATGCTACTCTGACAATTCCCTCTCCAACTTCATTTTCTGAATTAAATATACACGAGTTTGGTTGAATATGAAAAGCTAAATGCCTAGCTGTTCAGGGTAGAGAACATCTCTCAATGTGACTCATGAAGACAGATTAAGATCATGATTTGCGTTCCATCAATTCTTCTCATTCTTTCATTTTTTTGTTGTCCGATTCATCCACCTTCTTCTCAAAAGCCTCTCTTTGTTTCCCCTTGCCCACTCTAAAACCCTCTCTTTCTTCTCTCTCCCTCCACCAACCTTCTGTTCCTCTTCTCCATTACCATAATTTCCTGTTGATCATAGCCTAACCCAACTGACTACCCATATCTATGCCCCATAAGAATATGAATGACCCTCCCACCAATTCTGCCTCCTCGTCCATGGCTATAAAATGTCCATATATACCCACCGTCTCTGTCCTACGATGCATCTCTATGTCGCACGAATACGTTGACAAGGATATAAACCTGCATTGCCCCCCTACTTTCTCTATAACATAATCCAACTATTTATAAGTGATATATTTTGATAAAAGATAGGTATCCAATCCATATCAACTCCATATATGATGCTTGATATCATGGTACTTGATGTATATATATCAAACACTTATTATTCACATTTAAAACTTACAATATCTCCTGGACATAATATATACAATTGAGACACAGAAGCTAAAAAATGAAATGCATGCATGATGAGTTGGATTTTACAATTCTATTTGATCTTCAAATGCATTGCATTCCTATTTTGTGTACTTTCTTGATAAGAATTTCTCAAGGAGTATGATATTTCATCCTACTAGATCATATAACTTGAGGAGTTTCTTCTAACATCTGGCAAGTGGTGTCCTTAAATTGCTTAAATGTGCTATACTTTTTTACCAACACTTACATGTATAATCTATTTCTTTACATGTCTAAAATTTAATAGTATCCTAGGATTTCACGTATGCGCGCGTACTACCATCATGTTCCACTTGTATATAGCATCTGTATTGATGTGTCCTAAATCTATATCCACTTTCTGCTCATCTCTTCAACCTCTCATTTGTTCTTGCCCATTGTCACAGTCTGTCCAACTATCCATCTTGGTCTGCTATATTAACCCACCAGTCTCCCCTTGCTTCATTCATTCATCCACCCATTTTCACTTTCTTCACTAATAAATCTACCATCTACCCTCTCAGAGAGAAAAAAATGATCCGCAAACATTTTCCTCCTAAATCACCTCCTCAACTCCTTATTTTCTCCACTTATCACCAGTGAGCATGTCAATCCAATTATCTCTACTGTCTTCGCCATCCAATTGAACATCCACCACTCCGCCCGAGTCCACACTTTCTCCACCCATCACCACCATTGTGACCTTATCCCCTCCATCACATCCTTTCTCCTTGCCCCATGAAAAAGAAAATGGACACTGTTCAACAAGGTTACTAATCAATATGCATAAGGTATAACTTAAAGAGGGGGGAAAAGCTAGTGAATGTACTACATGAGCTAAGATGACTCTTACGGAAAAAATAGACGCGGAACTGAAGCAATCAAAATTAGTGGCTGGCTTTATGATGATGGGGTTCGTCAAATCTTGCTAAAATTAATAAGAATGTGTACATAAATAAAGCAATGGCATTGTGGCCAAGACTCTGAGGTGATTGCGTCCAAATTAATTTCCCGCACCAAAATTTCATATACCAGACAGATTATTCATAAATTCCTCTCTTTCTTTAGTTAATTTAAACATTCCAGGCTCAAAAATTCACCAAAAAAAGGGTGAAATTTTAGAACTAACTTACAATTTATAAGGATCAGCTCCCGTGAACCCAGTCGGCTTCTCAATCGGAATCAATACCTACACATCCAATCGGAATTCACAACCAAAACCCTAGGAACGAAAAAGAAAACCATGATTACAAAATCTGATCAATCGTACCTCGCGATTAACCGCAAAGATCGGGCAGTGGCGGCCGATCACATCGTGCCAGACCGTTCTCGACTGAAATCACACATTGTCGATAAAAAAAATTAAAGTGTAGGAGAGAAGAACCGAAGAAAAGGAGAGAATTAGGGTTTTGAGATGTTACTCCGTGGTATTGGCCGGCTTTGCTCATGGGGATGATGTCTCCAGGCCTGTAGGCGAGAGAGATGGGGAGTAGATCTGAGATCCAGAGGATGAAGAAGAGGATTGATCGAAGAGAGGGGTTGAGAGCTGTCGCCATGGCCGAGAGAAACTGTGAGTCGCTGGACTCGAGTTGAGAGAGAGAGAGAGGAGGGGGGGCGGGGGTAGGAACCTGAGAAAATCCATAAAGTTAAAGATCCGACCCGTAAAGAACCCGCCTCCTAAGGGGTTTTGGGTGATGTTGATAAAGTTGTGTATTTATGACACAACTTGGAAAGTTGTTGTCCACCTCATTAATTTTACTTTTAAGGCGCGTTTGGAACACCTTTTTTTGGGTGTTTTTTGGGTGAAAGCCTGACAAAGTGTCAGGCTTTCACCCTAAAACCCCCCAAAAAAATTTGGGTCCAAACGCGCCCTTATACTTTTCTTTGTTTGTTTTTGATTCTATTGGAATCATAAATTGCTTGTTTGGTTTGCAAATATAACTTCAATTGTTTGTTTGGAAAATATAAAAAATGGTCCCTACTCAAATAATCATATTGGTTAGAATTATTTTTTATTATTTTTTCCTGACTTCAATGTCAGCTTTCTCCTAAAACAATGTCTTTTTTTATGAAATCACTTTACAAGCCACATCAGCATATGAAATCACTTTATACTATTTTCACAACTACAAACAAACAATTGAAAGTGATGAAAGCTAACATTGGGACCCACTTTTTTACACTTTCCATCATTTTACATGGTAAAAACATACAACCAAATAGCCTCTAAACGAGAAAAAAGTAAATTTCAGGGTGTAATTTGGGGATAGACTTCTGGGACTTCATCCGATGGTGTTATCATTGAAAAAATGGGTCAGACTTCATTTTATGCACTAAGTGAGTCCAAAATCATGAATGTCTTAGAAAATTCTTCCTCAACTTGTTTAATAAGTTAAAATGTGTTTCAGGTTTGAGCATATTATAGATAACCTCATTTTACTTTGAAAACTAAAGAAATCCCCCTCAACTATGAGGTGTTTTACAAAACCCTCGTAATCTTTAACACTTTTCTCACCGAGCGTCTTGATGTCATTTCAAAATGTAAAATAACTGAAATACCCTTTTTGGAAATTAACCTATTCAGTCACAAAGAAACCCACGACCGATAAACAAGATATTGAGAAATTTACAATGTTGCTTCCTCATCTTTCTACTTTCTTTCTCTTATCCTAAAATATCAAAGTAATTTTTTATGATTGAGCTATATTTTTGTCTTTTTCTGTCACCTACATGTTATGTGACATGTCAGAGCTAACGATAAGCTTTTAGGGTGTAAAACGAGAATGATTCATGAGGGTTTCTTGATTTTTCAAACTTCAGAGGATTATCTATAATATCCTCAAACCGGAGGTAATTTCTCTAATTAAAATAGTGGGAGGGGGGAGGGTTCTCAGTCATACATCATATTTTTTTTAGGGGGGGAGGGGGGTAGGGCTGTCCATCCGGGCCGGCCCGAAAAACCGGGCCCGGGTCGGGCAAAACCGAAGCCAAGACCCTAGCCTGGTTTGTTTTCATCGAAAGTCGTTTTTGAAATGGAATCCATTAGAACTTCGGTCGCTTACAATGTATTACACAACAAAATAAGAAAATTACAACTCTCTAGAAAATAACACATGAATCGTTTATCAACTCTTACTTTTGTGGGGACTTTGCCTGTGCCGGGGGTGCGTTAACCCGTGGACCACCAAATCGCAGATTCTGATTGAATTGTGAAGGCTTCGGGGATTCTTCCTTTGTTTATCGAAATAAGAATTTGAAGCGAATATCTTATCGATGTAAGATATTCACCCTTCTAAAGATCAAGTCAGTGCTTAAATATCTAGGAATCACTGAAAACTTTAAAAGCGTTTGTGAGGAATGAAGACTCTCTCTCTTGCTCAAATTCACCAAAAAGCTCAAGCTTCTCTGCTCTAATCAGCCCTAATATGCTCTCTGTCCTTGACCTCGTGTGTAGGAAGGTATTTATAGAGATATAGGTATATAACTGTTGAAGTGGAGGCAAAATAACTGACCGACCACGTTTTCTTTGGGCGCGGCAGTCGCCACTGCCGCGGCTGAAGAAACACTCCTTTGGACACGGCAGTCGCCACTGTCGCGGCTGAAGAAACACTCCTTTGGGCGCGACAGTCACCACTAGTGCGGCTAAAGCACAGTTCCAACCACGTTGAGCACAATTTGTAACTATTCTCCCACGACTTTAAACCCACGAAATGCTATTTTCTTAGCATGTAACTATCCCTCCACGTCAGTGCACGTTCTCCTTTTGTCGTGATGCCATGTGGACCCTCAGAAGATGCTCAGAACTGTCAGCAAATCACGAGAAAACTCCCCATGAATACGCGCGTCAGAGATGACTGCTGCGCACATGCGCGTCAGTGATGACTGCCACGCCAATGCGCGTCAGTAATGACTGCTGCGCCAACGCGCGTCAGTGATGACTATCGCGCCAATGCGCATCAGTGTACATTGTTATGTGTATTCACGTTGTTCTTCTATATTGCTTCACCTGTTTCTTTACTTCTTTTGGCTTTGGATAATCCCCTCTGACTTAGAAAACAACACTCGTTGTCTTTTTTTTGTCTTGAGCTGTATTGGATATCTATAAGTACTTTTGACGCCTACAGATACCCCCTCTAAAGTATCTCAGACTCATTTTTTTATAGAGGAGTCTGTGACACTTTGGATAGGATAGGTTTTATTTGCAATCTCTTTAGTACTTAGTTGAGGAGATCATGTAGAAGGACCTGTGAACGGCTTCAACTCTTGACTTCTTCATCTTTTAGTCTACTCAGTGCTTTGTAGAATAGCTAAAATTCTTCCGGTACTGCGTTTATCGCTTGACCGTTGTCGAAATCTTGAATTGAAGCTGGTATTTCGATTTGTGAATTTAGCTATTGTTGCTGAACCGATATTGAATTGATTATCAACGCATCGGCCTTCATGAGAACATAGTTTATACTCATGTGTTGACTGGAGTCTACACAGTTTAAGCTCTTAAGGTGTTGGAGCATGGGGGAGTAGTTTATACCCATAAATCTATCGGAGTGTTCGGGAATCAGTTTAACCTTGTGTACCCGTTGGGAGGTTCAAGGAAATGCATTTTATACTCATATACTCATCAGAGTTTTCGGGAATGTATTTTAAATACAAAGAGAAATGTACATATGCAAATACTCGTGGAAACACTGTGTGCGCGCGACGCCTTTGCACGTCAGTGTCGACTGTTGCGCTAAGGCGCGTCACTGTCGACTGACGTGCTAATGCACGTCAGCGTTGACTGCCGTGCACACGCGTGTCAGCACCGACTGTCGCGCACAGAGGCGGTTGGTCGGGCTTAAAAAACAAACTTTAGGCTTTTTTTGGGCCACTTCCTCCCGCTTTCCTGAGTTTGAATTATTCTCAAAAACCCTATAAAAGCGTCATTTGGCTCTTCCCCTCCCTATCTCTTCATAATTGGATGGTTTTGTTGGAATATAAACTAGGGTTTTCGAGTGATCTTCTCAGATTTGAGCTTTCCTTTGGTTCTTTCATCCTCCAAGCTTGGTTTTCTTCGATCTCTAGTAAAACCTCACCCAGACCTTGTGTATTAGGTTCGTTTTGCTTTTTTGTGTTGGAAATCTCACCCGAAAACCCTAATTTCTTGGTTTTAAGTCTTTTCCACCATGTCTCCAAAAAGAGCTCGTGTTCCTAAGGGTAAATCAGTGGCCCAAATGTCAGAGAAGGTTGAGACCGCTGCTCCGTCTTTTGGAGGTGAACTTCTCATGCTTTTCTTCATTCAAAGTTATAATTTTGTATTCCTATCCTCGTTTGTCTCCTTTGAGAGTCATCCGGGAAGAGTGACGTCCTCCATCGAGGGGATTGACGCTAAAAAAATACATATCTTGTTTGATCAAGACATGTACCACGACAAAGGCATGAATTTTGTTCAAACTCGTGACTTTTCGAAGCCCACAGCCAACGTTCAGTTACCGCGGCAGCGAACACTGTCGCGGCTACGCGCGGTAGTAAATACTGCCGCGGTAATTAAGAACACAAATTTTGTTCTTTTAGCCTCATCTTTATTCGATTGTGTTCCAACATTGTTTGCAGTCCACTTTCCTTCTGTTGCCTTTTCTGATGGAGGAAATCCCAGTCAAAATAGTACACTTCAGGCCTCTTTTGAAGGTAATTTTCTTATTAGAGAAGCCTGTCAATTTAGTGAGAATTGTGCTGACAGTCTCCCTGAGCTGATTTACGAGGAAAGTCATCGTACATTGCGTCAGTTACTAACCGACTCACCCTTAACACCTATTAGAGATTCTACTAAGCCACTAAGAAAGCCTGATTATTTGTTCGGGGATTCAGTTGAAGATCTTAACACCCTCTGCTGTGGTCCTGAAGCTTGGTTGAATGAATATGATTGGGACCTTCTATTTCTTCCTCCGTTTCTCCGGCATTACTCATTTTTGTAATTACGGAATTTAACCGTATCGAGGAAGATGTCGTGGTATTTGACAGAGGATCATGAACGTATCCATTGTGGGTTTATTGGTAGAGATATTAAGAATCCTAGCTCTAGTGGTTGGCATACACTCCGTGGACTTCACCCTGGGGTACTTAGACCAGATAGTGCACCTCAGAACGAATTAATGATAAAGGCCAATATTGTGAAGAATCGACTCGCTCGATTAGGTAGAGAATTTCCCCTTAGGAAGTTTAAATATTTTGGTTGGGTTCATTCGCTTGCCGACAAGTGGTGGGCCAGGATGACTAGCTACGTACTCGGACGTTGGGGTCGAGAATTGGCTGACATAGGATTGGATATCCCGATTTGAGCCAGCATGTATGGTCTTTCGATAAGCGTAGATCATTTTCTCGCTTTATTCGAGTCTTATAACCCGGACACGAATACCTTCTTCACCAAGTATGGGGAATTAGGACTTCCACTCCACGAGATGATGAAAGTGTCAGGATTACCGATAGGGAATATACCGTACCAAGAGTACTTTCTTTCCAACTGTCAACTTCGGAGAATAAAGAAAATGTGATACGAGTTGTCGTGCGAGCACTTTTGATCGCTAAATTATCAAAGGTAGGTTGAGAAGAGGATGACAGAAACACAAGCACAATTTAGTATATGGCGAAGAAAAATACATTCTCTAAATTATGAGTATGAAAAGATTACAATTCCTCTCTCACAATCTCACTAGAATCGGGAACAAACTCTCAATTCTCACTAAACCCTAATCCCTCTCTTTGAGATCTGATTAGAATACAATCTTTGATTACAATCTGAGTAAATTAAACCCTAATCCTTTTGATTAGGATCTCCCTTAGACCTAAAACCCTTTAGATCTACATCTGGCCTCTAACCTCTCCCTTAGAAACCCTAAACAATCCCTATTTATAGAGTTTACAACGTGGTGGTAATCTTGTAAATAAACAAGACCAAAAGGATCAGGAATCTCCGTCAAAACAGAATCCAAAACAAAGCAGGAAAAGCCCAAGAACCTGTCGCGGTTGACCACAGTGACCATCGCGGTCGACCGGACAGAGTTTTAGTTTCAAACCCTGCACCGTGCAGGTTGGCGGTCGACCGTGCATGTCGCTGCGGTCGACCGGCCAGAGTTCTGCCAGTTTGTCTGTTCTTCTGCCTTTCGCTCCTTCTGACTTCTTTCGCTATCCTCTATGGCTCTAACCACGCTTCTATTCTCAAGATATCATGAGAATCTCCTATCCTCAAGCTCCCATGAGGATCGCTAAGCTCCCGAAGCAGAGAAGAAGATACACCCGTATCATGGCTCTTCTCTTTAAGAACTTGAAGTCCCTTTCAAGTTAGAACTTCTGCTGAGGAAACTCTCTAGCCCCTCCATCTTTGTTGTCTTCAGTTATCTTCTTCTTTCTTAATCTCTGAACTCCTTCCAAAGAAAAAGGATATCATCAAGCTTCTTGTATTACGATCGAGTAAGGACCATGCACAGGTTCCCCCTTCTACAGGATCTAATCGCTCTGATGACAACTTGATACGAGTTGCCGTGCGAGCTCGAGCACCTTTGATCGCGGAATTATCAAAGGTAGGTTGAGAAGAGGATGACAAAAACACAAGCATAATTCAGTATATGGCAAAGAAAAATACATTCTCTAGATTATGAGTATGAAAAGATTATAATCCCTCTCTCATAATCTTACTAGAATCGAGAACAAACTCTCAATTCTCACTAAACCCTAATCCCTCTCTCTGAGATCTGATTAGAATACAATCTCTGATTATAATCTGAGTAAATTAAATCCTAATCCTTTTGATTAGGATCTTCCTTAGACCTAAAACCCTTTAGATCTACATCTGGCCTCTAACCTCTCCCTTAGAAACCCTAAACAATCCTTATTTATAGGGTTTACAATATGGTGGCAATCTTGTAAATAAACAATCCCAAAAGGATCAGGAATCCCCATCAAAACAGAATCCAAAACGAATCAGGAAAAGCCTAGGAACCTATCGCGGTCGACCGTAGTGACCATCGCGGTCGACCGGACAGAGTTCCAGTCTCAAACCCTGCACCGTGCAGGTTGGCGGTCGATCGCGTATGTCGCTGCGGTCGACCGGCTAGAGTTCTACCAGTTTGCCTGTTCTTCTGCCTTTCGCTCCTTCTGACTTCTTTCGCTGTCCTCTATGGCTCCAACCACGCTTCTATTCTCAAGATATCATAAGAATCACCTATCCTCAAGCTCCTATGAGAATCGTTAAGCTCCCGAAGCAGAGAAGAAGATACACCCGTATCAAAATAGGTCCCGTGGTTTACGACATTCTTTGGGAATTGACTTACCATTATCAAACGGTGATAGCAAGGATTGAGGTGAAAAGTAAGAAAGCTGCTCAAACCATTTTGAAGCAATTCGCTGATTACTTATTCCAGAATCTTGAAAGTTCAACTGGTGAAGAAGTTTGTGAGTCGCCTCCACTGACCCCCTCTAAGATTAATAAGCTAATCGTGAAGATCAATGCTCAGTCTTACACAATTGGATCATCTGAAGGTATTTTCCCGAGCGGCACGAAGTTCAGGACTTTCTTATGGCAAGCCATAAAAAAATGAAATCAGAGACCCTTCTTGCAGGATATTTAGCCATATGGCTAAAGAAGTGTGTAGTACCACGCTAATCTTCAGATGCTCTCCCTCTTGAAGTTTTGTTTCCTGCTGTTCAATTAGCCGTTGGAGGTGAATTATCTTTGCTCTCAGCTATGATTGCTGACATCCATAGCGGCTTACGCAATTTAGCCAACACCTTCACACAAGTGGGTGCCTAGCCTTCAAGTGACATTCCCATGTCAAGAATAGAGCTGCCATATACATATTTGGTGACGTGGTTGGTTCTCCACCAAACTTATATGATGTCGGCTCCCGACATATCTGGTCCGGAGGTTCCTCTGCTATAGATCTTAGAGGGATGTAAATGGTTGAGTCCATCCCGACAATGGCATGAAGTAGTGAGGCAATTCAGAGTTGCTAAGTGTTGGGAGTTTAATAAATATGACTTCTCTCAACATGGGTGGTTTTCACTGGCTTATGAACATCCGACCGGGATACATGGTTTTCCGATTAAAGAATGTTTGCAGAATTGAGCCCTACCTTCCTTGCCGGTTTGCATAATAATTTGGTTACAATCAGTTATACGTTTGGAACCCAAACAGATGGCTAACAACCTGTGATGGTCTCATCGATGGAGTGCGTGCTTGGTTATTGAATGTTATCGGCTGTACTGGGGCTTATTTTAGCTTGCCTGTTGCTGAACCCAAACTTCAAATGACTTTTCTATACTACCGTTGGTTATTAGCCGCCAACATGTCCATTAAGAAGAAGAAGATTTCTGAATTAGAAGCCAAAGCTTCTTCTCGGTTGGCTACTGAAGTAGTTCGGAGGACTATCTCTTCCAAGGGAAAGAAGGAGTTTACCACATCTTCCCGTAAAAGGGGAATAAATAGCTGACTCAGATGAGAGCGATGAATTTGAAACGTCTGGCGAAGAAGATGAGGCAGAGGATGAAGCGGAAGCTGATACTCCCCCTTCTCTTGTAGTCCACCGGACTCGTCGTGTTTCTTCGCCCAAATCATCAGATGCTCCCTTAAAACCAATACAATTGAAAGAGAAGACTATTCCTTTATCATCCTCCAATAGGATGACTGTTAGGTGGCCTATCTGGAAGGAAGAAGAAGAAGAAGAAGAGGACACTACACCAATTATTCGCAGGAAAAGATCCTGATCTCCTACTTCTTCTCAAACTCAACTCCAAGCTTCATAGGGAATTGAACGACGCACGAAATTTTGTTATGAGGAATTCTGGGATTTTAAAAGATTCTCGTTCGTCTAAGAGGATTAAAAAACTTGCTTATCAACGACGCGATCTACCACCTGTGTCTGAGGAGGAGTTAGCTCACAACATCTCGGTTGATGAAGGAGGTAAAATCTCATACTCATCTTTCTTTCATTGTTTTATTTTCAAACATGAAATTTTATTTCCTTCTTTTTATAGAGGGTCAAGAAGAAGGAGAATTTTTAGCTGAACCTTCTTCTCTCGGCTTAATGGATGTTGATGAACCAAGCTTCGTTCAAAAAGTGCATAAGGCGATGGATGATGAACCCGTCGGTGTTGACGTCGCTATTCCTACTGCCCCTGCAACGACCTCACCAACTGCCAGCACAGGTACACATATTTTCTCATTTGGAGGACAATTCCGAGAAATGAGTGAATCTGAATATGTACCCCTTCTGCTAACATGTACACTTTATCTTCTTTTAGTTAAACTAAAGGAAGTAGATGTGAATAGTAGAGCTGCTGATCCTACTGTTGGCTCCGGAGGTAATTTTAGTTTCTATTCATTTTGGTTCATTCATAGTCCTATGTATACACTGATGTTGTCCTGTAGATATTCCTATAAATGATCCAGGAGAACATGAAATTATTCATGAAGCGGAGATCGAAAGATTTAACAAACATAATCTCAATCTCGATTTCTCCGAAGATGACCATCAATATATTTCCGATCTGCTATCGGACAAAACCCCAGCTGCAACTATAGGACCAAATACTGAAGTTGGTTCAACTAAAGTAGGTCCGTCAGAGGGTATGTACTTCCGAACTTAGACCCTCAATTAACTTTTTGTTCTTCTCACTTTAATAATTAAATAAGAACTTGAATTGTAGGACCAACTATTGAAGTTGATACATCTACTATCATTGGTGTATCCGATCAACCTAAAGGCTTTAGTTTCCTACTTTTGACAGGTCTTCCGGTTGAAATCGAACTGTCAACCATTGCTCCCCTAACTTCTGATATTGTTGAAGTCGAGCCTGCTATTACGTCTGATCCATCTCCACTTGTTCACGAAATCGGAGTGTCAAAAGAAACCATAGAAGAGCAAATTAACACAACTTCTACTCAACCTGGTATGTCCTGCCTTTTATGTTTTGTAGTTTGATTCACGCTCTCGGAATATTTATCCATCCTTATCTTATTTTTAGAATCCTCTTCTAAGAGGTTTGTTGGCCTGTACCCAAAACCATTAGAGGCCTCAATTGAACAACTATCAGATGTGGCGGGTCTATCAACAAGTATTATTCCTGAACAAACTTCAACTGTTGTAGAGCCTGCTTTAGTATTGATAAGCCAAGGTAACCAAGTTGTGGAATCTTCCATTAAACTTGATATATTTTCGTTCGTTGCCATATACTAACGTATATAGTTATGCTTACTTCACTTGTTCTCATTACAGCTCCTTTTTCATCATTGTCTAATTCTATTCAAGCATTATTAGCAGACGAAGACCTGGATAAAGCTGTCATTTGCTCCGATCTTCAAGGTTTCATTTCTTTTTTGAACGCTATGGTCGATCAAATTCTCGTCAAAGGATCACCTTTTGAAAACTTTAAGAGATCTCTCGATCGCTATACATTAGGGATTAGGGAAGAATGATATAATAAATTGGCTGATTCAATCGACGCCTACTTGGTTGACATTAAGCAACATGCCGAACTTTTGATGATGATTTACAAATAATTTACATTTAATATTGTTTGTCTAGTATTTGTGTCTTATATTTATTCTAGGCAAATAATATATTGGAGGATGGATGGAATCAAGCCTTAACGATCATATCCAATGGAGGTTAGCGGAATAGTAGGTGAAGCTGTGTGCAATTCAAAGTTAAAGATTCAAGTTCAAGCTTCATCCGCAAGTGTACCAAGATAGAGCTTCGTTGAAGATCACAAGCTTGGGTGTATTTAGTTTACGTTTATAATATGTGTGTTAGTACTTTAAGCTCAATCATATACACACATACACGTTTTGGTTTTTTATAGTTATATATATATATATATATATATATAT